>OX424569.1:16080072-16680072 GCA_949152475.1 Terebella lapidaria | reverse complement strand
TATTCCTTATGCTTACCTAGTTATTTTGCGATTGAAAACACTCAATTTCGCCGGAGTCACCCTTATAGTCTAAGTCGTGTCCCCTGAGCCGCAATTAGCAATACTTGTATCCCGGCACCGTATCAACGCCTCCGCTTGATGTAATACGGAGTGACGTGTTTCTCTTCAAGTGGAAGATGTCGGCAAATCCGCCTTTATTGGCCGATTTATCTTCGTCTGACGGCGACGTTCTTCACAATCTTGCACTGTGAGATGTTGTCATCGTGTTTGCGGTTCTATCAATGAGGAATTACCTTCCTGCATTGATATATACATCAGGCCCAATCCCCTACACCAGTACTATACGAGAACAATACATATGTCAAAAAGTTATCAATCGTGGTTCTGTTATCACAAGCGTGAGAGTTACTCGTATATGAATTGGCCTTTCTTGCTCTGTCTACTCTTTTAATAATGCCAAATATTTTTTTTTTGCATTATGTGAAATTATTTGCAAATCATGAAGTTGAGATATAAGTGTGACATCATAGCATTTTAATTGAAAAGCTGGTTTCATTTGGTGTGTTTGAAAATATACCAGCCATTTAGACAGGATATCTGACATAAATGCTCTCCCACACCAAGAATCCTCCAGATATTGTTCTAGATACTTGTTTCAGTTCTTTATGACAGATTCATCAATATCAAAATGTCTGAAGGCAATTCATAACAGTGCCCTTAAACTTAGTGATTTTTATCTGAAAATTACCTCAACGCTCTGTCAGATAAACAGCTTTTATGGTGTCTGTGTTCGGAAGTTGAATCTTAAGAGGAACAACCTGCGTCACTTATAAGCCTTCTCAACTGAAGTTTTCTCAGGAACGTCGAACATTGGATTGTTAGATTCGTCACACAACTATTTGCAATTGGTAACGGATGGAATAATCAACTCACTGCCAAATGTATCACACATATATTGAGATGTGCTACAACCAGCTACCGATTTTGGAGAATAATGTGTATGAAAAGACTACCAGTATGCTAGAACAGTATTATTCTGTCAGCTTCTTTGATAGTGTAACATTATATCATTTTATTGTGTTCAATTTTCTTGTTCATTATTTTTATTGTTTTCCTCTGTATCTAAATATAATTGTATTCCCATAAAATAATCATAATACATACAGGGTAACTCCAACTTATCTGTTGTAAACTGTTATATTTTAATTCCATATCAATATGTAATAGGATAAGCCACAGGTACTACAACCTCTGGGGTTTACCTCAGAATTGTAAAGGTATATTGCAAGTTAATCAAATGTCCGTTTATGTATTTGTACACAATTCTGAAATAAAATACCATACCATACCATTAAACAGACTCTCAAATCTACATACTCTGGATCTTTGAGGAAATCACAGTTGCACAATTTTCCACAGTACATCTGAGAGTGTACGCAAATTACTAAGGTTTGAAAAATTAATCCTCCGCAAAGGTCTGATCCATGAGATTGCACCTCATGCGTTACGTTCAGTGAACCGAAAACCGGATATCTAATTATTTTGAATACGTGAAATCAGCGTGACATCACCATTCACTGCAGTGAAGCGGTAAGGGGCAAATTGACTACCGGTGGAATGTCAACACTGGTCAAGGTCATTTAGCCGGTGCATGTACACAATTCAACTGCAAAGTCTGCATCAAAAAATGGTAAAAAACATGCTCTGTTCGTGGTTGCACGGCACGTTACAGACCCGGAGCTGGTCTCGGTTTTTACGAGTTCGCAAACGGAAGAACAGAAGAAAGCAAGAGGCAAGGGAATGCCTGGGAGAACAGCTTGAAGCGAGTGGCTTTGCCAGAAACAGGTAGATCTAGCACCCGGCATTATTTATTGATTAATTTAAGAACATCATTCCCGTTTTGACGCACATAAACACATCATTCCATAGATCCATGGATGTTTTGTAGATCCACCGGTAAAAGTATCTCACAAGACAAATCTCACAATTCTGCATCCACGTCTAACGAGCCATAGAGAGAGTAGAGAACTATGCTATCATTAAGAGCACTCTCCTACTCACATTAGTCCCACTAGCCGACGATATACTCACAGTTTGCAGTGTTTTGTCAAATTTATCACCGAAACTAATTCTGAAACTGGACATGTACATAGTTTAGAGTTTTCAGAATTAGTCATCTTTGAATATCGAACATTCATCCCTATTATCGGTGATCATAGAGTGAAATGGATGTTATCTTTCAATTCGTCGCCCTAGACAATCATGTCTTATGGGTATTGAAAATAAACTTTTACCTTGACCTTGAATGTTTATCCTGAGTAGGCAGCCCTAAACAAACTTTCTGACACAACATTTTCTGTTTACTTGATAATTTTGATATCACATATTGAAACGTATGTTTTTTGCACTTAACACCCAATATTATACAGGTAAACCAAAGTGTGTAACATCAAGAAGAGGCCCCACTCTTTATATAGCCCTATGTAACAAGCACAAGCAATAGAATCTGCGCAATAAGGAGGAGTGGCAAACAATAGGAACTTCGCCGGTGAGTCACCCTGAGTTTCTCGACTAAGAATTGCTCAGTCACGCATTTTTGTTGGAGAGGGACCTCTTATTGATGTTACACTCATTGGATAATTGGTTAATTTCATCATTGTTGGAAATTCTAACTGTCTCAGCTGGACGACTTGTTATCCTAGGCGATTTCAACTTCCACATGAACAACATCTGCAATCGTGAAGCATGCATGTTCAACTCTATGCTGGACTCTGCAAATCTCCAACAACACGTTATCTCACCTACTCACGATCGAGGTCACACGCTAGACTTGGTGATAACCAGGCAGGACGAGCACACAATTAGGTCAGTCGAGATCCTCCACGGCCTGCCTTCAGACCATGCGGCTGTAGTGTGTACAGTTTCAGTCTCGCGACCTCCACCTGTCAGAAAGGAGCTGAGCAGCCGCCATCTTCGAAAAATTGACGTGAAGCTCCTTCATGAAGACGTTGACAAAGCGATGGCGTCACTCGATCTCCAGTCGCCAAGTCTGAGTAGTGAATACAACAGTGTTCTGCTTGAAGTCTTGGATCAGCATGCTCCAATGAAAACTCGCACCATAACCGTCCGTCCTAATGCTCGATGGTACAGTGAAGAGATCCACGAGGCGAAACTACAAAAACGGAGATGGGAACGGTGTTGGGTGAAGTCGCGGCTGGAAATCCACAAACAAATTTTCCAAACACACTGTGAGCTCTACAATCAACTACTCGAACAGTCCAAGACAGCTTATTACAGACAACAAGTGGAAGTTTCTGCTCCAAAAGAACTGTTTACACTCATCAACAAACATTTTGGAAACCAAGATACGCGAACCATCTCACGAACGTCGGGGGCGGAGGAATTCAACAGTTTCTTCATCAACAAGGTCACCCAAATCAGACGCGGTCTCGATGCCGTAACGGATGGGGCTGACGAGGCGCAGATAGCCAGTGTCAAATGTACCTCGTCATTGTCGTCTTGGTCCTTGGTGACCGTGGAAGTAGTGGGGAAAATTGTTGCCAATTCACCCTGTAAATCGTGCTCTCTGGATCCTCTACCGGCATGGCTCTTTAAGGAATGCAGTGGTTCGCTCATCCCTGTTATAACCGAGATCATCAATAACTCCTTACAGACTGCCGTGGTGCCATCAGGCTTCAAATATGCAGTGATCACCCCATTATTGAAGAGTCCAAGTCTTGACCCGGATGTACTGGCAAATCATCGACCTGTTTCCAATCTACCGTACGTCTCTAAGGTACTTGAACGGGTGGTCAACCAGCAACTCCAGAGCTACCTTTCCAGCCATTCATTGTACGACCCCAAACAGTCTGCTTACCGTGAGTTTTACTCTACGGAAACAGCACTAGTGCGGGTATGCAATGACATCCTCATGGCTTTAGACGGAGGAGATAGTGTTACCCTGATTCTACTTGACTTAAGTGCCGCATTTGACACTGTTGACCACCATATTCTCTTTGACCGACTCCATGAGAGATATGGCATAGGTGGTACCGCATTGCAGTGGATAATATCATATCTAAGTCAGCGCGAGCAGTCAGTTGCAGTGTCCGGCACGATTTCCTCTGCAAAGGTCACATGTGGTGTACCCCAGGGGTCCGTACTTGGACCCGTGCTGTTCAACTTGTACATGGGACCCTTGGGGGACATCATCAACCATCACCAACTCCAGTACGTCACGTACGCAGACGACACACAAATTTACATAAATATACAACAGCAGTCCGTCAACTCTGTGAACAGGATCGAGGCCTGCCTCTGTCACATACGAACTTGGATGAGAAACAACAAGTTAAAATTAAATGACAATAAGACTGATGTCATCACTTTCTCGTCCAAGTACCGTCCATCAACAACATCTCCTGTTGGCATCAAGGTTGGCGAGGTCACTGTTCCTTCATCTGGTATTGTCAAGGACCTTGGAGTACGACTGGACAACCATATCAACATGGACGCCCATGTGCAAGCCATTGCCCGCTCTGCATCAGGTGCAATACACTACATCGGTCGACTCAGGAAATATCTGGATGACAAGAGCACTGAAAAACTGGTTCACGCTTTTGTGGGGTCAAGAATCGACTACTGCAATGCACTTCTGGTTGGTCTCCCCGACAACAAACTCAAGCATCTGCAGCGGCTACAAAACACTGCGGCTCGCATTGTAACCAGGACAAGCAGATATGAACACACTTCACCTGTGTTGTCAGATTTGCATTGGTTACCCATTGCTCAACGTGTGAAATTTAAAGTTCTCCTTCTAGCTTACAAAGCGCAGCACCATATGGCTCCATCATACATCACTGAGCTGCTTCATGCCTACCAACCAACCAGATCACTGCGGTCTGCCACACAACATCAACTCGTTGTCCCTAAGACCACCACAAGCACCTATGGTCGCAGGGCGTTCTCGGTGGCTGCCCCAAAGTTGTGGAACTCGTTGCCGCTATCCCTCCGGGACTGTCAGAACTTTACCATCTTCAAATCTCAGTTAAAAACATTCCTCTTTGATGAGGCTTTCCATTGAACAGTACCAGTATATTTTAACAGTGTATTTTCAACCATGTGTAATATTATGTCGTACAATGTTTAAATCATGTGAAGCGCATTGAGAGCATGCTTAGTATGCGCTATATAAGAATAAATTATTATTATTATTATTATTATAAATGTCGTAAATTAGCTTCACAAGAAAATGCCTGCAAGGCATTTCCAGGACTTGATCTGGTTTGAATAATAATTGACTTACATATATATGTTGATTATTGATATATATTCCACAAGATATATCACATAATTAAAAACAACTGTTCAGAATCCAGGAATAAAATCCAGCTGTTCATTTACCTTAAACATATTCATGCCTTGCGTACAGTTACATTGGATTACATTGGGCGATTTCTATAAAGGAATATTTTAACATTATCAGTTGATCATGAGCATTTTGGACAAAAAGAATGCAATACTAACAGTACTTAATGGTATACATTGTCAATAAGTATACAACACTAATATTATCTAATTGTGAACAGGAATAATACACTACTATTAGTTCATCATGTACATTGTGGACACAACCATTTGCCTCTTGGTTTCCTTCGAATACTGACACATGTGTAGTGGAACCACTCAGTGTCACACTTTGAGTTGTCGCAGGCAATCATATTGCCGAATGCAGGTTTCTTGCATATACAATATGTGGCATTATCAGATCCGTCAAACTTTATGTCATTGTTGCCAATATATCTGAGTTTTTGACATATTAGTTTGGGAATTAAAGATACTCGAACAAATTTCTCAACGGACATCATATTTGCTCAGAAATTGGCATTTCTTGGCACCTTGACTATGTGCACCAATGCTGGTGCCCAGGCTACGTAATAACACAAATTACTACCAGTAACCAGCATCTGAGCCTAAACTTGTGTGTAGTACTTATGGTTGCACATAATGCATTGCTTGAGTCGGATATGTCTCTATACTTGTATAGGCATTTGATTTCAACTACTGCCTTTCCGTGACAAGAACAAGACGCCAGACCATCTGGAGAAGCAGCCAGAAACGGGAATGCTTTATACAGTACTAGACCAACATCTTCGAAATCAAATCCAGAATGGTTCCTTAGCATGTGATTACAAAATTCAATTTTTCCGTAATCTTCATGGTCTATGCCCCACTTAATAGCAGGTATGTGCTCCAAACTTTTCTTGTCATACTGCATGACAGCACGAACAGTAGAATCGGCGACCTTAGCATGTATTATGCGATGGACCATGCTTGCTGTTACACGTCCCTTCCTATGGGCCGCCCACATTGCTGAGTGTCGTTGTTGTCGGGTTGATTCAGATAGGCTCTGAATTTCATTCGTAGTAATAGCCAGAGAATCCTTCAGAACTTGAGTTTCCATGCCCGATCCTGTTAGTAATTCAACATCGCTTTGAACATCAAGTTGACGATTGAAATACATTTTTTATCTGAGTGTTATTCAATGTTTTTTTTACTTGTTAAATGAACATTTTAAAATCTACTCCACAGCCTAAAATCAAAACTTCATTCTTTTTTTAAAGCTGACAATATTATCGTCGCAGAAAAATAGCCTAACGCAGCAAAACCTACATGTATTACCTAATTGTTACAAGAACGGAAACACCAAAGTGTTTGAAAACAACTAGAATAGAACCTCAAGGCAATATGAACAAACGAACGTGGGAAATTCAACGCCTATAGATCGACAGCCAAGACCCAGAAACAAAACTGAACAGAACAGGCACCTTTCAGGCACCAACGACAGGAAATTCAACGACAAGATCAACAACAAAACCTCAGAATACAAAACAAAACTGAATACAATAGGGGGTTACAGGCACCTTTATTATTTCTCTATTCTAGCCAATCTGTAATGTAAGGTGGCAGGAGGTCACTATCATCTCCCTCAGAGGCTGTGTCAGTGTCGTTCTCTGTCTTACAGCATGCACCAGCATTAGGCAGGACTTTGCGTAAATCACACAAATCTGCGTCAATCTCCTATTCTGACAACTCGGGTGGACGCTGAACTTGTCGCAGAGGTTTAGGTTTAGCTGGTTTTCCCTAGCGAGGATGTGTGAAATCGAGATCCCTAAAAGGACATGGGGCCACATTCTCCTTGAAGTATTTGTTCAAGATACATTTTATAAAGGTACATGCCGGATCATCATTCAGGCCTTTGGAGGTGACTGCCTCTATTGCGAACAGGACTGCAACAATATGGCTGCATGTCTCACTCAGACCGGCCATGCAAGTACATTGAGCACTAGACACATCCGTTTTCCTTGTCCAGTAAAACCCAAGGTGAAAACGGAGTTTCAGTCACACGCTGTCCCGGTTTAAATGTGGTTTGTCTTATATGATGTTCATGCTACTCCTGTAAATGGTCCAGGTGTATTTCACAAGTAATTATATATCGATGGATATCCAGTTGGTGGAAGGCTGGATGGTTCTGAAACCCAACCCGTCACCAGCGTGAACGGATCATGTAATAGTTGTGTTTTGGATTTCATGGAGAAAGATTTACCTATAGATAGAGCATATTTCGACGAAGATATTTCTGGTTCCTGTAAAAACATTCCATGCACATGCTCATGAAATATTAATGCGGTGAATGATATATGTAGTCCTATCCTCAGAAATGTTATATGTTTCTTCGTTGGCCAGTGTTTCACTTGTAAATAAAGATGTAGAACATAACAAGCATGATCGCAATCATTTATTCAGTATGCCCTAATAGCTAAAACCTAACATGACCACAAACAGAGCATCACTACAAGTATACCACTGGCATCGATTGATAAGTGGTATTATGCTGCCACCTAGCGATTATATTATAATGACTAATATGGTGCTGTCACTTGGTGAATACTGGATGCAGTGCTGCCCCTTACCGATTAAAATTAACTGATAGATCATGTGATGTGGCCATGTTTTTCACGTGCATCTGCAGCAGATGCTTATAAACAAAGATCGTCACAACGACAACAGTACACTTATTTCTACAAAAAGGTAATATCGGACCCTATAATAAATTACACATATGTATTTACTTTTCACGCGGCCATTTACAGATGATTGTTTATCAACAGTTCTTCTTTCAATGATAAATACGTCTAAGCAGACCAAGATCACACGTGCTTTTGTATACAAGTAGAGGTCAGCAAACCGGAAGTAGATTTGCCCTTTTGGTCCAAATCACGCAAGATTTGTTTACAAAAATTGATTTTCCGTCTAAGCATGGGGTGAATCTTCACCCACATATGGGATTCCAATTAAGGAAGTAAACTCTCATAAACATGTGGGTGTTACTTTCTCATGTGATTAATCCTGGTCAAATCACATTTCTGATATATACACCAAGTGCATTTTCTTGTACTGGTGTTGGAATCGGGAGCACTATTTCCAATTTCATGATGGGTTCAAATGAGAAATGTCATGTAATTCCAGAGACAGACTGGTCGAAATATATAATGTATGTGTAGCTATGGTATGTGATCACGCACATAAGAAAGTGTTTCAGGTTTTGAAAATGTCCGAGAATGTCTGAACACAATTAACTAATGAAACATTTTACTTGATAATCTTCATATCGAGTTGTGAATGGCCAATGCGTGCGGAAACTTTGTATTTACTTGTACCATAGTATACGAGATAGGACGGAAATTGCTTGTGGCCCTGATGAATGTCAATGTTTGTCTTCACTGACATGATTTATCGTACTGTTATCTTGATCAACACCGCTCAATCATGGCGTAATCCAGAACATGAGAAATTCATTGATTTCATGCGGTAGAATCTTTTTTTTTGTCAATGAATGGTACATGGCGGAAAGTTCGACCTGAGTCGTTGCTGTTTCCCGTCAGCATATTTGTATTCATGATTTTTGAATGGCCGCCTACTCCAAGTCATCAGTGCCCTAAACACAGCACCAAACAATATGGTGTTTGACCGTGGCCATGTTTTTGATCTCGCGTTTTCGCCTATAGAAAATTAGCCCAAGGGCCAAGAAAGGTCACCGGTCAATATATTTTAAATATATATTTTAGATATTAGCCTCTGGTCCCGTGACACTGGTCAATTCAAGGTCATGAGAATATTCAGCATTTATCATTTCCTCTATGTTCACAATTAATTCCTAAGCTGTGAAGTCGATAATAAGCGAGATATTAGCCGTTTTGTTCTCTGACCTGGAAAATGAGGTTAAATGTCAAATTCAAGGTCACCAAAATATTCAGTATATATCATTTTCTATATGTCCACAATTGGTTCCCAAGCTGTAAAGTCAATAGAGGAGCGAGATAATAGCCATTTTGTCCTTTGACTTTGAAAATGAGGTCAAAGGTCGAATTCGAGGTCATGGCAATATTCAGCAAATATTTTCTACATGTTCACAATTGATTCCTAAGCTTTAAAATCGATAATAAGTGATATATTAGTCATTTTGTCCTTTGACCTTGAAATTTAGGTCAAAGGTCAACTCAGGGTCATGAGAATAATCTGCATAAATAATTTCCTATATGTTCATAATTGATTTCTAAGCTGTAAAGTCGATAATAAGCGAGATATTAGCCATTTCGTCCTGTGACCTTGAAAATCAGGTCAAATTCAATGTCATGACAATATTCAGAATATATCATTCTCTATATGTCCACAACTGATTCCTAGTCTCTAGTTTCAA
Organism: Terebella lapidaria; assembly: GCA_949152475.1. NCBI lineage: Eukaryota > Metazoa > Annelida > Polychaeta > Terebellida > Terebellidae > Terebella > Terebella lapidaria. The sequence continues at coordinate 16,670,312 of OX424569.1, read as the reverse complement.
TATTAAGTAAGATATTAAGCATAATGTGTCCCATTATAAAGCACAGGAGAATTTAACATGGGAAAGTCCCATTTGGGTCGATTTTGGGTCAAAATGGCCCACTTCAAGCAATTCACGGGTAGCGAGACTTCTACACGTGACAGAGGCTCATATGAGGAGTGAACAGTTACTGAACAGATTTTGAGAAAACGACCGTCAAAGTCCAAAATTGGTCATTTTTCGTCAAAAATGGCCGCCATTTTGAAAAAATTGCGAAAATAATAAAACTAAAAAGTACCTCCCTTTCAAAATATTCTTAGGTATATTTGTTCGAAATTTCAGAAAGATTTGACTGTAAACTTTATAGATAAAAATGTTGATGGACGACGACGACGGACGACAGACGCAACGCCATGCCAATAGGTTATAGGTATGTTGCAAGGTTACTGATAGACGGATTAAAATTAGATTATTCATATTATACATGATTTGATAGGGCGTCTAACATATTTAGTGGTCTGACATCAATGATTAGCGGCCCACATGGCCATTTGCGGCCCGTGACGGCCGCTTATCATGCAAGGAGGGACAATAAAATGTAATGCATAAAACCCTATACAATCATGCATAATAAAAAAAAATCAGTTCTCTCAATCAGTTCTCTCAAAAACACAAAACAAATATTACTATTATTAATAGTTGCATTTCATTCAATATTTCAGACATTTGTTCATTATCAGTCAGCCATGTCGGGCAGAAAATCATTACCGACTCGTCAGGTCAGATATACAGCATTCAGTACACGATGACGGCCATTTTGGGATCTCGGATTTTCGCCTCTAAAAAAAGGGTGAGAACGTGAAAACACGAAGCGAAAACCAGAAAACACGAAGCGAAACGTAGTTTCGTCTTTCCGCTTCGTACTTTCGCGTTTTCACTTCGTGTTCTCGCATCCTCATCCTATTTTTTAAGGCAAAAACGCGAGATGCAAAAATGGCCACCGTCGTACAGCATAAAACACAGACCCACATGTGGGCCGCTATCGATGTAGCAGATGAGACCAGTACATCGGCACAGCCTTAAGTTTAAAATGGCTGCAATTGAGCTGCAATTGTAAAAGAGTCAACAATGTGTATGCGGATTCCTGCTAACGATCCTATGACATACCAGGACACTATTATCAGTACTGTATATATAAGAATAGTGCGAATCTGACTTTCGAGTGTGTATCACATCCATGTAATACAGTGGCTCTGAGGGGAATGAAAAAATATTATCTCGAGCCCTTGACATATTATCACGAGTGCTTGAAATAACAAAGCAAGCACTCGCGATAATAAATATTATTATTTCGAGATAATATTTCAAGCATGTCGAGTGCTCAAGATAATATGCTTTCAAACACATGTCCCTGCAGAGCCACCGTAATGTCACCATGTGACCGAGATAAGTGGACGTTAAGTTCAGCCATAATAAATCAATTTTCCACAGTTCCATCTCAGAGTGTACGCAAAATATCAAGGTTGAAAAAGGTAATTTTCCGCAATAATCTGATCCATGAGATTGCACCTCATGTCTTCCGCGGAGTGGCATTAAAGCAGTTGGATATAGGTTCCCCTCTGCTCATACACTATGAAGCTTTTTGTGGTTTAGCGCCAAGGATACTAGACTCTGAAGAATGGGTCGGATTAACGACACTAGTACTAGATTACAATGGTTGATTGACTCCAGTCAATGCTTTGTGGATCACATGTGGACATTTGAACACATCGATCTATCAGGAAATCCCATGAGACGTGGCTGTTCTGTTCTCTACTCGTGCTTCGACATTCGCCGGGTGCTGGGATGAAGGCAATATCTGCATAATGTGCTTCACCTGATGCATATGTTGGCATGTGCTTGCAACATATCGAAACAGCTTCATTTCACCACTGCTCGTATGAAGACATGTGTCATAATCTTAGATGTAAAATCGACGAAACGTCACAAATATCCAGGAATAACACGTGTTGAAGTGACTTTTATTCACGTTTGTTGATGATAGTATTTCTAGCTGCAATCAAGCTTAGCGTATGTTTCTTGATTGAACCATAACCTGGTGTTGTAGACATAAAATTCATATCCTATTTAATTGTAACATATTACAACATATATTCAGAAACATAATGGATGAGGCAAATTCACGCTGTTCAAATTTGACAACTGGCAAATCTACTTTAGTTTCCAACATCCATCATGTCCCAAACGTCCTCGGTCACCTTTTCATCAGAAATGTTGTCAAGACTTGTTTTCCCCCAAGTATATATCCGAAGACTTCTATGATCGAGACGATAGTAATGGCTCAGGCACTTTAGTCAAGAGAAAATGATATAACACTAAAAGCCTGGTAACACTTCGCTCGTAGACAAAATTTGATTGCTGACAATTGGTGTAATGGCTGGAGAAATGGTGATGGCCACATGTATACGAGACCTTTCGTGTTTCCAATATATAGTCCAAGTAAATACTATATGTTGTCTCTCAATTACTATGATCACGTTTTTCGTGAATGATGTGGTACAACGTGAAACAATCCAATACAAGAAATCTGATGCCAATTTGTTGGTATTGATTTCTTCTGAATGCTTTCATCGCTCCACAACAATTAGTGTTAAAAAGTTAAGGAGATTTACTATATTCCGTTAAAGCATTGAATAATTTATCACAATCATTGCAATGATTTGGTGAAGCTGAGCACATAATCCGATCTACAGTATCCCGCAACTCCCAGCAACACCCTGCCCCAGATTCCACGAAAAACTGAGTGATATCAGTATCCGCTAAATTTTAGCAATACTCATAATCCATGCATGTGATGCGGATTCTGATGGATTCGTCGTTGATGAAGCTTGCGTATCAACTGTTGGTGTCAACTTGTCATATCAATTGTTGGTGTCCTTGAGAAGTATAATGGCGTTCTCACACTGGCTGATAAAAATGTGTATCATGACAGATGTGCATGAAAAAATAGTGGTATACAATTGATGATGAAAGGTCAGATAGTCAGATAGTAAACCCCCAAAATATGTTAAAACACGCCTACAGGTATGTCCCACTAGACAATTCACATGTTTTTGTGAGAAAAAAATTATGTAGTGTATTTTGTAGAATATATATATATATATATTTTATTGCATTTGGGTCTGTTTGTATGTCTGTTCGTTTGTCTGTCTATCTGCACGCACAACTCAAAAACAATCGACTTTAAACTTAAGACTTTACGGTCCTCCTCTACTTCTGTCACATTCAAATAAAGAATGTTGCCATGGCAACCGAGAAAGTGAAAACTACATGAGTGTATATAACTCATAATTTAGTCGTATGACCAGAACTCCGATGATTTATATACTTTTATATATATATACATATTATATATATAAGTAATTGAATCAACTTGTGGCTAACATTTGGTTTCCTACTTGTAGCAAATTGAAAATGGTCACAGGTTCTTACTGCCAGAAACCCTTGAATAGCAATACAGTTCTCATGCCACACTCGAACAAATATTTTTCGTCTGTTAACGTTATGGAGTAGATAGGTGAGTTACCAGGTGTGATCTCTTTTCCAAAATTGTTAACAATAAATCAAAAATAGAAGCAACCCAGAAAGTGGACTATTTTCTCGACAGCAATAACCTACAGTATGACACATGGAGTGATTGTTGGTCAAGTCTTATGACCAGGAGGGCTCGCCTGGGAAATATTCATTATTCTCGTTCAAGATGGAATTTTACGACCTGGAAAAATCTCATAAGCATTTGTGGGGTAGCATAATAGCACTCTGACCATTGCACCAGAATGATAAACGAGAATGATAAATTGGGCTGCATGTTTATGTTGCCTCATAACGTACGTAATGTGTATCCCGTGAGTGTGTTTCATGTGGTCGAATGTGAATTATTATCTCACAAACTCATGGATGTCAACATTGCAAACAAATGATAATTAAATAATACAAATAATGGATCATTCCTGGAATATAAATTGACAAGTATGATATTTATTCCTTAGTTATGCATCCTTCATGATCAAACTGTGAATACAGTTCTGCTTTAAATGTGTAATGACTCAGTACATTCCTTCTTACGATTCAGAGTAGAGTAGTGTATCTCCAGATCATTGCCAGAGGAGACACAATGTTCAGAGTTAGATCTTCACAGGCTTTGACTGTCAGTAAGTCAGAGGACTCTTACTCATGGTTTTCAACATTCATGTGATTTATCCTGACTTAAGAAGACAGGGGTGAATCCTGACTTCAGGGATGAATCCTCATCAATTGATAAAATAGTCTCGATTATTTCAGCCACGTTCAAGCCACAGGACCCACCGTTTACTTTCAGCATAAAAATTAGTGTGGATCCCAGGGGAAGAACTTCCATTAAGAAATGTTTACTCTGATCGTGTAGTATGAGAGTGGATCCATTAGGACATCCCTGACAGGATTAATAATTGATAACTAACAAGTTATATATATATGCTATGAACATGGTGTTCTTAATGTTATTGCCTTCAATAACATCTATTTTAATTTGCCAGGTATAGAAATTCATCATTTGTAATTTGATTCTGAAGTTGTACTCACTGCACAAATCTGAGTTGGGATTTGTTCATATATTGACTAATTTACTGCAATAAGATATAACGTCTATATATATCAGCATCTCTATGTATATAGTTTGCGCTTGACATAACTGTCCCCATGAGATATCACCAGTCAACAATTAAGGGGACATACATTGATCTGTATTTGATGCCACCAGAAAATTAAGACATGAGCAGTCACGCCAAGGACTGTAGCTTCACATTGTTACTGGAGAATAGAACACTGCATTATCGTGCTTAATTGTTGTCTTGATTACATGGTGCAACGTTAATCACATCAAAACTTTTAGCAAACATATGGACGAGCCAAACAGGCCCATGCATGATTTTTTGCAACGATAACAATTTTTTTAAACTTATAAAATAACAATATATATTACAATGTTTCTGTCACGATAAATATAAAGTTTGTATGTTTAATGAAGTCCGACAGATTCAATAAACTCCCACTCTCACTTAGTGTTTCCCTCGTATGTATCTCACTTGACATCATATAATTCTACTGGTAGCAATGTAAATGTGGTGGCAGGAAACCAGTGGCGACATTTGCAATTCTCACTGTCGGAAATCCATGAATAACAATGGAGTTTATCAACACACTCACTCAATTCTATTTCCGTCTGTAACTTCGTGGCCAGTCGTGAGATAAATACGTGATTGTGCGGTATTTGGGAATTATCGCCACTTCAGAACTATTTACTACCAGTGTTGAGATTTTCCAAAATATATTAGTGAATATTTGTAGCATAAGGTGGCCTCTTCTATCTCAACAATGAAGCGCATTATGTTACACAGAGTCATCTGCACAGAATCACCTACATAACGTAAGTTTTATCAAGGTTTATGTTCACTAGACTGTGACACGTTTAGTGTTCTATTTCAATGTATTGTATTGGCAATGTATTGCCTGGAAAAAAACATAGGGGTGAGTGAGTTAAAATACAAACATCATGACCATAGAACGGAAGCAATTCAGGGCTGCCGGGTTTGATTGTTTTACGGTAGACCTACTGGATAGCACAATATCACCATATTTCGTGCTCAGCAACATGGTCCATATTGTTTTCCTTTTAGCGTGAACATGGTATACTGAGAATCAGATCGCGTCAGCAAGAAATAACACTCGAATGGTGAATTATCCCCTGACAACTGCACACATAGAGCCATTCAGCGAGAACATCTATATTCATCTTCAAATTAGGTGAATTTACCAGTGCCTCAAAGGATAATCATTTACCAGCCCTACAAAGAAAATCATATGTCATGATTGAGAATTCTCCACGAAATTCGATGGTGGAAGTGGGTTTATATATTTCCATTGAAAAGGCGCATTGAACGCTGTTGATATTATATGAATACATACATCCAGTTTCTGTCTGTTTCACTCATTGTTCTTCCTAACATTTCAATTGATTCCCTCCCACATTTGTGGTGCGAGGCAATAAATGTACTTTTTTGATAATTTATTGTATGTTATTACATTCTTGGTCATATATCATTATGGCTGTCACCCCAGTTCATATTACGACACTATGTATCAACACACTGGGCTGAAATGAAGCACGGAGTTACTAAACATCTTCGCGGAAAACGAAGGTACTTTAAAAACACAACTGTGGATGACATTTCTTAATTGGGAGAGAAACATGACTATCACGTTGGTGGGGTGCATATTCGGACATAAGAAAACGACAAGATTCCGTGAATCGACACAATTCCTTGAATTCCAATGCAGATAAAACATGGTTTTCTGTGATGTACACTAACAAATAATAATCTGAAGATACGACATACTCACGGTATTTCCTGGTGGCATTTTTCCCTTTTTTCCCCCGTCTGATGAAAATAACTGTACACACAACCAAAAATATACTTTAAAAATTATTATTGGAATTAGATTTTGTCTTAGATTCATCGATGGAAGGAGTTGACAGGGTAGATGATATTCTGCAGAAAGCATCAGGTTATGTGGTTTATTCTTTTGTAAAATTGACGTTTGAGCATACAGTATTTACATCATCAATCAGTTCCTGTTGACGTGGATGTGTGCAGGTGCGTGAGCGTTTGTGTGTACAGTACTTGCCACACTCTTAGGAGTGAATGATTTTCAAGTTGTCCAGACTGCAAATCTTGTGTCTGTACCAAGTGACAAAATATTTGCAGATCTTTGCAGATCTTCCAAATGTTAGTTTGACATTTCTGGATTGCATACGGCGTTACAATTTGGTGTGTTTGAAAATATACATCAGCCTTCACAAATATTTCAAACTAAACTTCCTATACTAAGGTTTTCCCGCAAGAATGATTCCACATTTCATTTATTGAGCATTGGACCACACAGCAATGACTCCCAGTTCATCGTTTCACATTTCACGGCCCATCAAGTCTTGGAGAAAAGTGAGTGATTCACAACGGGTGCAGTCTCACTAATTCATGATATGTTTCTTCCTATCCATTAGAAGTTGACAAGCCAAACCATCTAGTTAATCTGTTGAGGTAGGTCATAATTGACAGGAAAATCCTCTCAGGACTCCGATGTTAAAATTTCGGTATCAACATATTGCCACCAAAACCATAAGACATTTATGATGCCAATAACAATCCTAAACCTAACCTTTTAAAGCAATGGTTTAGTGTAGCTGTGCATGGCGGTCTTGAGTAGCACTCTGACTAGCTTCCTCCCCTAGCTTCCATGACTGATCAGTTTTGGGTAAATATTAACTATATTTATGGTCGGCCCATTCGATGCGGATTCTAATGGTTGTTGATCATGACAGTGTTCTGAAACACATAAGCAGATGCAGTATCCCTCTACTCCCAAAAGCTCACCCGCCCGTTTACCACGAATGACGTAGAAGCATTTATTTAATGTTAGCTACATGTATATTCACACATCCGATGCAGACACTGATGGATCCGTCGTTGATGAAGCTCTCGGATCAACTGTTTGTGTCTTTGGGAAGTATAATGGCATTGTCGCGGTGGTGTTTGACATGAAAGTGTATGAAATCTAATGGAATAAACTTGATCAATAATACATTCAAATGAAGAATAACATACCACTGAATTTGTTGTAATATGAGAATATGTCATCATCAAAAACTATTCTGCACGGTCATCATCAAAATTTAGCTGTATCGTCAAAATCGTCATCAAAACCAATATCAAAACCTAGCTGTATTTGTGGTAATAGAGTGGTACTTACTTACAACACAAACAACATTTTCTAAAAAATAAGTCAAGGCGGTGCTTGTGTTCCTCGGACGCCCTAGGGCGCTGTTTGATAACACTTGATGTAGAATGGGAGGGGGGACACCCCGCAAATCATCTGGCTTGTATCTCCTTGAGCCCATCCAGACAATTCTTCCAATCCTCCAACGTCCATCCAGCACACAAATCGCACGTTGTCGTACGACGCCAGTTTCTGCACTGCCAACAGGGAACGTGAACTTCCCACTTGGGAAGAAAGTGTTTACACCCGTATTCGAAGAAAGGGCATGACTTACACCATTTCTTCCCAAAAAAGAATTGAGCTAGCACCACAGTTGATTGTCAAGGAAATCCAGTGGTAGAGTAGTAAAAACCATCGTACAGGAATATCCCTCTTCTAATATGTCTAAGCAAGACTTGCACCTAACCATTTGCAAAAACGGAGGAGCAAAATAATGGCGGTCTAGGATCATGTGACCCGTGATGTAAATATCTCCCCTTGAAATCTGAGGGGACTTGGGGTCAATTTTTCAGATAAGCTAAGATTATTGTCATTGAAATTTCTTTCTTTCAATTGAAATTTTCCTCTTCCTCGAATTTCAAGTTAAGATTACCCAAAGGGTTTACTATGGAGGTCGTGTATGGCAAAAAATACAAAAATCAACATAATTTTATAATTTGGTAAATACATGAAACAGACTGTAATATATAATGAGTCGTTATGTAAGTTGTTACGAAAAGGGTTCAAACATGCAAAATAAAAGATAATCAATTAGTATTGTTTGGGTTCGAATAAACGTCATATACGTCATCGTGATTTTTTGGTTCACTACACTGCACTTGGCCACAAATAAATGGCATTTTGGTCGATTTGTAGTCATAATAAACCTAAAATTATAAGTGAACTTCCGCAGACAATATACTCGTGTATGAGCATACATAAAATACAAGTACTGGATATGTCCATATGACTTCATATGAAAATGAGTTAGTGTGTAGAATTAGGAAATATAGACAAATGCGTGAGATGGTGGTTGGTATTGTGCTATGAGCATGTAGTGTATGACGAGTCTCCATTTATCTTGAACTTGACATTCATTGATATTGTGTCCTAAAAAACATTGCCAGGGAAGACGGAATGCTCGGAGATAGATATATTTTTTCAGACATTGTTGAAATGAACACCCAAGCTGAATATGTTACCAACACCAACATTAGCATCATGGATAGGATACAGGGGCGGATCCAGGATTTTTGAATAGGGGGGATGCTCTTCTTATATGTACGTAATCTTGATATAGTGTGAGCGAGCGTAGCGAGCGAAGCCTTATGTGGTCTAGGGGTTTGGGGCGCGCCGTAAGGCCGCCGATAAATTTTTGGAGTTTCGTGTCTCTGAGATGGTTTCTAAAGTGTATTTACAACTGTACCTTGTGAAATCACTAAGTAGATTTTCACTTTAGGAGTCTGTTTTTGTTGTGAATGGAGGATACATCACTGAATAGCGAGTGAAGCCTTATGCGGTCTGGGGGTAACATCAGTAATATATATTACATCATAAGTCTGTTCAGTCCCAGGTACCATCATAATTCACTGACACGGCAGCTCCATCTATATCCTACTCATATACCAAATCTGTTGCTTCCAAGATATTCAACTACATACAAACATTGAATGATTTGGATATTGCTGATCTCTTACATAACCCACCCTCCTGCACTTGCATTAACTCTCCGTTCATACACGATCCAGTTGGGCATTTTATTTCAGGCGACCTCAATATAGTGGAGAATGAATCATTGAAAGACATTTTGTTCAAAGGTCCCGAATATAGAGAGCCCACGTCGTTTTCATGGAGATACAATTTTAAGTTAATCATGGATGCAGTTGAGGAGCATGCCAGAAAATGGACAAAGCGAGAAAAGGCAGAAACTGAATCTCTGTCAGAATGGGTCAAACAGATTAGGTCATTGGTAAACAAACGCATTAATGTTTTGTCAAAGTCAGTTAGTACTAAATATAGCTCTGTCTTCAATGATCCCGTGGTTACTAATAGTTTGTTGAAACTTCTTCATTGTTCGTCATTGTCCCTGCAGATAAAGCTTCTAATAATGTTGTTTTTGTTTGTAAAGCATACAATATACAGTGCCTGTTTGACGGACTGGGTATTGCCAACAATACTAATTCCAATAGTACATGCCGAGCCATTACCGTGTCCAAACAGGATATCTTACCAAATCATGTATCTGTATTGCATTCGTTTGGTATTACTACCTCATGTAAAGATTCTAATCTAATCTAATTGCACAAAAATCCACACAAACAAAGATATATTTCAGGTTCAGCATCATGTTCTACCAAAGCCCTTTCTAAAATATTAACTATTATATTGTCTAAAATTAAACAGGGTCTCCAAAAGTACTCTGAAACCATCTATTCTAGAAGTGGTATCAACCAAATGTGGATATCAAAAAATTCCAAATCTTTATTGGAATATCTACATGCTCACACACTTTCAAAAGTAACGTCTATCAAAACATTTGATTTCTCCACTTTGTACACAACTAAACCCCATTCTGAACTGAAGTCTCAGCTTAAAATACTAATCAATAATTCGTTTTTCTCTAATAAGTGACAACGTCGGTACCACTATATTGTAGTTAAATATAATACCGCTTATTTTGTTGAAGGCGACTCTGATGCCCCATACAAATATACTGAAATAGATGTGGTAAATATGGTTAATTTTCTGATCATGCTGATTGATAATATTTTTGTGGAATTTGGTGGTCGAATATTTCAACAAACTATTGGTATTCCCATGGGTACAAACTGTGCACCATTATTGGCAGACCTGTTTTTATACTCATATGAATCAGATTTTATCCAACATTTACAACGAGGAGGTTCTAAGAAACTAACATGTAATTTTAATTTCACTTTCCGATACATAGATGATGAATTGTTGCTACATAATCCCAAGTTTGGTGATTATTTGGATGTCATCTATCCTAAGGAACTTGTAATTAAAGATACTACAGACTCCGCTAATTTGTCCAACTATCTAGACCTGAGGTTGGAGATTGATAATGATTTTAACCTGTCAACTAGATTATATGACAAACGTGATGATTTCAATTTTTCCATAGTCAAGTTCCCTTTTCTAAGCAGCAACATTCCTTTGTCACCGGCATATGGTGTGTTTGTTTCTCAACTTATATGCTATTCCAGAGCTAATTGCAAATATGAGGACTTTGTCTATCGAAGTGCCCAGCTAGTCTCTAAACTGCTGCGACAAGGATATGTTTTACCAAGATTTATAGCTGCGTTTAAGAAATTCTATGGACGTCATCATGATCTGGTTGATAAATACAGCAAATCCATGTCTGCCATGCAACTAGATCTATTTTCATGTTAATTTTGGAGTATTCATGACGGGTGCCACTAGTGGGGCCGGAAATGCTCACTCTTTCCGGAACACATGATTTCACCTCCTAATGGCCATTTTTGGGGGTTCATGAATTTCCCTGTCATTTTTGTTTTCTCTCACTTCGTATGCCTGATATGATTTTCTGTCCCCGGACTATGAGACTGGATAACGGACACTGTTTTGTTTGCTCGGAATACTTAATACTGGGTATTGATTCCACGTCTATTACAACTGTGAAATGAATAAGTAAAATTTTACTTTAGAAGTCTGCTTAGTTCTGTTGTAAATGAAGGATGGATTTTCAAAGAAAGGAAGGTCTAATAGTCCTACCATTCTAAGGTTCTTATGCACCAGCATGGTGATGGTCAATCGTTTAATAATAAAGATAAGATATAATTATCTTCAAAGTTATGCCGACATCCAGAATTATATCCAGATTTATAAAGTACCCTGTCTGTAACAAATAAATAAAAAAAAAAATATCCCCTGTGAATATTCAATGACAGTTTCAGTATGAAGTCAAGTGTGTCGGACTAGATTTATTATTGGTGGGGGGGGGGGGGGGTGGGGGAGGAGTTAGAGGAGCTGGTTAGAGGAGTCAAGCGACCGAGCGAAGTGAGGTGGATAGGTGGTAGCTTACACGGCGTGGGGTCTGGGGCCCGCTCAAGGGCCCCAGAAGCCAGAACTTATTTCATGTTCTGTGGTTGATTCTGAGCTCTCTGGCTCTGATTGAGTATTTTTCATTCCACACATGCATTTAAATATTGCTGGTATTTAAATTTATTTATCCAAAAACTACTCATTGTCACTTTGCATATCATATGTCATATAACTTGAAGAACTCATGATTAATGACACTCAATTGCATAATTATTGACCAACGAATGTTAGGCCTATGTACATGATGTAACGCTGTAATGCACCTTAACATATTTCTGAGTCACAGATTCTTCTGTTGAAAATATATTGTGGGGCTCTACCCCCCCCCCCCTCCCTCCGCTCCCCCCTCCCCTCCCCCGGTCAAAAATATCAAACGAGGATAATTACACTCATATTTCGTTACATAGGTGCATACCCACATTTTCTATAGCTTTTTGCTCTCTCTTTTTTCTTTTCGTCTTGCTCGCTCTTTTTTCTTTTCTTTTTCTCTTTTTTTCACGGCCCAATAGGGGGGGGGGGGGTGCGCGCCGGGTGCACCCCCCCCCCCCCTGAATCCGCCAGTGCATCCTCACGACAAGGTTGTACGGGTCAATACATGGCTCTGATTCTGAAAACACGCCTGATGAAAAAGTACACGTTACTGTATAGGTGTGACATGTCATGTGGCTATTTTCTTACGGAAATTATTAACATGCAACTCCACATCTGCAAGAAAATATTGATAAGGAAACTTCTGCCAAGATAATATACATGTATATAGCCAGCTGTGAATGTTGATTGTGCGGAAATTATGTATTTCCCTGTATCCATATTACACAGAACAAGAGGGAAATTACTCGTTCCATTGATGAATATCAATATTTGTCTTCGCGGTTATGATTTATCGTGTTATGATTGTGATCAATGTTGCACACAGTTGACGTGATCCAAAATATGAGAGTGGTTCCCTGGTACATAGGGAAAAGTACGACCAAAGGCAGCGCTGTTTTCCGTCAGAACAGTTGTATTCACGACACGTGAATTGCAGCCTTGTCCAAATCACAAGTGCAGAAATCGGTCTCTCCTTGCTGGATTCTGTATCACTGGCTAGCGGGCAGCACGTGTTATCCTAAGACCTACTCAAACACACAGACCCACATGTGTACCGCATTGTTGTTGTCTCCAGCGGAAATATGTTGGGATGGGAAAGGAAAGTTTATGTTATTAATACGTAATAACCTTGATTCATTATATTAAATTGCTCATTATTCTCCATATAATAAACAAAGGGGAACATATCTATAGATGTATATCCGAGCACAGACATTCAATGGTTTCAATGTTGCCCAATGTTTTGGACCAAACTGATAGTTTATGCGTCTATTTTGGTGTAAAAAATATTTGTTATCACATTTCATGACTTTTATATCGTAAACTATAAAAGTTAGCAACCTTTCGTAAATGTCGTGCCAACATCATAAATTTAGCCCACTATTTTTGTTGCGCTACTGTATGCGTATGTATTTCGGTAAATCAACAAATATCGCATGCAATGCTCTCACAGTATTTGCGCTTATTCACAAGATTGAAATGTAAAACCTCATGGAAATAATCAAAAATATTATTTTTGAAAGTGCTATGATCCTTTTGTTGAGATTACGTCATTTAACAAATGATAGCAGGACCGGGCCCACTCATGCCTACCCTCCCAAACTTAGAAGACCAGCGCGACGCGCTGGCCAACGAGCTCAGCACATCCCCAAGCCTAATTTTAAAACGTCTGCGATTGAGCCGGAGCCAAGGAGCAGTAAAGGAGTCAAGGTTGTGTTTGTGGCTTCCTGCTTCCGATCCTCTGATAAGTTTCTTGTGATTCAGTGTTCCGGTGACAATGTTGCCCTCTATGGATAGAAGGACACCAATTTAGCGTGTTCAAAGTTGACAACTGGCAAAAAATACTCCAGTTTGTATCGTTCTGTGAAGTACAAAACGTGCTCGGTCAATGATGTAGACCATTCAGTCAATAGTAAAGTATAGAGGACTGAAAACTTGCAACACATCGCTCTCTGGCAAAATTGGATTGTTGAAAATTGCTGTAATGGCTAGAGAAATGGTAATAGTCACTTACGGGACCTCTCACGTTTCCAGTGTATTAATATTATTACTATTATTATTTTGTATTTATTGAGCATCAAATGCAATTGCAATTGACCTATAATTACATTAAAATAGATGGTAACATGCAAATGTCATACATGTATGCTCGACTGAACAGGTATGGTGGACAGTTCTGTAGGATGGCTAAGTGATTCTGGGAGATCATTCCATATTTTTTTATTGCACGAGCACTGAACGCTCGATCCCCGTATATGGAAGTGCGAGTTGCTGGAACTTTCAGCTTCATTGACGGGATGATCGCAGCTGTCTGTGTGTAGATGGACAAGCTCTTCGACCTACGCTGAAGATCCTGTCGAACTGGTGTAACATTCTTGAAGCAATATTACAATTTCACCAACCAGGCTGTATTGTTTTGCACATGTTGGAGACATCGATTTGAAAAGGCGCATTGAACGCTGTTGATATTATTATTACAAACATCCACTTTCAGTCTGTTTCACTCCTTGTTCTTCCTAACATTTCAATTGATTCACTACCCCATTCGAGGCAATGAATGTATTGTTTGTATAATATATTGACTAATATTACACGTTTTCACGAAAGGCGGCGCTTCAGCACCCGTCTTTCACACAATTCGTCCTTTGCATTCTGGGATACCGAAAATAGTTCCAACATGGATGTCTCTATGAATCGAAATAAATTTGAATGTTTGAGATATTTCGTTACTGACAGGACATATTGTCGAAAACTATACAATTTTTTAAGAGATTGTGATAGAATAACTCCAGTAGCGGTGTCCGTGGCAATCTTTAGTGCCTCTGAAAAATCCATGGCTGAGTCATGACTGTCGGGTCGACCCCTGGCCAGCCCTGGGTCGACCCATGCAAAACAAGAAAGCACGTGCTCGTGTTTACAAAACGCGCATTAATACGGACTATTTTGTTACCGCGCATTGACACTGTCCCCTGATTCAGGGGACCAGAGAATCGGTTATTACAAAGACGGGTGCTTCGGAGTGCCGTCTGGTGGACAAAACGTAATATTACATTTATAGCCATATGCCATATGGCTATGAAACCAGTTTCATATTATGAATCTATCTATCGTCACTAGGCTGAAACGGATCAGGATTGTTAGTTACTAAGGCATCTTCTTCGCCACAAACGAAGCTGCTTGGACAACACAACTTTGGGTGTCTTTCCCTAATTGCGAAGGAATCCTTAGTATTACTTTTCGTGATGCTCATAACTGAACAACCAAAATGGAGACAAATTTTCTTGATTTACAATACATAATATAATTTTCTACAAAATATACTAACAATTAATGATCAGAATATATGACATAATCATTTCTTGGACGGTATATTACACATTTTATCCGTCTGATGAGAAAAATGTGCAAACAACTTAAAACTACATTTACAAAATCATGATAAGATTGAGCTTATTCGTTGAGGAGAACTTATGGGTTTTAGTAGAAAATACCAGGCCATGTATTTTGTTCTTCTGTAATAGCTGAGGTTTGAACATACAATATTTGTATCAGCAATCAGCCGCTGATGATGCGGATGTGAGATTGTGTGATTGTGTTTTCCATATACGTAAAGTACTTTTCAGGTTGTGGGGGTTGCAAATCTTCAGATTAAACGAATGTATCTGTACCAAGTGAAAATCCGGTTTTGGATATTTAAGTATTGCATATATGTAAGCTTCCTCATGTGTTTATTACTCGACAAATTTGATGCCAAGCTCCATATAGGCTTTGATGCCAAGCTCCATAATCCCAAGGAGTTTTCAGAATTATCGGACAAATCATATACGAAATATTTGCAAATGATGCAAATGAGATAGTATTTTGACATCGCTGCATTGCATACGTTGCTAAAATTTTGGTGTGTTTCAGAATATACATCAGCCTTCACAAATATTTCAGACTAAACATCCCTTATGACTGCTCCACACTTCCATTTATTGGGCATTGGACCGGAGAGCAAGGACTCCCAGTTCATTGTGTAACATTTCATGGCCATCAAATCGGTTTTGAGAACTGTCGGCGATTCACAACGATGCAGTCACACTGATTAATGGGATGCTATTTTCTCGAAGTTGACAAGCCAAGACACCTAGTTATTTGTTTGAGGTATATCACAACTGACAAGGATCCTATCAATAATCCATGTTGATACATATACTAACTTATTTAGTTTTGGTGAATATAGATATCGACCTATTATCATCAATGCGACCAGATTTCGATGATGACATTAAAAACCTAAACTACAACGTTTTTCATGGAAATGAAGCGGACCAAATATTTTATCCAAAAACACACTGGTGTAATCTGGGTCAGTCATGTGTGAATGTTGTTGTGGCATGTTGCACACCTAGTGAAATTAGTAATCGAAAGCCCAACAACATATCAGAAGATTGGTGATAAAACTCCTGTCAAAAACTAGCTCATGTATCCCATAATGTCCTAAACATATCATGTGGATATAAATTCATGAACAACATTCGGCCGTGATGAATACCAGTAATATATTTATTTCATACTGCTCAGGATCAGCGTCAGATAAAAAAAAAGACATGTCTTAATGGGTGGCATGATAAGTTGCGAATGCGATGGCCTGTTGAAATATTTTTTCACAATGGATGTCAACTACTTCATGGAAAATTATAATTTACCATTGATTGATTTTCGTTTTCACCTACATGTAGTTCTCGCGAACGTTCTCAAAATATCTCTGACTCATAAGTTCCCCATTCGTGTCACTCTCTAATTACATCTACGTCATGGCTTTGAAAACGAGGTGACATCCAGGATTCGAGACAACTGACAAACACACGTCAAGTATCGGTTGTTTTGACAGGAGAAATCCGCAGATGGTGGACAGTCTGGCTCCCTGAGGAGAGAAATGGAGAGAGGCAGATGATGTACATGTACTACGGAACGAGGGAAACACAGAAAAAGTTAGTGATAAATGTATATCAATGGCTCCACATTTGATTCAGTTCTAGTACATATCAAACTGTCATGAATTTAAGCAATAATTGATGGACATTACTCGTTTTCATGATGGAAATCAACATTTCTCTTCGCAGATATGACTTATTCTGTATTAATTGTGATCAATGTCGCACACAGTTGACGTGATCCAAAATATGAGACTATCATTGATTTTATGCCATAAAATATGTATTTATCAATGGATGTCACATAGGGGGAAGTATGACTTAGCACATTTGTATTCAAGAAGTGAATTGGTGCCTATTCCAAATCACGAGTGCAGAAATCGGTATCTCCCTGCAGGAACCCATATCCCTCGCTAGTGGGCAGCACCGTGTTATCACCAGACCGACTCAAACACAAGCCCACAAGTGTGCCGCTATCAGAAATTGCTAAAGAAATGAAAATGTCCTCATAGGGACCTTTCGTGTTTCCGGTTTTATAAGTCTACGTAAAAACATAATGTGTGGTCTTTCAAACGGCTATGTTTTCATTTGACATGAATGGTGTCTCGTGAATAGTAATGTATGTATCAATGATCTATTAACACCAATACATCAAAAACTCATGTATTGATCAAAACTTGCTGACGTCTAACTTAGAGCATTCCAGAAGAAACAAATCGCATACTAAATTATTAGCATTGATTTCTTCGGACTGTTCTCGACACTACCTAACAATTAGCATTAAAAAGGATATTTATTATATCCAGTTATCGCATTGAGTAATTTGAGTAATAGTTATATCCGCATTATCAAATTACTCGCACTAGCTACATGTAATTCAACCGCTTCCTCGAATGACTGAGTCATATCAGTGTTGGGTAAAATTAACTATATTTTATATTCAACGGATGAACGGCTGATGGATCCGTCGTTGATGAAACCATGAACGTCCTTTGATGAAACGTCCTTGGGTAGTATAAAGGCGTTGTCACACTGGGCGATAGAAGAGTTTGTCACTGTATGATATATAATGGCATACAACTGAATATGAATGGATCATGTATCAACTTGTGTATCCGTGTATTCAATACACTTGTCATATGAATGATGGTGCTCAGCAAATGAAGCTTTATATAGATGAAGTGGAAGTGACTAGACTAATTTAGTCAGACAGTGAAAATTATGTAGAACACATGCAGGGAACTGTTCATCATGAAGTATGGTACACTAGACCATTCGCGTTTCCTTGTGAAAAATGATGTATTGCATTATGTATAGTTTTTATGGCGTAGCTTTTCTTACCAAACATCTATTGTTATCCATAGATTTTTGGCAGTGAGAATTGTGAATGTATGTAAGTAAGTATCAATCTATTACCACAAATACAATAAGATTTTGATCATGCCAATAAGAAACGTAAAGTACAACATTTTGCAATAGAAACAAAGCCCGAACAAATAGTTTATCCAAAGACACACTGGCGTCATCAGGGGCAGACAGTGTGTTAAATGTAGTTGTTTCTACTGTACTCCTGATGGAATTAGTATACAACTGCCCAACAACCTATGAAAACAATTTAGAAATCCGAAACTAACCCCATGGAATAGATACATGACAAGTACAAAAGTACCCAATCACAAGCCAGAAGGCTACTGAGTTGATGGTATCCTCGGGGACAGATTTAACGTCCGCCAGCAGTGACACCGACTCAGTGGTATGAATGTAAGTATCAATCTATTACCACAAATACAATCAGATTTTGATGATGCCAATAAGAAACGTAAAGTACAACATTTTGCAATAGAAACAAAGCCCGAACAAAAAGTTTATCCAAAGACACACTGGCGTTATCAGGGGCAGACAGTGTGTTAAATGTAGTTATTTCTACTGTACCCCTGATGGAATTAGTATACAACTGCCCAACAACCTATGAAAACAATTTAGAAATCCGAAACTAACCCCATGGAATAGATACATGACAAGTACAAAAGTACCCAATCACAAGCCAGAAGGCTACTGAGTTGATGGTATCCTCGGGGACAGATTTAACGTCCGCCAGCAGTGACACCGACTCAGTGGTATGAATGTAAGTATCAATCTATTACCACAAATACAATCAGATTTTGATGATGCCAATAAGAAACGTAAAGTACAACATTTTGCAATAGAAACAAAGCCCGAACAAATAGTTTATCCAAAGACACACTGGCGTCATCAGGGGCAGACAGTGTGTTAAATGTAGTTGTTTCTACTGTACACCTGATGGAATTAGTATACAACTGCCCAACAACCTATGAAAACAATTTAGAAATCCGAAACTAACCCCATGGAATAGATACATGACAAGTACAAAAGTACCCAATCACAAGCCAGAAGGCTACTGAGTTGATGGTATCCTCGGGGACAGATTTAACGTCCGCCAGCAGTGACACCGACTCAGTGGTATGAATGTAAGTATCAATCTATTACCACAAATACAATCAGATTTTGATGATGCCAATAAGAAACGTAAAGTACAACATTTTGCAATAGAAACAAAGCCCGAACAAATAGTTTATCCGAAAACACACTGGCGTCATCAGGGGCAGACAGTGTGTTAAATGTAGTTGTTTCTACTGTACTCCTGATGGAATTAGTATACAACTGCCCAACAACCTATGAAAACAATTTAGAAATCCGAAACTAACCCCATGGAATAGATACATGACAAGTACAAAAGTACCCAATCACAAGCCAGAAGGCTACTGAGTTGATGGTATCCTCGGGGACAGATTTAACGTCCGCCAGCAGTGACACCGACTGAGTGGTATGAATGTAAGTATCAATCTATTACCACAAATACAATCAGATTTTGATGATGCCAATAAGAAACGTAAAGTACAACATTTTGCAATAGAAACAAAGCCCGAACAAATAGTTTATCCAAAGACACACTGGCGTCATCAGGGACAGACAGTGTGTTGAATGTAGTTGTTCATACTGTACACCTGATGGAATTAGTATACAACTGCCCAACAACCTATGAAAACAATTTAGAAATCCGAAACTAACCCCATGGAATAGATACATGACAAGTACAAAAGTACCCAATCACAAGCCAGAAAGCTACTGAGTTGATGGTATCCTTGGGGACAGATTTAACGTCCGCCAGCAGTGACACCGACTCAGTGGTATGAATGTAAGTACCAATCTATTACCACAAATATAATCAGATTTTGATGATGCCAATAAGAAACGTAAAGTACAACATTTTGCAATAGAAACAAAGCCCGAACAAATAGTTTATCCAAAGATAAATAAACTATGTATGTTTCAATGTAAATCTCTGGTGGCCAATAATAATTGTAAGAATGAGTGTGAGAAGAATATTTTTTGCTTCTAACAGTAATTATATCAATTCATAATTGTTCAAAACATCACAATATTGTTTTCGAAATTATGACATCAAATACTCCTATGAAAGTCATGTTGCCCTCTGTATGTTATGTTTTGTACATAAATATCAAAATTATTTTGTATGAGTTCACCATACCGCTCAAGTCCTATTGTAATGTAAGAATTATATTCACACTAGAACTACTGGATGTATTATATGTTTATTTCGAGTATCTCCTAAGCTTACACAAATGCATTACAAATTAGATAGATGTCAAACTCAACACATATAGTCTGACAATATTAATAGGGATATATGTCTGTATTTCTGAAATCTAATCACAACATCTATTACTGAAACAGATTATCTTGATCAAATCTTACTGACGTCTGACCCCCAATAGAACGATTACATAATTTTCAGCAAGCATCAAGATTTAGTTCATGATAAATAATTGATACATTATGAGAGAGATAGGACCCAGATGGTCCTATGGGTACGAGACGAACTGGTGTCTGGGTCCGTATGTAGTTTTCTTATTCTGCTAAAGAAACGCGTAGAGGATTGTATGGCCTGAAAAAATGAAACATTCTCAGAAATGTATCGTTCACCAATAAAAAATATTATGGCTTGAATATATCTCCTCCACGAAAAAGAGCGCATCTTTTCTCGTAATGATAAAGTAATCGATGAAAATATTCATGATTTATTCTTCTGGAAAACCCTTTATGAAGTTTTTTTTTCAATAACAGAACACGCCACTTGTTCCTGATGTAGTGGCATATTGGCAGATGCATCATTGAATTGGCGTGAATTTTATTGATACATAATATAGATCGATTGACTAGTATATCCCAAATCCGACACTTATGACCTGGTAACCCGACATAGTGAGTAAATACATTCCGATAATTAACGAATTTTTCACATATACAGAGATTTCACATATACAGAGATATGTCATTATACAGTTCATTGCTCGGCAATTATTTTCTGTGAAATTATGCATAAAAACTCAGTGTTTCTTTGGTATATATTGACAAATTTTGTGAGTCTGGTGAGAATCTGCCCTGCCCTGTTCACCTGCCCTGGAGCTGTTCACACAAAACCACTTCTCCACCACGAAAGTACATTACGCTTAATCTGGATAATTGACAACTGATTTGATTACGATCAGTTTAGATTTCAAATAGTGGTAATGTGATGGGAGAGAAGATACAATAGGATATGAAGAAATAGTGACATATCTTCCTGCTAAGTATGAATCTTCACTACAATATTACACTAACCTGAGCCAAAAATGTATTCATCCTTAGCTTCCAAAAAAAAGCGAATTTAAATAACTTACTTTGTTGCCATATATACTCTGTTTTTCCTAACTCGTTTACACTATTTTTGCCATGCAAAATGGTATACTTCACCTGAGAGTCAATTTCAGGCTTCTATCGCGAAATTTGGAAAAGTTGGCCATCTACCCCAAAGTCAAATTTAGCCCTGTCATTCAGTTTCTGGGTCCGCACATGATTTTGTGCATTTGCTTGGTTTTGTGGTAGTGCAATCTTCCAAAACCATCATTTTCGTGTAGAATACCCCCCAATGTGTCTTTTGGTCCAAAATTACAAAAATATTCTGAATTCTGATGGATGTCAACAGGACCATATCCTGGAATATGCTCAGATTCTCGAGATCCCGTTTTGGGCCGAAATTAAGCATTGAGGCAAAGTGCCAAGTTGGTCAATTTAAGGGACAGAATTTTGAAATTTGATAGAAACTTGCCGTTTGACTCCCAGGTGAAGTATACGAAGTTATATATAGAAGGATACCATTTAGCATCGCCAAAATAATGTCAAAAACTAGCGTAAACAAGTTAGACAAATCTGAGTGTACAGGGTTATCGCACAATATGGGGTTTTGTGTTTTGTGTAACACGTGTGAACAAATTAGAAAAATCAGGGTATACAGGGTTATTGCACAATAACACGACTCTATTTCCTCAGGAAACTGCGTACATTTGATGTTGACCTAAGGCCACTCCTGTTTAATTTTTTGTTTCTCGTCCTTTGGAAAATCAACAGCTAGGAGGGAGGGCGGAAAAAACAAACAGACCCTCAAATAAAAAACGATATACCGTGCAATGCTTCTCTGAATGCAAACGATGCTTGGTTGGGGGACCTATGTCTTCGAGCATCTGAAAACATATCATAGTTTCATATTGAATCTTAAACTTATTTGTGGTAAGAATTGTTAATTTGAAATGTTAGTCTATTCAAAACTCTGGATACATCTTGTATAGACACAAGCCAGTCGGATGAGTTTTGCTGCGAGACCAATATGGGTAAGCTTTACAGAGATTGGCGGAATTGTGTGTGTCAAAATCGCTTTTATTTGCGTAATATTATAATTTATCTTATTTGTTTTTTCTCAAAATTTGCGCAAAAAGCTAGGCGCGCGGGGAGGAGAAACAGCAAATTAAACAGGAATGGCCTAACTATCATGCAACTGTTTTACACGTCGGTGGTGCAACGTATTTTCACGTTCTGTCTGTCAGTGTACTACGGTAATGCAAATAAGAAAGACCTAAAAAATATGTCCAGGATTATAAGGCAGTCACAGAAAATCGTAGGCGATTGTCATTTGCTGGAATCCTTGTACCAGTCTCAATGCTGTTTTCCTGTTTTCCTAGTCTGTTTTCCTAGTCTGTTTTCCTGGTCTGTTTTCCTAGTCACGCCATTGTCTAGTCTGTTTTCCTAGTCACGTCATTGTCTAGTCTCTTTTTCTCCTTAGTCATTCATTGTCCAGTTTGGTTTCTTTATGTTCTAGTCATCTACTCAATGTTTTAACTCAAGTCATTCTTCATACTCTCGTGTTTTGTGCAATGTCTCTACTTAATACTTATATTCTTTTCTTTTATATCAACTAATGTTTTATTATTATTATTATTATTATTATTATTATTATCCGTACCTTTTTAACTGTAAAACGAGTTTCCTTTTTGGACCCAATAAAGTATATCTTATCATAAAAGCAGGTCTTCGATAGATACTGGAACCTAAGCCTGCGAAACCTACATTGCCTGTCCCTGTGGTAGGAGATCTCCTTTTCAGCCAGGATTATCTCGATGCACCAAATCAGATGTTGTGGCTTCCTCGTGCGCTCGTCGTATCTACAGGCACCATTCAACAAGTAACAGCTGATACAGTTGGTCAACGGACTAATACACTATGGTCGATTGCTCGCAAATTCCGAATAACTGCATCAAACATCGGCCATGTGATCTCTGCTGCTAGGAATGGGAGGTTATGAAATTTATATTGCTGAATTGCATGGATTAGAGAAGTAGTTTTGTATATGTGAGGTTTGCATGTAATTTTTTTTCCATGACACAGTTTTGATACTGTCACAGCGTGTTGCCATTTATACTATGAAATACTTGCCCGACTTCATATTTATGTTGTGGACAAAACCCATGGTTCAAATAATATAATCAAAACCCATCACATAGCATCAGATAACCGCCAGCTTCTGGGGCCCGCCTCCACGCCAACGTATCCTGTCCCAATCCAATCGGTCCATCGTGCTTCCAGTTTTGTAAATCCTGGGGGCGTGCCTCCAATATCCTTCCAGAACACAACTCGCACGTTGCCGTAGGACGGAAGTAGACTGAGTTCCTGTATTGCCAGCAGGAAACGTGAACTTCCCACTTGGAAAGAAGTGTTTACAGTCGATGATTTGGGGGAAGGAATGGGGGCTTACATCCATATCCTCACCAAAAACGAACTAAGCTAGCACTAAAGTATACTAGCTAGGACTACAGTTGATTTCCAGAGACAACCCAGTAGTAAAGTCGTAAAAACGATGGTACAGAAGTATTCCCCTTCGGAAACATGTAAAATGTCTAAGCAAAACTTGCACACAACCATTTGCAAAAATGGAATGACACGTGATGTAAACATCACCCCTTAAAATCTGATGGGATTTTGGGTCATTTTTTTCAATTAATTGGGTCAATTTTTAATCCAAGAGTTAAGGATTATTGTTAATGGAATTTATCCGAATTTTTATTACATTTAATCCTCTACTCCTTTGTAAATATCATGCTGAGATTGCCCAGAGGGTTTTTACAGAGGTCGTGTATGGCGAAAATACAGAAATTAACATAATTCCATCATTTTGAATATACATGAAGCACACTGTTATATAATTTTGCAATAGAAACAAAGCCCAACCAAATATTTTATCAAAAGACACACTGGCGTCATCAGGGGCAGACAGTGTGGGAATGATTACGTAGATGGTTGCGAAAAGGGTATGAACATGCATAATAAAAGACTGCTTTTGACTGATTTGTAGTCATAATAGACTTAAAATTTGTAAATTTGCCTCTGTAGACAAATTACTCATGCATGAGCATATATGATGTCATATATGACGGATCCTATTCGCCATGAACAAGTCGAGATGACTTCAAATGAAATTTTGTAAGTATGTAGATATATAGACAAATGTGTGAGATGGCGCTTGGTATTGTGCTATTAGCATATAAGATGTAATGTATAGCGATTTTCTGGTGATCTTGAACGGGACGTTTGATGACACAGTGTCTCTCAAGATCACTGTCGGAGGGGACAAAATGCTCGGAGATAGATAAATCTTTTCAGACATTCAGACATGCCAGTGAGCTGAAGGATACTCACTGCTAATGCAAAATTAATTTTCCAACATTGACGTGACTTTGACATTCTACCTTGACTTCAGAAGTCAGAGTATAAATCCTCATCAGTTTGAGCCAGGTCAAAGCCAAAGGACTCATAGATTCCAGCCACAGGTCCCGTAGCTCTCAGCATAAATTTAGAATGGATCCCAGGGGAAGAAATTCCATTAATAAATGTGTACTTGAAGAAATGTGATCATTTTGTAGGACAGTAAATCCATTAGGGCATTCATTTACAGGATTAATAATGAATGAGTATCAAGTTGTATGATATGAAATGGATGTTGTTAATGTTATTCAAAGCAATAAGAACTATGTATCTTTGCCAGACACATAAATGTTATAAAAGTTTTACTTTGATACGGGATTTTCATTCACAAGTCTGATTTAATATGTGTATGTATTAACAAGGTATATTGCTTGTGCATAAAACTGATGTCTCTATGAGATATTATCAGTCCAAAGGGACATACATGGGTCTGTATTTGAAGTCACCAGAAAACTAAAATCTGGAAAGTACTCTTGTCATGAGCAATCACGCCAAGGATTGTAGCTTAATAATTATTGTTCCCGGAGAATGGAACACAGTGACTTTATGGCTGTCTTCATTACATAAAAAAAAAATTCGAATAAAAAATTAATCACAACAAATCTTGTAGTAAACCTTGGGTTGAGCCAAACAGGCACATGTATGAGCTTCCATATCAATAGCTTTATTTAAAGAAATATATTGAATCTAAATATTTAAAACAATGTTTCTGTCATGTAAAGCTGTACGTTGAGTGTAGTGTGCTACTAAACATCCACCTTCACCTAGTGTTTTCCTCATATGTAACTCAGCTGACATTACACAATTCTATTGGTAACAGTGTGGTCGCAGGAAACCAGGCGACATTAATTTTGCCATTCTCACTGTCGGAAATCCATGGATAACAATGGAGTTTTCATCCATACATTCACTCAATACCATTTCCGATTGTATTCTCGTGGAGCCAAATTGGAATTATTATCACTTCAGAACTACTTACAATCAGTGATGAGATTTTCCGAAATATATCAGAGCATATTTATAGAGTACGGTGGACCCTTTTTGATGTCAAAATTCTGTTTTACCGCTGCCGAAACCCAAAGAGTGCTATTTCAACAATGACCCACAGTATGTTACACAGAATCACCTGCATAATATATAGTCAAGTTTTAGGCTCAACGGGCTGTCTTGTGAAACGTCAAAGTTCTGTTTCCCAGATGAATTGTACGGCCTGGCAAATACCATATGGATGAGTGTCTTAGAATATCAGCACGAACACGTTGACCATGGCACCGAAGCAATGAATACTTCAAGGCTGCTGGGTTTTATTTTTTACGGCAGACTTATTGAATATCGCAATATCATGCTTAGCAACCTGTTCAACTTTTTTTCTTTTAGTGTGAACATGGTATACTGAGAATCAGATCGCACTAGCAAGTAAAACACTTGGGTGGCGAATTATCCCTTGACAGATACCCATAAACTAATATAACGTGTCAGCCAATTAGCAACCACATCTTACTTTCAAATTACGTAAATTCACCAGTGATACAGAAGATAATCATTCACCAGTGATACAAAGGATAACGAGACAATCAGAGATTGCAGACCCTCGCCCTTCAGATTTAGTCACTAAAATTAGGCGATAATTGAGTTTTGATCTTAAGACCACCGCTTGTACGCCATACGATTGGGAATTGGCCAAAGAAAAATACAAAAATAGATTGAACATTTAATATTGATTAGAATCAGAGTTATAGCCAATAATGTGATTTTCTTTTTTCCGTTGCCATGGCAACCGTTTTCACCCGATTTGGGCAAAATTTGAAAGGGACTGAGCCACTACCATAGCATTCCAGCCCTATAAATTTCAAATCGATCGGACCGTATGCCATTGAGTTATGAGCGCAGACATTTGCACTGAAACGTCGCTGGCCAAAAATAACCGAAATCGTGACCCCCAATTTTTCGACATCGGGCGATAATGGAGAGTTTTCGTTGTACGACCATCGGTTATACACCAAACGATCGGGAATTGGCCGGAGAAAAATACAAAAATAGTTGGAAAAATTAATATCAGGTACAACCGGAGTTAGAGCCAATTATGTGATTTTCTTTTTTTCCGTTGCCATGGCAACCGTTTTCATCCGATTTTGGCAAAAATTTGACGGGACTGAGCCAGCACCATAGCACTTTTGCCCTATAAATTTCGAATTGATCGGGCTGTTTGCCTTTGAGTTATGAGCGCAGACATTTGCACTGAAACGTCGCTGGCCAAAAAAAAATCGAAACCGTGACCCCCAATTTTTCGACATCGGGCGATAATGGAGAGTTTTGGTCGTACGACCACGCGCCATATATCAGATGATCAGGAATTGGCCATAGAAAAATACAAAATCAGTTAGAAAAATTTATCTTGAATAGAACCGGAGTTATGGTCAATTATTGATTTTTACATTTTCCGTTGCCATGGCAACAGTTTTTGTCCGATTTTGACCAGATTCGAGGAGGACCGAGCCACTGAGATACCGCTTCATCCCTATAAGTTTTATGTTGATCGGACCATTCTCCTTTGAGATATGCGCGCGGACAGACAAACATACAAACGAGAGGCCATAGGCCACACACTTGCCGGAATGGATACGTTTATGACGTCATAGCGGGAATCTGTCATGGCGGAAAAGTATCGGACATTACCTCCCTAAACCAGAATTCAACGAGCTTTCCAATGGTGCAATTCGCTTCTCTGTACGACCAATACTTCCCGAAATATAGTTTCATTTTGAAAATTGATGTTTTACGTCATGACGTCATTGACGTTTCACGTAGCGTGTTGAAATTCGGTGCATGGCTGGGTATTATTATTCCACATGAGTTCTGATAATTACAGCCTAAAACCTTTAAATTTGAGTGTACTGTGAATGTTTAAATGTTTGCTGAAAAGTCGAAAAATTGGTATGACAGGCCTTACGCTTATGACGTCATACCGGAAAATCTATCATGGCGGAAAAGTATCGGACAGTACTTTTCTAAACCAGAATTCAACGAGCTTTCCAATGGTGCAATTCGCTTCTCTCTAGGATAAATATTTTTCGATATATAGCACGTTTTGAAAATTGACGTTTTACGTCATGACGTCATTGATGTTGCACGTAGCGTGTTGAAACTTGGTATATGACTGGATATCATTATTCCACATACGTTCTGATAATTACAGTTCAATACCTTCAAATTTGAGTGCACTGTGGATGTTTGAAAGTTTGCTGAAAAGTCGAAAAATTGGTATGACAGGCCTTACGTTTATGACTTCATAGCGGAAAATCTATCATGGCGGAAAAGTATAGGACAGTACCCTTCTAAACCAGAATTCAACGGGCTTTCCAATGGTGCAATTCGCTTCTTTGTACGACAAATACTTTCCGATATATAGCCCCACTTCGAAAAATGACGTTTCACGTCGTGACGTCATTGACGTTCAACCGATCCAGATACGACTTCGCAGTATGATGCACGATATTAACATATATCGGTGTGTCAAATTTCAGAGGTATCGGTCGTATTTTGACTGTGGTGTGAATTTTTGAAAAGTCGCCAATGATGAGAGATAGGGATTTTTTGAGTTTTCAAAAATTTTTGGTGACGTCATCAGTGAACCGATTTTTTCCAAAAACGTGCGGTCCCGTCCCAGAGCGGATACCTATCTATCAAAAAAGTTTCGGGATGTTAGCTCGAAAACTGTGGACGCTAGAGTGCGCACAAACAAACGTACAAACAGACAGACAAATCCATAAACAAACCAACCAACCAACATACTTGCCGAAATCTTTAGATTCCGGCAAGTAACAAACAAACATACAAACGGACAGACCCAATTGCAATACCCTCTGCCCCTATCGGGGCGAGGGTAATTATATATCATGATTGAGAATTTTCGATCAACTTCAATGGTGGAGATGGTGATAGGTGGTGATCGATTGAAAAGGCACATTGAACGCTGTTGTTATTATGGTAACAAACAACAACTTTCAATCTGTTTCACTCCTTGTTCTTCCTAACATTTCAATTGAATCACTCCCACATTTAATGTACGAGGCAATAAATGTATTTTTATCCTATATTGGAGTGATATCACATTCTTGGTCATGTACCATTATGGCTACCACACCAGTGTAATATTATGATACATATGTCGACACACTGGGCTGAAATGAAGCACGATTGTAAGTTACTAACACGTTAAAACACCTTCTTCCCGGCAAACGAAGCTACTTTGGTAATATAAATGTGGGCGCTAGCAGATAATTGGGATACAATCCTGACTACCACTTCTGATGATATGCATATCCGAACAAAAGAAATGAAACAACACAATGGGTAGCTGATATTCAGCAGAGAGTACCAGGCCATGTGGTTTATTCTTCTGTAATAATTGCACAAGGTATTTACATCAGCAATCATGCAGCCCTTAATAAAGCGAATGTGTGCTTGTGCGTTCGTGTTTAAAGTTGTTTACTCATTAGTGAATTATTCTCAGGTTGTCCAGGCTGCAAATCTTCAGGTTGCAAATCTTCAAAAATATCGTGATAATT
Source organism: Terebella lapidaria (assembly GCA_949152475.1). Taxonomy (NCBI): domain Eukaryota; kingdom Metazoa; phylum Annelida; class Polychaeta; order Terebellida; family Terebellidae; genus Terebella; species Terebella lapidaria. Next base: position 16,640,644 of record OX424569.1, on the reverse strand, counting down.
GTGTTTTGATTATTTACATTGCAAAAATGATTGAATTATTCAAATTGCATACGTAAACGACCTCATGTCACTACACTAGCAGATTTCCCAACATATTCCACAGCAATTATTGCAGTTCTATACAAGCCGCAAATGAAGCCTCGTGCAAACCCAGAGAGTACCAGAAAACATGTCCAAATGTATTGTAAAAACCCGTCGATAAACAACACACTATAGAAAATATTTGTAAATCATACAAATGAGATATATAGACATTTCTGCATTGCATAGGGTAGATATTGCATAGGTGTGTTCGAACATATATTAGCCTTCATAAATTCATATACTAGCTTTCATGAATATTTCAGACCGAACATCCATTTGATATATGTTTTATCGCAACAATGACTCAACCCATCAGTTTATTGGGCATTTGACCACACAGCAATGACTCCCAGTTCATTCCCTCGCATCTCACAGCCCATCAAATCTGTTGTGAAAACACCGATCCTTTCACAACGGTGCAGGTACCTGATTCATGGGTTGCTGTTGTCCATCCTCTTGAAACTGACAAGCCAAAACAGCCAGCTAATTTTTTTTTGATGTATATTATGTCAACAATTTTTGATTGGAGATATAGCTTGTGTCAAAAACTGTGTAATCCATTTTGTCCTTAACACATCATGTGGATACAAATTTGTTTCATACTGCTAAAGATAACGGTAAGATAAACAAAAAAAATACATGTCGTATTGACTGATACATAATATGACGTGAGATGTAGCGAATGTGATGGCCTCTGGATACCTCTTGAAAATTATGACTTACCAATAGTTGATCTACGTTTTTACCTTTTTAAAATATTTCAGAAAATATTTATGTTCTTAAAATATTTATTTAACGTTCTTAAAGTATTTATGCCTCGCTAATAAGATCCCCATTCGTGTTGCTATATCTAATTACATCTACGTCATGGAGCGGTGACATCCAGGGATTGCGTCATGATTGATGAGACACTCCATAAACAAACACACGTCAATTATCCACTATTTTGGCGGGAGTGGTCAGCAGATGGTGGGACAGGCGCCTCTCAGAGTCTGACTTTCGGAAGGGAGAGACGTAGATAACGTACTACGGAACGACAGAAAGTGATATATTACCATGACTGGATCGACGTTTGATTAAGTAATATCACAGGTCATTCCGCCATGGACTTGAAGAGTAATTATATTGTACCACCATTCAAGCCCATCTATTGCCGAGCCCATTGACAAGACAATTTCAGGGGAAACATTTCGAGGGACGAATGGTAATTGACGACCTTCCAGTTTTGAATCTTGGCAGAACAATGGTAGTTCAAACAACACCTACACTTGAGATGAAATACCATGCTGGATATGTATACAGCACCAAGCAGCAGGTGGATAATGAATAGGATATCATGACCAGGTAAAATATGGAAAATGTCATGTAATTCGAAACCACTCTGGTCAATATACAGCTGACTCTGAAAAGAAAGGGTACCTGGTGAAAACGTAGACATTATTGTATAGATGTGAACATGTCATGCGACTATTTTTTCTGACAAAATCATAACACGCAATGACTAGGTAAAATAAGGAAAATGGCATGTAATGAGGTACATTATCGAAAAGTACAAATTGTTTGTGTCTTCCTGTAAATAGACCCACGTTGCCATATAAAGGCATTCCAATTTTCACAGTTTAATCATGCATGACTAAAATTAATCGATATTCATAGGACATGGTCAGTGCTGACCAGTAAGGCGACTGAAATTTGTCAACATTACTGACTTTGTTATGCATGGAAGGTTTTCCCAGGAGAGGGCATTAAATGCAACGTGGGTCTTTACTGAAAGATTTCAATGAATTTGCCATCGGCGTAGGTACCCCATTCGAAACCAGTCTGGTCAACATACAGCTTATCAGAAAGCACATCATATCTTCAGTGTATATAAGTCAATTCACCAGTGCTACAAAGGATAATACAACGGATAAATGAATATGACATGACAATGGTGGATGTGGGGTTATTATTTTATTATTGGAAAGGCGCATTGAACGCTGTGGATATTATGAATAAAAACATCCACTTTCAGTCTGTTTCACTCCTTGTTCTTCCTAACACACTGTCACAATTGATGTATGAGGCAATAAATGTATTTTTTGATACTATATTGACTGATATTACATGTTTAGTCAAATACCATTATGGTTATCATACCAGTATCGTATTATGATGCCATTTATCACACTGGGCTGAAATGAAGTACGAATGTAACATTACTAAAACATCTTCTGCGTTGCGAACGAAGCTAATTTGATAATATAATAATTATTATATAATAATTTCATAATTGGAATGGAATCCTCACTATTACTGCTGATGATGTGCATATCCGAATAGAAGAAATTACACAACACAATTCCCTGAATTCCAATACAGATAAAACTAATTTATATGATGTACACTAACAAATAATAAACTGAAGATATGACATGTTTCATATAATATGTATTATTTTCTAGTGGTAACGGCATCTTACACATTTTTTTCTGTCTGATGAAAAAAATATGTACACACAGCTGAAAACACTTTCTACCAAATCGAATCTAAATCAAGATTTTCTCCTGGAGATTCATCATGAAAACTTGACAAGGTAGATGGTATATTATTCGGCAGAACGTAGCAGGCCATGTGTTTTATTCTTCTGTAATAGTTGAAATTTGAATATACAATATTTACATCATCAATCAGCCCCTGATGACGGGGATTTGTGCGTTTGGCTTTCGTGCGTTGAGTACCTACCACCCTCTCATGATTTAATTATTTTCAAGTTGTCCAAGCTGCAAATCTTCAAGTTGAACAAATATATCGTGACAATTGTGTTTTGATTATTTACATTGCATTATAATTAAAATATTTAAATTGGATACGTGAACGACCTCATGTGTTCACCACTATAATAGCAGATTCCCTGACAGATTCCACGGCAATTATTGCATCTCTATATAAGCCTCAAAAGAAGAATCCGGCAAATCCCATAGAATACAAAATATGTCTAAATGTATTGTGAAGACCGGTCAGTAAACAAATGCAATATAGAAAATATTTGCAAATCATACTAATGAGGTGTGTCATTTCTGCATTGCATAGGCTGAAATAAATACTGGTGTGCTTCAACATATACCTGCATTCATGAATATTCAAGACCGAACATCCATTATATATGTTTCTCCGCACCAATGACGCAACACTTCAGTTTATTGGGCATTCGACCACACAGCAATGACTCCCAGTTCATTGCCTCACATCTCGCAGCCCATCAAATCTGTTGTGAAAACCCTGATCCTTTCACAACGGCGCAGGTACACTGATTCATGGGCTGCTGCTTTCTATCCTCTTGGAGTTGACAAGCCAAACAACCAGCTAATAACAGGACCCAAAAGATTCTGTTATTACTCCATGTTAATACATATAGATTTTGGCTGCCTTATTACATATATATTTTGGCGGCCACCAATTAATTGACCAAAGCCCCCAAAAGTTGTCCGAGTTTCACATATTACGTCGGCAAACTTCTCAATAATAACCATGATAACGTTTTGCAGAATGCGTCGTAAATGACGTAGAAAGACTTGGACAAATGGGTTCGGTGATAGGTCAATTATATGGCAGCCGCCAATTACTATCTGGCGGCCTTCACTTATTCAGATGTAAACAAATGGTTAATACTAATTAAGTGGGGGCCGCCAGATAGTAAATGGCGGCCACCATATAATTAAGTTGCAGCTGCCCGATACTTAAGTGGCGGCCGCTAGAAAATGAATGGCGGCCTCCAGGTACTCGAGTGGCGGCTACCAGAAAAATATATTTTCACATGTGGCACTAACAGGCTTCCGTCGATTTTGGCTAATATCAATATGAAGTATCGATCTATTATCATCAATGCGACCAGATTTTGATGATGACAATAACAAATCTAAACTATATTTTTAAACATAAAATTAAACCGGACCAAATATTTTATCCTAAGATACACTGGCGTCACATGGGTGAGTCAATGTGTGAAATATGCTGATTTACTGTACACCTAACGAAATTAGTATTCAACCGCCCAACAACATATTAGAAGATTGGTGATATAGCTCGTGTCATATAGCTCGCAATACATTTGTTTCATAATGGCCAGTATCAGGGTCAGATAAACGCAACATACATGTCGTATCGACTGATACACATACATGTAATGGATGAATTATCACACGTCAATTATCTGTTGTTCTGACGGGAGTGGTCAGCAGATGGTGGGAAATGCGCCTCTCAGAATCTGACTCCCTAAAGAGAGGCAGAGAATGACAGAGGCTGACGACGTACTACGGAACGAGAGAAATCCAGAAAATGTTAGTGACATATTATAGTAGCATAATTCGTTCTTCGAATTTGTTATATAACAATTGGTTAGCATACCCTTGATGTAAGTATCAATCTATTACCACCTTGATGATATAGCATCAATAGATCCTTCAAGCTACGCCCGGATGATCCTACATTGAAGTTTGAACATAATGAAAAAACGCACGATGTGAACGAATTGTTTACATTCGCGCTAACATAAACAAAGTCACGTGTTGGCATTTATTGTCGTTATCTGGGGCATATATGAATAAAATTGGATACTGTAGATTCCATCGCTATTATACAGCCTACATATGTGAGGTACCAGCAAATAAGTTGTATTTGTTCCAGTATTTCTGATGTTTTGATATCACTGCGTGGGAACTATTTTGCACGAAACTATGCAGAAACGTTGACTTTCAATGTCAAGTTTTGACAACTTTGAGGTTGCAGTGATAATTGTTTTAGTTTGTTAGTATGTTTTGTAGTCACTTACTGATTAATTTCACAAGGAAAACCAAAAACCGATTACGTCACTTTAACATGACTGGCTTGACGTTTGCTTTAGTTCTATTACAGTTCAATCTGCCATGACTTTAAACAGTCACTATATTGTACCACCATTCAAGTCTATCAATTGCCAGCCCAATTGACATGACATTCGGAATGAACACTTTGAGGGACAAAAATAATGGTAATTAGCGAGCGTTCAGTGGTGAATCTTGGAAGGGCGATGGTAGTTCGAAGAACACTTGAACATGAAATGAACACCAAGCTGAATATGTTACGAGCACCAGCATTAAAATCATACCATGATGCCATGACAAGGCTGTGCGGGTCAATATACGGCTCTGATTCCGCAACGAAAGCATGCCTAATGAAAATGCATGGTTCTGATGTGAACAGGTCGTGTGACTATTTGTTTTACACAAAATCATAACATGGAAGTACGTCTCCAAAAAAGTAACATCGAAGACGAATTGGTTAAAAAAAACTTCTGAATAGATAATCTATATAGCTGGCTGTGAATGATGAGTGTTTACAAAAATTGTGTATTTCTCTGTATCCATAATATACAGGTCATGAGGGAAATTACTCGTTGCACTGGTAAATATCAAATTTTGTCTTCACGGATATGATTTATCCTGTCATAATTGTGATCAATGTCGCACATAGTTGACGTGATGCAAAATATGAGAGTGTCATTGATTTTATGCCAAAAATCTAGCTGTATTCGTCAATTGATGGCCCATAGGGAAAAGTACAATCCAAGGCAGTGCTGTTTCCCGTCAGCATATTTGTATTCACGACATGTGAATTGCACTGTACTATTGCAGCCTTGTCCAAATCATGAGTGCTGACATCGGTCTCTCAATGTTGCACTCTGGCGAGTGGGCAGCACCTTGTTATCCTCAGACCTCCTCAAACACAATGACATATAGGCCGCTATTGGTGCACATGTATTTTTTTACAGACGAGACCAGGACATCGGCGCAGGCTCCAGTTTAAAACGAATTGATCTGGAGCCAGAAGCAGTGCAGAAGCAGTCGACTGTGTGCAGCGTAAAACGTTGATTTTCGAGTGTGTATCACATCCGTGTTAACATATGACCCAGAAAATTGGACATTAAGTTGAGCCTTAACCCTTTCACTGCCGGAGGCGACTTTAGTCGACATAGGGGTTCACTGCCGGAGGCGACTTTAGTCGACCAAACTTAGGGGAAATCAGGGCAAAATGAAACATGATAAATTATTATTCTATTTATGTTCCAACACTGAAATTTTGCAACTTCAATTGTATATAAAGTAATTGGAACAACCCCACTTGATATTTTAATACAATTGAAAATGATTTTAAACAATTATGTCATTGAAAAATATACTTTAAAATAACTTGGCAATGGGAGACAAAGTCTGAAACAGTTTTTGGCAGTGAAAGGGTTTATGTATCATCGTGTTCTTCAATGAGGCTCCATCATGGATCGTAATAAACTCTGATAGAAATACACTCTGTTGGTGATGGTTGTTTCTGCAATTGGTAATAGCGTAGTATGTCCAAGTCCAGTGGTTTCTGTTATTGCATTCGTGATCGTGTCATTCATTGTGTTTTAATCGGCTATTATCTGTTCCTATTTCTTGGATTTACATCATTTTTCTGGGATGAATTTGACTTATCTGAAAACTTTCTCAACACTCTGCCAAACATTAGCTGTCTTTCTTCACCTTTACATAAAAATAAAATTTGCCATGGATTTTTTCAAGTATATATCCGTTATCCGAAGCACTGGGTGTAAACCTGATGTAGGTAACTAAGTTACCTACATCCCAAGATGGCCACGGGCAAGAACACTCCAAATTGCAATCGGCGATTACAGATGATTCAAGAGGTTTTGGTTGAAGAACTTTGTATAATTACATAATACTGATAATATTTATTGGCATACAATCGTCCTTGTTCGTTTATCAGACTGGAAACTTGCGTTTAGAGCGATTGTATTTTGATGTACGTAACGGCACTCGTACAAAATTTAATGATGTAGGTAACGGTTGTTGAACATGTGCTTTGGCTAAAAATCTTAAAACTGAAAATATACATCCGATATACATGAATTATTGACGAAATAATCCCGAAAAAACACTGCTGTTTTCATGTGTTACTTTTACATTGTGTAATTTGTATACAATCCACAGTAAATAGCAAAAACGGTGCGATTATGAAACATATGACGGGATAGTTCCATGTGTTCTCCATAGAGAGATGAGAGCGCCGTTGAGCTCAAATCGTTCAAATCGAAATTATAGCTCGAACACCAGCTCATATAGCGCACTGTCCTCTATTAACATAACTGAATGAATGTCATATTTGATCCTTCGAAACATTTCGAATCTTCATTTAATTTCATTGAATTTCTCCCAAATTGTGAGTAGTATTAGTGGAGTACAGTGCTCTACATACAATACTTTCATGGGGCTAAATTCAACATGGGGTAGACTGCCAACTTTTCATGCTTCCGAGCTAAAAGTATAAAACATTGTAGGAAATTGCCGTTTGAGTCCCAGATGAAGAACATGTATACCATGTTATAAGACGATATACATTCATCGTCTTGAAAATGTCCGCAGAGAACGATGTAACGAGTAGTATCATAGTATCAGAAATACATAAAGAGATTTTCTGACAGTATGCATGTTCATCCCAAATTGCATCCTATTAATTCACTTATTGACATGCAATCTTTTCAGAGTAAATTCCACCTGTGAAGATTAAAAATGTGTAAGACCAATTAAATATGACATTCATTCAGTGGGTGAGTAGTATTAGTAGAGTACATTGTGCTACATGGGCCAAAGAACTCCATGACCCCCACAAGATTTTTGCTTGATTTTTGAGAGCAGCTTATTCGTGTTGAATACACCCAAATGTCCTCTGGTCAAAAATTATAACAATACTTCCATTCCTGGTGGATGTACACACGACTAAACACGGACATATGCTCAGATTCCTGAGATCCCGTTTTGGGCTGGAATTGAACAATGGGGTAGATTGTCAACTTTTCCAATTTTCGCAATAGAACTCTGAAATTTGTTAGAAAATTGCCGCTTGACTCCCATATGAAATATGCCAAATTATAATATGAAACTATGCAGCATCGCAGAGATATCCCCAAAAACGGTGTATACACATAGTTTGACTTGTATTACCCTTGCAAAAATGTGTCAAATGCACTGTTCAATAACAAATGATTATCTAATTATCTCAATTTCGACCTCTATCGCTGAAGTCGTCGAACCAGCTAATATGAGAAGTAAGTAATCAGTAATAAAACAACATGTATTGAATTTATCGCTCAATATATTCACCTTGTGAATAATCCGTTACCTACATCTTACCACACGCGTTACCTACATCTTGTTAGCGAACCTTTCCGTTACCTACATCCCTTCGAAAAAAACAATCGCTCTAAACGCACGTTTCCAGCTTATTAAATGAACAACGACGCTTGTATGTCAGGAACTATAACCAGTATTATGTAATTATACACAGTTCTTCAACCAAAGCCTCGTAAATAATATGTAATCGCCAATAGCAATTTGAAGCGTTCTGTCCCGTGGCCATCTTGGGATGTAGGTAACTTAGTTACCTACATCAGGTTTACACCCAGTGATCCGAAGACTTATATGATTGACACGTTAGCAATGGTGTAGACAATTCAGTCATCAGAAAAGCAGATGACACTAAAAGCCTGGCAACACTTCGTCCTCAGGCATAATTTGATTGTTGACAATTGTTGTAATGGCTAGTGAAATGGCAATGGTCAAACACGGGACCTCTCGTGTCTCCAGTATATAAGTCCAAGTAAATGATATATGTGATCTCTCAATCAGCTATGTTCGTGTTTGTCATGAAGAGTGTGATTAACTTCAAACATCTTTAAATTCCAAATATGGCAGTTTTCAGCAACACATACCCCGACTTTCAATATCCAATTTACTCACACAAGCTCTCTTCCCACTGACTGATCGGTATTGTGTAAATGCTGCTATACTAATGACCTACACATGGGATGCAAATTCGGATGGATCCGTCGTTGAAAAAGCTCTCAGATCAACTGTTGGTGTCCTTGGGAAGTATAATGGCGTTGTCACACTGGCTGAGGAATGTGTTTGTCACTGCAAGATATATAGTGGCATACACCTGAGGATGAATGGATCATGTATCAACTTGTTGGCCAATTTCAATACACTTATCGGATGAATGATGTGGCTAAGTAAACGGAGTTCTGTATAAATGGAGTTGAAGTGAAATGAGATATACAGACAAATGAGATATATAGACATTTCTGCATTGCATAGGGTAGATATTGCATAGGTGTGTTAAAACATATACTAGCCTTCATAAAAATTCATAAACTAGCCTTCATGACTACTTCAGACCGAACATCCATTTGATATATGTTTTATCGCAACAATGACTCAACCCATCAGTTTATTGGGCATTTGACCACACAGCAATGACTCCCAGTTCATTGCCTCGCATCTCACAGCCCATCAAATCTGTTGTGAAAACACCGATCCTTTCACAACGGTGCAGGTACACTGATTCATGGGTTGCTGTTGTCTATCCTCTTGAAACTGACAAGCCAAAACAGCCAGCTAATTTTTTTTTGATGTATATTATGTCAACAATTTTTGATTTGAGATATAGCTCGTGTCAAAAACTGTGTAATCCATTTTGCCCTTAAACACATCATGTGGATACAAATTTGTTTCATACTGCTAAAGTTAAACAAAAAAATACATGTCGTATTGACTGATACATAATATGACGTGAGATGTAGCGAATGTGATGGCCTCTGGATACCTCTTGAAAATTATGACTTACCAATAGTTGATCTACGTTTGTACCTTTTTAAAATATTTCAGAAAATATTTATGTTCTTAAAATATTTATTTAACGTTCCTAAAGTATATATGCCTCGCTGATAAGATCCCCATTCGTGTTGCTATATCTAATTACATCTACGTCATGGAGCGGTGACATCCAGGGATTGCGTCATGATTGATGAGACACTCCATAAACAAACACACGTCAATTATCCACTATTTTGGCGGGAGTGGTCAGCAGATGGTGGGACAGGCGCCTCTCAGAGTCTGACTTTCGGAAGGGAGAGACGTAGATAACGTACTACGGAACGACAGAAAGTGATATATTACCATGACTGGATCGACGTTTGATTAAGTAATATCACAGGTCATTCCGTCATGGATTTGAAGAGTAATTATATTGTACCACCATTCAAGCCCATCTATTGCCGAGCCCATTGACAAGACAATTTCGGGGGAAACATTTCGAGGGACGAATGGTAATTGACGACCTTTCAGTTTTGAATCTTGGCAGAACAATGGTAGTTCAAACAACACCTACACTTGAGGTGAAATACCAAGCTGGATATGTAACAAGCATCATGCAGCAGGGGGATAATGAATAGGATATCATGACCAGGTAAAATATGGAAAATGTCATGTAATTCGAAACCACACTGGTCAATATACAGCTGACTCTTAAAAGAAAGAGTACCTGGTGAAAACGTAGACATTATTGTATAGATGTGAACATGTCATGCGACTTTTTTTTCTGACGAAATCATAACACGCAATGACTAGGTAAAATAAGGAAAATGCCATGTAATGAGGTACATTATCGAAAAGTACAAATTGTTTGTGTCTTCCTGTAAATAGACCCACGTTGCCATATAAAGGCATTCCAATTTTCACAGTTTAATCATGCATGACTAAAATTAATCGATATTCATAGGACATGGTCAGTGCTGACCAGTAAGGCGACTGAAATTTGTCAACAATACTGACTTTGTTATGCATGGAAAGTTTTCCCAGAAGAGGGCATTAAATGCAACGTGGGTCTTTACTGAAAGATTTCAATGAATTTGCCATCGGCGTAGGTACCCCATTCGAAACCAGTCTGGTCAACATACAGCTTATCAGAAAGCACATCATATCTTCAGTGTATATAAGTCAATTCACCAGTGCTACAAAGGATAATACAACGGATAAATGAATATGACATGACAATGGTGGATGTGGGGTTATTATTTTTTTATTTGAAAGGCGCATTGAACGCTGTGGATATTACAATGTATGAATACAAACATCCACTTTCAGTCTGTTTCACTCCTTGTTCTTCCTAACACACTGTCACAATTGATGTATGAGGCAATAAATGTATTTTTTGATACTATATTGACTGATACTAGATGTTTAGTCAAATACCATTATGGTTATCATACCGGTATCGTATTATGATGCCATTTATCACACTGGGCTGAAATGAAGTACGAATGTAACATTACTAAAACATCTTCTGCGTTGCGAACGAAGCTAATTTGATAATATAATAATTATTATATAATAATTTCATAATTGGAATGGAATCCTCACTATTACTGCTGATGATGTGCATATCCGAATAGACGAAATTACACAACACAATTCCCTGAATTCCAATGCAGATAAAAATAATTTATATAATGTACACCATCAAATAATAAACTGAAGATATGACCTATTTTATATAATATGTATTATTCCCTAGTAGTACTGGCATCTTACACATTTTTTTTTCCGTCTGATGAAAATAAATGTACACACAGCTGAAAACACTTTCTACAAAATCGAATCTAAATCAAGATTTTCTCCTGGAGATTCATCATGAAAACTTGACAAGGTAGATTATATTATTCAGCAGAACGTAGCAGGTCATGTGTTTTATTCTTCTGTAATAGTTGAAGTTTGAAAATACAATATTTACATCATCAACCCGCCACTTGATGAATAGGGATGTGTGCTTGTGCGTTTGTGTTCATTAGTGCGTTTGTGTTAATTGTTTTCAGGCTGTCCAAGCTGCAACTCGTCAAGTTGAACAAACATATCGTGACAATTGTGTTTTGATTATTTACATTGCATTATGATTACCACAACAATAGCAGATTCCCTGACAGATTCCACGGCAATTATTGCATCTCTATATAAGCCTCAAAAGCAGAATCCGGCAAATCCCACAGAATACAAAGTATGTCTAATGTATTGTGAAGACCGGTCAGTAAACACAGTATAGAAAATATTCGCAAATCATATTAATGAGGTGTGTCATTTCGGCATTGCATAGGCTGAAATAAATTGGTGTGTTTCAACATATACCTGCCTTCATAAATATTCAAGACCGAACATCCATTATATATGTTTCTCAGCACCAACGACGCAACACTTCAGTTTATTGGGCATTCGACCACACAGCAATGACTCCCAGTTCATTGCCTCACATCTCACAGCCCATCAAATCTGTTGTGAAAACCCTGATCCTTTCACAACGGTGCAGGTACACTGATTCATGGGTTGCTGCTTTCCATTCTCTTGAAGTTGGCACACAACCAGCTAATAACAGGACCCAAAAGCTCCTGTTATTTCTCCATGTTAATACATATACATTTTGGCTGCCTTATTACATATATATTTTGGCGGCCGCCAATTAATTATATGGCAGCCGCCAAATACTATCTGGCGGCTTTCACTTATTCAGAATGATGTAAACAAATGGTTGATACTAATTAAGTGACGGCTGCCCGATACTTAAGCGGCGGCCACTAGGAAAATATATTTTCACATGTTGCACTAACAGGCTTCCGTCGATTTTGGCTAATATCAGTTTGAAGTATCAATCTATTATCATCAATGCAACCAGATTTTGATGATGACAATAACAAATCTAAACTACATTTTTTAACATAAAATTAACTGGACCTAATATTTTATCCAAAGATACACTGGCGTCATATGGGTGAGTCAATGTGTGAAATATTGTGATTTACTGTACACATAACGAAATTAGTATTCAACCGCCCACCAACATATTAGAAGATTGGTGATATAGCTCGCCTAGTGTTGCCTAGTGTTAAGGCGATTACATTTACCTTGTAACTGTGCATGAACAATTCTATTAAGTTTTACTCTACCCGTACATATTTAAGGTTTCATGATTTTAATTATGTACTGCAAGTTGGTATTGATTGTAATAATTTCACTAGTATCGCATGTTAATATAATGTACATAATCATGATAATTAAGCTTCAAACCGCATGGTAGTTTACATTGTGATGCAGATATATGTACATCTTGCATTGGCATGCTTAGATCTATGTTTTATATTTATATATTATTTTCTGGCTACTGGCCAACATCAAGTTCACCCTGTACAGTCCTGTCCAACTGTTTTAGCCCAATAAACTTGTATTCGGGCTCACTAGTCATGTATTGTATGCTAAGATAGGTGTAATCTCTTCGTTTAAGTTCGCTCCTTATCAACACTATGTGCGTAATTACTACTTACCTAGTACGTAAGACTTACTGCTCTCGTTTAGTCTCTTGCTTTTGATTAAGGCTAATAGTAATCCATTGTATGTTAACATGAGTACATGTTCCTTGTATATGTACCTTAATTTTGTTCTTTGTGTTGTACATATGTTCTCCTTTCCATGTACTTAAGTATACCTGTTAGGTTTCATATAATGGATGAATTATCACACGTCAATTATCTGTTGTTCTGACGGGAGTGGTCAGCAGATGGTGGGAGAGGCGCCTCTCAGAATCTGACTCCCTAAAGAGAGGCAGAGAATGACAGAGGGTGATGGCATACTACGGAACGAGAGAAAACCAGAAAATATTGTTGACATATTAACAAGACTGCCATGACTTTAAACAATAACGATATTGTACCAACCATCAAGATTGTCAATTGCCAGCCCAATTGACATGATATGACAATTTCGGAATGCACATTTTGAGGGACAAAAATAATGGTAATTAGCGAGCGTTCAGCGGTGAGTATTGAAAAGGCAATGGTAGTTCGAATACTTCAATATGAAACACCAAGCTGAATATGTTACGAGCACCAGCATTAAAATCATGGAAAGGTTACCATGACAAGGCTGTGTGGGTCAACAAACGGCTCTGATTCCGACAAGAAAAGATGCCTAATGAAAACGTATGTTTTCTGAAGTGAACATGTCGTGTGACATTTTTTTTACACAAAATCATAACATGCAAGTACTCATCTCCAAAAGAGTAACACCAAAGACGAATTGGTCAAAAAAACTTCTGACTAGATAATAGCTGTGAATGGTGAGTGTTTGCAGAAATTGTATATTTCCCTGTATCCATATTATACGGGACATGAGGAAATTACTCATTGTACTGATAAATATCAATATTTGTCTTCGGGGATATGATTTATCCTGTCATGATTGTGATCAATGTCGCACACATTTGACGTGATCCAACATATGAGAGTATCATTGATTCTATGAAAAAGTATCTAGCTGTATTCGTCAATTGATGGCCCATAGGGAAAATTACGACCCAAGGCAGTGCTGTGTCCCGTCAGCACATTTGTATTCACGTGTGAATTGCTGCCCATTCCGAATCACGAGTGCAGACACCAGTCTCTCCCTGCAGGAATCTGGCGATTGGGCAGCACCGTGTTATCCCCAGACCTCCTCAAACACACTGACACATAGGGCGCTATTGGTGTTCAGGTATTCAATTTACAGACGAGACCAGGACATCGGTGCAGGCTCAAGTTTAAAACGAATTGATCTGGAGCCAGAAGCAGTGCAGCAGCAGTTGACTGTGTGCAGTATATAACGTTGACTTCCGAGTATGTATCACATCCGTGTCAGCATATGACCCAAAAAAGTGGACGTTAAGTTGAGCCTTAATGTATCATCGTATTCTTCAATGAGTCTCCATCATGGATCGTAATAAACTCTGATAGAAATACACTCTGTTGGTGATGGCTGTTTCTGCAATTGGTAATAATGTAGTATGTCCAAGTCCAGTGGTTTCTGTTATTGCATCCGTGATCGTGTCATTTATTGTGCTTTAATCGGCTATTATCTGTTCCCTACTTCTTGGATTTACATCGTTTTTCTGGGATGAATTGGACTTATCTGAAAACTTTCTAAGCACTCTGCCAAACAACAGATGCCTTTCGTCACCTTTACATAAAAAAATGCCATGGAATTTTTCAAGTATATATCCGTTATCCGAAGACTTATATGATTGACACCGTAGCAATGGTGTAGACACTTTAGTCATCAGAAAAGTAGATGACACTAAAAGTCTGGCAACACTTCGTCCTCAGGCATAATTTGATTGTTGACAATTGCTGTAATGGCTAGTGAAATGGCAATGGTCAAACACGGGACCTCTCGTGTCTCCAGTATATAAGTCCAAGTAAATGATATATGTGGTCTCTCAATCGGCTATGTTCACACAAGCTCCTTCCCCACTGACTGATCGGTATTCTGTAAATGCTGCTATATTTATGATCGACACATGGGATGCACATTCTGATGGATCTACGTTGAAAAAACTCTCAGGTCAACTGTTGGTGTCCTTGGCAAGTATAATGGCATTGTCACACTGGTTGAGGAAAGTGTTTGTCACTGCATGATATATAGTGGCATACACCTCAGGATGAATGGATCATGTATCAACTTGTTGGCCAATTTCAATACACTTATCGGATGGATGATGGGGCTGAGAAAACGGAGGTCAATATAAATGGAGCGGAAGTGATTAAACTAACTTTTGTTGTGTAGTGATCCCAAAGTTACTTAAAAGACACACACATGAGACCTGCGTAAAATTATTTCAAGTATCGATTCAGCAATATACACAAGTGAAATGACAAACTCCGAACTGCCAGCCTGACTATATCAATATCTGTGAACTTCCACGTTAGCCAAAAATGTAGATATTACATACAACCACAACGTTCCAAAATGGAATCGAGGTTCGAGGGTGGATTCAGATATATTCTTGTGTGTAGTATCATTACTTTTTACTAAAAGATATCTAAGATTGTTGTTCAAACATAATAGCATATTGTTATTCATTGATGCTAACAGTGAGAATTACAAATATCCGTGTCAAAATTTTGTAACAATAGCTATTCCCAAAAAAACTTGGAACATGGTTTAGGGTTTAGCACATGTTTATGTCAATCAACCACAGGAAAAAAAAGTGGCACTATTTTAAATAACAATGAGGGAAGAATCATTCTCTGCGTTGCTTCTAATAGTAATTATATCATGTAACTGTGTTTCCATGTTTAGTCTTATGTTTAATCTTATTGTGTTCTGGGAAAATGTACACCTACATTTTATATGTCATTGTGCACCTTGCCAACATCTGTATTATACTGTGCAAAAACGATATTGTGATGAATCAGTTCTCACTGATTATGCGGACAAAACTCTCTAGATAACCAGCTTACATGTGTTCCAGTACTGTCTGTTTTATTGAGCACTGTCTGTTTAATCCAGTACCGTGTGTTCGCATGGTGAAATATCCCCAGTACTATTCATAAAATGCTCACAAAACCACCGCATTTGATTATGATGTAACAATTATACACACAGAGACTAGAACAAGCATATATTATATGCTCGATTTGAGAGGCCCTGAAGGTTCTTCGAACTCTACACAATAGCATTTAGTTAGATGTGAATATGCGGAAACAATTTCATCAAACATTATTGATTACCAATAAATTATGATCCAAACTTCACTGTTGTGGTGATTATCATATCAAATTATGATATCGAACAGGTTATATTGATCAATGCTTACGAACATCTAACTCCCAACAGAGCGATTACTTTTCAGCAAGAGGACAAGCAATATGGTTTACTCCATGATAAATAATTGATAGCTTGTAGGATAGACAGAACTCAGACGGTCCTAGGGGACGAACTGTTCTGTCCATGCTTGTAAACTGTATTCTTACTTTCCTCAGGAAATCTGCATGAGATAAAGCTAAAGAAAAAGAAAATATGTTTGGAAATATATCATTCATATACAATGTAACATGAAATAAATATGAGTTGATCACCATGGGGTATATCTTGGTTTGGGATATACAGCTCTATCTGAAGTAAAATAGTGATAAAAAGCTCACTTGTTCTTGTTGGAAAAGAATATTTATATATTCATCATACATCGGTGTAATTGTCAAGTGCAATTTGAAATTGATCAATCGGCTAATACACCAAGTTCCGAAATTACTCCCAGGGGAACCTGCAGTCATCGTAACGCAGTATATTCCTATAATAAACTAATCATTGACATTTGTGCTAACACGAACAAAGATATAAAATGGGAAAGTTGCTCAGAAAACAGTGACGACCGATTTTCATTAATATACTAAACTTACACACGTCACGGGCAGATGGAGGTAATATTTCTGTCGTTATTGTTTCACTGCTCGGAAACTGTTTCACGCGAATTATGTGGAACTATAGAATGCCATTTACAAATGTTGACGGATCTCTCTGTGTGTGGTGTGAATGTTACAGTGTCCATCTTCACCGTGTGGGGATTCACACACACTGAACGATTCATCGCACTTCTCCATCGTGAAAGTATACCACAAATAATCTGAATAATTGACAGCTGATCCGATTACAACCAGTTTTGGTTGTAAGGAGATATGATAATATCATGGGAGAGGATAACTTGGGTGCAATTGTTAGTACCACTAGATATTTATTATACGTGTGATGAGTACAAATGGATTGTGAAACAATATATCTGAAAATAGATATAGATAAGAAATCTATTTGGCTAAACGTAATCCATGCTTATCGTTCCGCCGAGTATGATCAGGGATCAGGGACACTGAAACAAATATTACTGCAGGAAAGTTATATATGCAATACAACAATTTATTCATCCATAACTTCGAAGAAGCGAACTTATCTAATTTACTTTGTAGTTCTCAAACAGCGTATTATATAAACCTTTCCCATCCGGTCATATATATATTTTTTGATCCTATACACTCGTCCAGTGGACATATAATTTTCTCGAATTTATCAAACTCTAATAAATTCCAATAACTCTGAACTTGACAGCGGTAGAACATATACATTAATGCGTACATCAGAATAGGTCAACCCCATGCTGACAATATTTTCATCTTTATACTCTGTAAAATCTTGACACTCATAGCAACTTGTTCTTGATAAGCGATAAATTTCAGGTAAATCACAATCACGTATTCGGTCTCTGAGGTGAATGAAGAAAATGAAATTGAATGCACATGTTTGTGGAATCTCCTTTGTTATTCATTATTATCCAACAATGAGAATTGCGAATGTAGATCCTAGATTCCTGCGACCATATTCTATTTGCTACTGGTGAGAAGAGAATTTGATCGAACATCGGTTTTGTAATGGACATATGACGTACCAGAGGACAGTGTTTGACAGTGACTCGTATGATAATTTTTCCAGTTTAATTACATTTTGTTAATGACTAGCTGGCAGTGAATATACAAGTATCACTGTACATACAACATAGACATTTCACGTTTATACGAGCAAAAATAGCACAATCCATGTGTTCTACAATATACACTGTACTACAGTTTCTTGGCTGTATTTGAAAGAAATACCCATTGTAACAGACGCTTATGTCTCGATATTTATTGTCCTTTTGACTCGTCTATGGGTTCAGTACAGTTTATGTTGGAATGAATCTGGTTCCATGTAATCGAGACACTGATAAACCGTAATATCATTCATTCTCCGGTAACAATGTGCAGCAATGTGGAACAACGATGCAGTGCTTTGCCTCACCGTTCGTGACAAGAGTGCTAAAGAGGTCTTTATTTTCCGTGGGAGTCGAACATGTCTGTCACTTTGGATTAATAACATCTTATTGGGATAACCAATGTAGTTGTTATTCGCACAATGTTAGGTCTTTCTGTTCTTTCACTTTGATTTGTATTTACATGTATTTGCATATGGAGTTTGACCTTATTATGAATAAAGATCGTATATATTCATGCACAATCTCGAGTATAACTAGAAATGTCTCTAGGTTGGCATCACAATTATGCCCAATACTGATATTGAAGTCAGTATTTTGGTCACCTTACGAGTCAGCACTGGTATTGAGTGATATTGGGAACGCTTGATTGAGCTGTGAATTTCGTAACCGAAAATGGCGATTCTGTGAAACAGAAACACACCCCATTGTATAACTAATATTACGAGTAACTCGAAGAGACACTTCTGCTGATCAGTGCAGGCTGTTTGTTTTGTGTTTATGTTGCGATCAAATGTCACCGGCCTAGTAGGCTTTATTAGACATTTCGCAAACATGTTCCGCTCTATACAGTGCCTTTATGCAATTAAATAAAGCGTGTCATAAGTATGTTCACATTCCAACAGATGGGATGTATTTGATGGAATTTCCGAAGTCAGCTATTACACAATAACATCCATGCCGCCATGAAATTCTTTACTCCCCTGGTGCTATGGTCAGTTTGTCGGTATGCTACCACACAAATCCTTGGAATCTCCATAGTTCATACATTCCCATCTGGACCAGAATATTGGATGTTCCCAAGAGTCCCCATGAGCATAAAGCTCAGCCACCATGAGCATAAAGCTAGACCGTAAATCACTTTGTGGACATGTGGGTTTTACTGTGGTCGAGGAAAAAGCTTCTAAGAGTTGACAGTAGCAAAAGCATCAAAACAACCGCAACACACATTCATGTATAATAGTCTCAAGAATCGTGGCACATGTAAAAAATACACCTGGAGACGAAATAATTCCCAATAATAACTCACATTCATGTATTTGCTAATCGAGGTAAGGCCATGTTGTTGTTTTTCCTTTGTTTCCAGTCGGCGGGCGGGTGAAAATAGACATTATTCTGAGAAAAAGAACCACGAAATTTTTGGTTGTTTTTACAGAGAAAAAAACTTTGTTTTTATCCCCGAAATCACCAAACATTGAGAAGGACAGTGAACATGGTGAATGGTTTCCATTTTGCTGTTTTCCCTTTTATTTATCAATGAAGAACTTGATAGCTAAGCAAATTGTTCAATATCATTCATTTTACGTTCTTGGCATGATTTACTTTGTGAATAAAGTTGTCATTGTGTTGATAAACGTCTGTGCTATTTTTTCCTGTGTTTATTTTTTTCCTGGCTGCCTGGTACTCTTCGAAAAGTTGACGGGAAACAGTGAAAAAAACCCATATGGTCTAACATAGGGAACTGAAGTTTGGTGAGTGTATTTTTGCAATTTCTTGCATCCATATTTAGTTGCAGGGTGAAAACCAGATATGGTGTTTGTTTTCCTGTGTTTGTTTTTTTCCTGGCTGGCTGGTACTTTTTGAAACAAAAGTTGACGGGAAACAAAGAAAAAACACAACATATGATGTAACATAGGGAAATGAAGTTTGGTGAGTGTATTTTCGCAATTTCCTGCATCCATATTTATTTGCAGGGTGAAAACCAGATATGGGTATTGTAACCTTTATAGTATATGATTATGTCACGTATATGATATGATTATGTCAAAATTCCGTGGCAAAAATGCATCAGATGACACAAAAATGTTCAAACACATTCTGTGTTCCTTATTGGGAGAGATGATTACATTCAACACACACATACACCCATAAATGTCCCGTTGCAGTGATACTGACTCTCGTGCACCAGTTTTCGACAACTTCTGGTCAGACGGGACCCGGGCCATATAGTCAAGACACTAATAAAACCCAATGTCACTGGGTTCTATTTGCTAGTGACAAGCGATGGTCCTTGACGTGGCCCTCGTGACTAGAGTAACAATTAAGGACTTTCTATCGGACAAGGCGACGAATACACATCAACGGCAGCCAAACTTAATATCTCAAACGCATCGATGCACAAAACACATTCATACATGTCTTTTGAGTTAGTGTTGTCATTGAATTGTGATAATCCCTGCACACGGATGTATGTTTTACCTACAGTTTTATCTATAAAAGCTCGTTACTTATTTTTGACAGTTATGACAATACACATAATTCCATATGACCCTGTAGTTGACACAGTCTATCTATTTCAGGATCTGTACACAATTAATTCTGCCAGCGATGCTTCTGATGGATTCGTTGCCATACTACACGGTCAAAATGAACAATTCTTAATGGAAATCCTCCCCTTGGGCTCCACATCGAGTCGGCGACAAAATTGAAACCAGGAAATGTTTCTGAAGTATTCTATTCGAAAAAGTTTTCCCACATAGATGATATGATATGATGCTCTTGTTGCAGAATGAAACCCTGAATACAAGGCTACTCATATTAGCAATCCATTTGGCATTTGCATGTACATAGAGTATAAACGCTGTTATTGGCATTACCAATTGCATCTACGTTATCCATGTTTTTCACGCATTTCTGTCATGATATCCTAATTCATATTATTTCCTACTACATTGCCATATCTCTCATTACATTAAAACCTGGTTGTAATCAAATCATCTGTCAATTAACTACATTATGTGTGATGTACTGTCAGGGTTTTGCTTTTGCATACAGGGCAGGTTGACAGGTTGTTCGTCCGTCCGGGTCTGTAACTTTTTTTGGCATGATGAATTTCCCCATGAATTTGTCACACACCTTAGGCAATATCTAAAAACGTTTTTAAAATTTTTTTGATTGAATCGTTTTTGCCGATTTGGCGGCAATTTTTGACGAGAAATTGCCAATTTTGGACTTTGATGGCCATTTTCTCAAAAACTGTCTGATCAGTTTTGAGATTTTTGTTTCAGAACATTCCTCTCATGTACCTCTATGACGTGTATACGTTTCGTTGCCCTTGAATCGCCGGTCTGCCTGTGGCGGCCATTTTGATTTTTTGACGGGTCGGCGAAAAAACATTTTTTGTCCCAAATCAAGTCACTAATCGTTTTGAGCCATTTCCAGCAAAAAACAACAAAAAAATTTCTGGCCATTGAAAATTTTTTTGGACTCACCCAAATTCCACCCAATTTGTCCTTCATAATGGGAGATGTGCGGAGTAATCTCATAGAACACTTCAAGATAGAGGCTAGGTATTGGCACATTCAAATGGGAAATCAAATATTGCGGTTTGAGTGGTGACCTTGAATTTGACCTTCAATGACCTTGAAAGGTCAAAACTATACACATCATAAATGTACCTTTATGATGTGTATAAGTTTTGTTGCCTTTAAATCGACTGTCTGTGAAAATATGTCATTAACGAAAAGAAATGTTTCAAGATGTAACTTGATTCCGTATTATGGTCCATACAGAAAATGTGTTTCTATCTACATTTACGAAGTTTCTATCAACATTTACGCCAGATTTGCTGGCAGACGTTAAATCTGTCCCCGAGGATACCATCAACTCAGTAGCCTTCTGGCTTGTAATTGGGTACTTTTGTACTTGTCATGTATCTATTCCATGGGGTTAGTTTCATTTAAATATTTTTAAATTGTTTTCTTAGGTTGTTGGGCAGTTGTATACTAATTCCATCAGGTGTACAGTAGAAACAACTACATTTAACACACTGTCTGCCCCTGATATGGGAAGAAATGTGGGATATGTCGCTAATCTCAGTTGAATGGCCACAGGGGTGAAAACCCCTCCCTCAAGTCCTCAGCAGAATGCAAACATAGACAAGTGCTTCGAAAACCTAGTCATCGTTTTACCAACAGTGTATACTTTCAGATGAATATACATTGGGCCAGATCTGACATAAAAATTATATCATGTTTCACAGCAGTTTCACTTAAGTGAAGTGGACGCTCGCTGGTTGGCTAAACGTCATGTGACCTTGAGGGTATTCAAAAGCTATGCGCTAGATAATTGTGATATATTTATAAACATATTTCCAACAAAAGCACAGTATTTCGGTGAAGCCAATAACAAAACCGGGAATGAAAGCGTTGTGGGATTGGAACGGATCCAAACCAAGCATGTTAATTGTGTTGTACATATGATAAAATCAGTGTACAACTGCCCAACAACCGATTAATCCACAACGAAATGGTATGCGACACAGTACTGAATTAAACAGACAGTATTGGATAAAAAAAAATTGAACTAAGCAGTGATATGACACCCCATAGTTTTATTTTCTGCACCGGCAGTGTTTGTGTGGTATCACCACAACATATAATATCAGCTTTATTGTGCGATACAATGACAGTCTACAGTATCAAAAGTTAACTTATACTGACACACAATTTTTTACGATGAAGAAACCCACATTGAAATGTTGTGGCAATACAGTTGCAATGTATATTCGCAGAAGAATAGGGTTCGATTGTGTTTGATTGGATTTGTTGCTTTGAAACTGCAATTGTCATTCCAATATTTTTGTAATATATCATTGTGCTGGTGATGACAGGTTTATACTTTCATCTCATGTACAGGTACATTTGCAATTCTCATTGCTAGAAATCCATAAATAAAAATACATTTTTGCCAAAAAATTTCCATCAATTGTCTTTCTTCACAGCGAGAATTACACCAGCAAATAGCTACTCTCAAGTGTTGGTCCAAATTTTCCTTTGACACAGAAAAGGGATTTAATTCATATCATCTCAGAATACATGTATTGTTGAACGGCTATCCTTCTCCACAATTGCAAAAATCATGGGCCGAAAATCATGCCATCTAGCACGTAACTTTCGTTTCCTATCATTATCTGACTCGAAATAGTCTAATCACCTAATTATTATGAAGCTTCGCCTGTTTTGATACTTCCATATTAAGAAAAAATAAATTTATGGTTCAAAATCAAGGCGAAGCATGATTCGTTTATCCGGAAGTGTATGCCGCGTCTTTTCAGCAGTGATAAACGCTTTTATCACCTGGATTGACAACGTCATTTCACAATCCAAGGACACAAACAGTTGATCCAAGAGCTTCTTTATCCACGGATCCATCAAAATCCGCATCGGATGACACTCCAAACGTTTGGGCAATACCGATATCAATCGGTCATCCGTGAAAGCGGGTGAGTGGAGCTAATGGGAGGAGCAGGACACTGTGAATCAAATCGCGTTCTATTGTAGATCCTGATGCTTCGCTTCACTGAACCACTGCGGTAATTCTGACAAATGAGAAATTATTTATGCTTTAGCGATAGCAAACCTCCCTCACTTTCAAACTCTTACTATTGAAGTAACGATGTGAGTATTCAGGAGGAATCAATGACAACATTTAGGTATTCCATATGATTGTGTCGGTCATATGTTTTGAGTAATACCACTCAATGCACAAGAACGAGATCATACTGCACCCAGACTGATGGCTAATACTTTGAATTTCCACGCTTTCGGGGGCATATAATTTTCTATGAATTAAAATATTACACCATAAAAGCCGTCTCGAGCCTAAACTTTTTGGGATATACAGTTGAAAAACACGCCATGATACATATTCTAGGGAAAAGATGGCCTTTTATGGCTTCTCAATAGAAACGATACAATCTTTTAAAATTTAGTAGTGTTACCGTTGCAATTTGTAAAATTTGGATCACATTTAATATTCATTGCAATACATTAGAATTAATAATTCTCTGGCTATTACATCAGGTTATCGTTTAATTCCCAAAACATCTAGTGTAAACTTTGATTGCAAGAAGGAAAGGTATCACAAACGAAGAGAAACATATGTCATTCCTACACGAATTACTCCTCGCAGCCTGTGATGATTTGTCCATTTTACATCTAAGATTATGACACCAGTCGTCAGATGAACATTGATGAAATGAAGCAGTGTTGATATGTTGCAAAGTCTTGCCAGCATAAATACCAGGTGATGCACACTGTCCAGATATTGCTTTCATCCCAGCACCCAGCGAATCTCTAAGCAAGAGAAGGGCACAACCACATTTCAATGGATTGCCTGATAGATTGATATGTTCTAACGTCCAGATGTGGTCCACCAAGCATTGGCTAAAATCGTTCAACCCATTGTAATCTAGT
Source organism: Terebella lapidaria (assembly GCA_949152475.1). NCBI lineage: Eukaryota > Metazoa > Annelida > Polychaeta > Terebellida > Terebellidae > Terebella > Terebella lapidaria. The sequence goes on along the minus strand of OX424569.1, from coordinate 16,615,862 downwards.
ACTAGTGTCGTTAAACCGACCCATTCTTCAGAGTCTGATATCCTTGGCGCTAAACCACAAAAGGCTTCGCGGTGTATGAGCAGAGGGGACTTGTTGTATCCTATATCCAAGTGCTTCAATGGTATTCCACGGAAGGCATGAGGTGCAATCTCATGGATCAGATTATTGCGAAGGATTAACTTTTTCAAGCTTGGTATTTTGCGTACACTCTCAGTTGGAATTGCGGAGAATTGATTTCCCCGAAGATCCAGTGTATGTAAATTTGGAATTCCGTTAAACACATCATTCCCCACAATCGATAACTGGTTGTAACATATCCTAATATGTGATACATTAGGAAGTGAGTTGAATATTCCATCCGATAGAGATTGCAGATAGTTGTGCGACAAATCTAACAATCTGATGCTCGACGTTCCTGAGAAAGCTCCAACTTCTATGTGACGCAGATTATTTCTCTCGAGGTTCAACGTTCGGACACGAACGCCATGAAAGCCGTTGTTTGGCAGAACATTCAAGAAGTTTTCAGATAAATCCAACTCATCCCAGGTGTGATGGAAATCCAAGAAGTAGGGAACATGTAATAGCCGCATAAATGCACAGTAGATGACACGATCACTGATGCAATGACATGGCACTGGACTTGGACAGACTCCATCATTAACAATCGCAGAGACAGCCATTATCAACAGAATGTGTTCTGTAGTTCGCTCAGATTCTATTATGATACATGACGAAGCCTCCTCAGAGAACATGTTGAAGTATGGCTCAATTTACCATCCACTTATATTGGCCACATGGCCAAACGGATGTGATATGCATTCCAAATCCAGATCGGCACCATGTTAGCTTCTCCAGCGCGGATATGAAGTCCTCGTGTTTGCACAATGACAAACAACTATCCGATTTTGTCAATACATCGTCACAAGCACAGGGATAAATTATTAGATGTTTGAATGGTGGAATCCACGAATGCAAGGTCGACTGTTTCACAATGCGCACGTCAACTGCACTGCTTCGTTGCTCCAGCTCAACTGAAATCCTATAAGCGGGAGGCTATGTTGATGTGCTGGTCTCATCTGCAGCTAGAATACACGGCCAACGTGTGGGTCTGTGTGTTTGGGGCTGTCAGAGAATAACATAGTGCTGCCCACTCACCAGCGAGACAGATAACAGCAGGGAAGGACGGATGTCTGCAGCCATGATCTGGAGTAGGCGGCAATTCACGAGTCAAAAATACAAATGTGCTGGTGGGAAACAACACCGACTGGTCGAACTTTTCCCCATGTACCATCCATTAACAAATGCTGATTCTATGGCATAAAATCGATGGTGCTCTCATGCTTCAGATCACGTCAACTGTGAGCGGCGTCGATCACAATCATAAAAAGGTAAATCACATCCGTGCAGACAAATATTGGCATTCATTCAGGGGAACGAGTAATTTCCGTCACATCCCGTATAATATGGATACAGGGAAATACACAATTTCCGCAAACACTCACCATTCACAGCTCGCTGTACATATTATCCTGCCAATCTTTTTTTCTGCCAGTACGTCTTGTGATGTTCCATTTTGGCATGAATGTAAGTATCAATCTATTATCACCAATACAGCCAAATTTTGATGATTCCAATGACAAAGGTAAAAAATTAGCAATTGATGAAATCGAGTAGTGGCACAATATAATTATTGTTAAGATTCACCTATAATATAGAATGATCGAACTGAATCCAACATCCAAGCCATTCATGTTAAAACATTAGCGCTGGGACAAAGGGAGCAATTATTATACCAATGATACATACGATAGCATATGTCAAAGATTAATATTAATATTGAGCCAGAAGTGCAGAAGAATATATATCGCCAGTCTTCACAGTTCCGATATTCCTCAATGGCACACCATTTGATTTGTATACTGACCATTTGATTCGAATGTTGCAAGATGAACTTGCTGTTGCGTTAAAACCTAATTGTGGTAAAGTATTATATGGGGACAAAAATGCAAGATGTGGAGCTTTGTTAGACTATTTTGTTTAATTCTGTAAAATATTCAAAGTGGTGGCCGGTGGCCCTGGAGGTTCCGAGATGGTATTGAAAATGGTTTTGAACATTCTCCGATAGATTGATGCGAAAAAAATTGGACTTCATACTATAAATGGTAGGTCATCTAAGAATGTAGATGGAGAATATACATTTTGTAGCTATTCTGTACTGAGCGTTGTTGACTACTAGATCAAGTACTTAACCCCTGTGCATCTGATCATTTTCCTATATGTTTCAGGTTGCAGGTCATATCTGTCAAACTACCCATGTGGCAAGGCAGAAAATATTCGACGAATTTACCGTTGTTAAATGCCATTTAAGTTTGGAAAATACGCTCTCGTTAAGAGATAACCGCGTTTGACCAAAATATAATGAGGTGAAAAATTGCCAATTAATTCACCAATTTTAATTCCAACCTGCATTAAAATTTATGTGCATGTGTATTGTACTTTTTGGGATATTGCAAATAATTGGAGTTGATTTAATGAGTTGATTTAATGGGGGGTCTATTGCGAGCATTCCGAACTACCCACAGTTCGCTCTGCGGATATTACACAAAGGTGGGCCTGTTTATCTGAAAAGGGATCGTATGCAACAATTATGTCAAATATTATTGAACATCTTAAATAGGACAGTTTCCTGTGTTTTCCTCCCCCGTCCACGCAAAGCTACATTAGTCATATCGACAACAGCCAGCATGTATTGCCACGCTTTGTCTTGTTTAGGGACGGGAACCTGTCCAGTGCTAGAACGTTTTGGACCATTCTATAAACCTATACAGTCTACGAAACTGTGGCAACATTTACATGTAGTCGCAACATAATTCAAGTGACTAGTTCAGTGCTCACGATGTTCTCTGTATCCCAAGAAAAACAGGAGAACAAAGCACATCAGGATTCGGTCATGATGAATAATAATGATAGACCTTTGGCGACGAAGAACTCAGAGGGTCGAATTATGATGATACGAACTGTTGTCGGTCTCTGCTCAGAAAATTTACTATTCAGCACAGAAAAAGGCACTGTTAAAAATATCATGTAATTCATTAATAAATACATAATTTTCTTGAAAATAAATCCATAGTGACATTGCTATAATAGTTCCATTTAAAAGAGCCTTACCGATAAACATAATGTGTTTGTATGTACCTAAATCGGCATATTCAGATATTCTCTGTTTAGTTAAGTTTCACCAAAATCACTTGATACCGGTGCTGACTGGTAAGTTGCCTAAAATACTGACTCTCTATGAACGATTACCCCATCAGTCAATTTATCATTTTAGCCCATACCTTAGTCATTCATATTTTGTGGAGCACTTCTGAAGAGAGAGTAAATAAGATGGCAATAAGAGAAGACGATAAATTTACACTGCATTGGTTTGACTGCTCAATTGGGTTTGATTTGCATGAAAGATGTATAACGTTCTTGCGCGAGTTTTCTTGTAGCGTGGGCCGCAATACTATTCGTCTGGAGTCCATGGTTTAGAGTGTAGTCGTGTCCGACCTGAAATGTCCAAATATGCCCTGCAGACTTGTAAGTGAGCATAGCGGCTGTCAAATCAGGTGGATCGTATCAAATAACAGTTCAACCTGAATTCAAATGACTCTGACTCCCAAGGTGACTCCAGATCATGTCAAATCAAAGAAGAAATGTATGAATTGGCCTATAGAAACGCTTCTAAATGGCGATTATGTAGCAACTCTCAATACCATTTCTCCATAAGACGAAATGCTTGAAGATCTTCGGCGGTCTTGACAACTAGAAAGCTATAGGACGCTTGCTCCTACTTGCGACATTCATGTCTGAATTTCATATCCTGAATACTTAATCATATGATATGATATGAAAAATGGTAAAAAACGGAAAGACCGAAGTGTGTGCAGATTACAGTGGTTATCCGTATGGCATGTTATCAGTCCAAGGTGACAGAATGTTCAACTCCCGCGGAAAATAAAGACCTCATTAGCGCTCTTGTCACGAGCGGTCACGCAAAGGACTGCTGCCTATCATGTCGCTTGTTATTGGAGAACAAACCCATTGACATTGCGTTTTATTGGTTTCTAGATTACATGGTAGGAGATTCGTCCCATTACAAACTACACTGCACTCAAGAGATGTGGAAAGAATAACAAATAACAAATATTACCGTCTTGGTCAATTTATATTTCTTCAAATATGCGATAAATAAGAAACTGTTATAAGAAGTATACATATAATGTATAGCAGATATATTTGGATATATTTTCGTTTGTTCAAATGCGAAGTCTGTATGCTGTATGTTAAGTCACAAACAGAAAATATTCCTTGTCGCCCAATCATACACAAAATATAAATAACTAAATGAAATATAAATATGAAAAATAAATAATTTCCATAAAATCGCTGTAATAGACTGCCGACGGTTAAGTAATAAATTGATGTTTGGCCATTAAATGCTTCCACTACACTAGTATCAGAGAAAACTAGACGTCAAGGCCTAAAGATGCCTTGGAGGCATTTCGGTGTGATGATTAATTTATAATATATACTAGATATCGACGAAAATGAAAAATGTCGACTCCGCAAAAAAATTTACCGTTAAAATAATACCCCTTAGACATGTTTGTCCAGGGCGACGAGTCCGAAAAAAAAGTCTGTTTCGCTCTACGACTCAGTGTTTCCGAGATATCGACGAAAACGAAAAATGCCAACTCGGCAAAAATTTTTTTATTCAAGGTCAAAGTTCATCCATAATACATATAAGATAAATGTTGTCTAGAGCGACAAGTCCGAAAATAACGTCCGTTTCGCTCTACGACACACCGTTCCCGAGATATCGACGAAAACGAGAAATGCCGACTCGGCAAAAAAATTTCGGGTCAAGGTCAAAGTTCATCCATAATACCCCTTAGACATGTTTGTCTAGGGCGACGAGTCCGAAAATAACGTCCGTTTCGCTCTACGACACACCGTTCCCGAGATATCAACGAAAACGAAAAATGCCGACTCGGCAAAAAAATTTGGGGTCAAGGTCAAAGTTCATCCATAATACCCCTTAGACATGTTTGTCTAGGGCGACGAGTCCGAAAATAACGTCCGTTTCGCTCTACGAAGCACCGTTTCCGAGATATCGACGAAAACGAAAAATGCCGACTCGGCAAAAAAATTCGTGTCAAGGTGAAAGTTCATCCATAATACCCCTTAGACATGTTTGTCTAGGGCGACGAGTCCGAAAATAACGTCCGTTTCGCTCTACGAAGCACCGTTTCCGAGATATGCAGGATGCCTCAAGGATGACTCAGCAAAAAATTATTTCGACCTCTAGGTCAAAGGTCGTTTGACGTATCGATCCCAAAATCAATAGGGTTCTTCCCTGTTGATATATAAACCTCCGTGCAAAATTCTGCAACTATTGCCTGAATATTTTTCGAGTTATCGTCCGGAAACCAAGTTTCAAGATCAGCCTCGATTTCATCCTCAAGGACCTCACGGACCTCGGAGCCGGATCAAAAAAAAATAATACACCCTAGAGATGTTTGTCTAGGGCGACGAGTCCGAAAATAACGTCCATTTCGCTCTACGTCGTTTGACGGATCGATCCCAAAATCAATAGGGTTCTTCCCTGGTGGCATATGAACCTCCATCAGAGTTCTGCAACTATTGCGTAAATATTTTTCCAGTTATCGTCCGGAAACCAAGTCTCAAAATTAGCCTTGATTTCATCCTCACGGACCTCACGGACCTCGGATCCGGCTAAAAAAAAAATAGGGTTCTTCCACATATCATTTCTGACTTGTGGTGAAAATTTGACGAGGATCCGTCAAGGCAATCTAAAGTTATCGTCCGGAAACCAAAAGTGGCGGAAAAAGAAAAAAAAAGAAGAAAAAAAAAAATTCTGCTAAAACCATAAAGGCATTTCTGCCGAAATGCCTTAATAAGGTCGCAGGGATCTAGGATCAACCTTTGGGCCCAAGTAGCATACATTTTTGTATCGTTCGCTTTCCTTCATATTCAATAAGGATCAAACAGGTGACATACGGGTTAGAAGATATTGATTTAGTGGATGAGTAGTATTAAGGCGCAGTGTGTGATATTTGGGCCGGCATATGCAATTGTCAATTTTGGACAAACATGAATAACAAAGGAGTTTCATCAACATGAACACTCAATTCCATTTCCCTCTTTCACTCCGTAGAGTGAATACGTCATTGTGACTTATTTCGGACTCGGGCCTATCGCCACTCCAGGATAATTTGCAACGAGTGTCGATAATTGAGAATAAAAAGGTGAATATTAGCATAGGGTGCACCTGTTCTGATGTATTTATTATGTGTTGTGTGCTCTACGCTGTCAATACCCCAAATGTGGCTACTACCTCAACAATAACCAACAGTCAAACAGTGCGTTACACAGAGAACATACTCAATGGATATCATCATAGTGGTTACGAGCTTTAAATAAGTATCAATCCATCATCACCCACACAACCATATCTTGATTATGGCAATAACAAATGTAAAATACAACATTTTCAGAATAGAAACAAAACCCGACCAAATTGTTCATCCGGAGACACACAGGCGTTATCAGGGGAAGAAAGTGTGTGAGATGTAGTTTCTATTGAGCACCTGACGGAATCAGTTTACAACCACCCAACAACCTATGTTGCTGTTGTATAAGTGTGAACATCGTACACTGATGGTAAGATCGCGTTTATATTGTAAGATAACATGGCTGAGTCGCTATCGTAATTAAAATGATATTGTTCATTGTTCTGATGAAGCTTTGAGTTTTGTGAACAAATACAAGAGTATCGAATAAGAGCAGAACAAATATTACATTGTGAAACATCGATCAACATGAAAAAAAAGAATCGAACTATCAAGAACATGTACGATAATTGCCTCTCCTACAGTAGTGAAGACGGCTCAATCGTTGCGGTTTGAACGTTGAATGCATAGAACAAACAAGCAACTGATTCGTTGGCAAAAACTAGTATAAGGGTCATGTGCTGAGCCCGCATTTCAGATAAAGTGTCAATTTTCCTACGTGACTTTGACACAGGGCCTACGACAAATCTTTCATAAATCTGTCATAAAAGCGGGGCAACTGGATGCCTGATACGTTCTTGGATGATTTTTAACAAATACATTTCAATGCATTTAACCTGGCAATCATGCTTTTTCTAGGCTCATATTGTTTTTGTAGTACATCATTTCTATACTCCTCACCACTTACTAAAAACTAAAACAATAAATACAAAGAGTCGAGATCGCTCGGACGGTACCAATTGTACCTTGGTTTAATCCCAGTACTTTCATTCATTCAACTGAACTGATTATACCACTGTACCCCCGAGCAAGGTCACTGTTATTGGCGACATGATTCGAATTTGTTTTCGGTGGAATTAAACACCATCGCCCCCCCCCCCCCCCCCTCCTTCCCACCTCCATCGTATTTTATTCAGTAGCTCGAAGTTTAGCTGATATCACTCTCCCCAGTGTGTCAGCGCCAGCTGCATATTTCATTATCTGATGATGGACAGCTAGTGTGCCTGTGTGGTCTGAAAGAACATTATCATCGAGTATTAATTACCATGATTACTGGGACAAGGAACTATTGTGTGGTCTGTGACGTGAGAATGGTGAGTAATTGTGATAGTCAGGATACGGACACAGGATACTTGAGATGGTAAGATAATACCGTGACGTTTGACAACACCGACACTGGTTTCATTATCGTTATGAAGAAATTGTCAACAGTCAAATTCTTTTGTGCAGAACATCCATGTGTCGTCAGAACTTTGACGTAAACTGAGCACAATTTCAATTTTATTCTTGCACTAGTTTCAATATTAGGGATTTCTCACATGAATGTTTCTACTGCATTGCAATACAAATTATATGTTTCATTATAATAAAAATTTCATTATGTTATTGCGAGTATACATGTATATTTAATTATCATGAGATCCTTATATTTATATCATTGCTAGTAACTCTAACAACAATGTGTTCAGTGTAACTACGCCAGCAACAAACAACACCGGATGATGAATTATCACATGGCACGGATATGTATATCAGTACATGTAAGAATCAATCTATTACCACCAATACAGCCAAACTTTGATGATTCCAACAACAAACATAAAATACAACATTTTGCAATAGAAACAAAGCCCGACCAAATACTTTATCAAAAGACACACCGGCGTCATCAGGGACAGACAGTGTGTTGAATGTAGTTGTTTCTACTGTACACCTGATGGAATTAGTATATATAAATGCCCAACAACCTATGAAAATAATTTAGACATCCGAAACAAACCCCATGGAATAGATATACATGTATGACAAGTACATAACTACCTAATCACAAGCAACTGAGTTGATGGTATACCAGTAAGCATATTAAATAGTTGTAGGGCTGTAGCACAGAGTTGTCCTCTCTTACATGAATGATTTTGTGGCTTTAATTAGCTTTCTCTGTATTTCCAGCAATCCATTATACGTAATGTCATGAATATGTAAGTCGTGATTACAATCAAGAAATATAAACACGTTGGATGTGTTAGTAAACTCACATGGTCACCCCCATATTCCTTCATCTCCCAAGTTTGATGGATTTACCTAGAGTGCTACACAAGAGAAGTATACGCCGAAGCGCATTTATATTTCCCAATTGAAATAGTATATTGAACGCGGCCGAAAAACAAATTCTCACTCTCAGTATGTCAAAATAGTGTTCTTCACTTCTGGTATTTCCTGATATCACGATGGATATCACAATCCTACAACCATGATGCGAGGTATAATATCGATTGTTTGATAGACTCTGATATATTAGCTGATAATACATTCCGAATTATGGTCAGACCATTCACAGATGTACCGTGTAATGTGTCTATGAGAGCAGTCGCGTATCATAATACTATCTTTCAATAAATTATCGCCCAACTGAAATGAAACACGAATGTAATTTAACGAAGCTAATTTGGCACTACAACTTTGCGTGCCATTCCCTGATTGCGGAAGAATCGTGACTATTATTTTTGATTATGCGCAATTGCGAACACAATGATGCAAGACCATGCTAGAATTCCCATGCAGACAAAAAACATGAAAAATGTACAGTAAAATACATCAGTGGAGATAATGCTATAATCATAGTATTTCCTGGCGGTATCTGAGACAAATATCAGACTCAACACACTGATATGTGACAAGTGGATTTTTCAATTCAGATACAATATGTTTGCAACTATTGATATCCGATAGTTGCATAATGTATATAAAAACATCAGTTTCAAAGTGGTGTAATTTGTTAGGTCCTCGTAGTATGGAGCCTCTTTACATCTGCGTGAACATCAAGACACGATTTTTGATATACCCTGTCTTTGTATGCACAACAGAGGATCCAAAATGAATTTTTCAGGTTTCATAACTATGACATAACTAACATACACGCGATACCAGCACCAGAACTGTTTATTTTTTATACATGATACTTCTTGTGTCAATGCAAGGAAACTGTTTCTAGCGAAACTATGTGAAAAAATCAGACTTTACATGTCAAATTTTTGACAGATTTATGATTACAAAACAATATCCACTGTTCAGTATCTTTTAATGCAGATACTGAACAATTTCACATTGGAAATCACAAACCGAATGCCACTCCAAGGAGGATCACCTATTTCGAACATACATGCTTATCGTTTCACGACCCAACGAGTTTAACTAATCAGGTATTGGTTGCATCACGTTTCGAAACAAAACGTTGAAGTTAATATTAACAACTCGATGCTGGTTTCATTATTACCGTCCTCTTTGTTATTCCATACGAGGTATGTTGTATTCACTGTCCTGAAAACAATATCGCAGAGAAACAACAGACGTTCGGTAATAATATTGTCGACACATCAGCAACAGGTCCATAATATAAATATATACTCTGGTATTGACTCAACAAGTTAACTTAACTCACCACATATTTGAAAATAGTATTTTGCTCAATAAACGATATAATGTGAATGGGCATGCGTCTAAAAAGTGACGCTCTTTCGTAGAATCTCTATTGTAGAAGTGTCAGATATTCGCACTCGTGACAAATGACATTAGCGCTTCTTGTCATAACGTTGTCAATCGCTGATCAAAACAATCTGATTGTTGGCCAGCGCGTCGCACTTGTCTTCTCAGTTTGGGTAAAAACAGACCCACGGAGGGTAGGCATGGGCGGCCCCGGTCTTGCTCTAATTTATTTCGAATATAGTAATCTCAACAACACTTTCCAAAATAATATTTCTGATTGTTTCAATGAGGTTTACATTTAAATTTTGTGAATTAACGCAATTACTCTGAGAGCTTTGCGATATTTTAAGATGGTTTACCGCAATACATACGCATACAGTAGCGCAACAAAAATATTGAGCTAAATTTCTGATGTTGGCAAAACAATTACGAAAGATAGTCAACTTTTATAGTTTCCGACTAAAAAGTGATGAAGTGTGATGAAAAATATGTTTTTTTACACCATATGTTTTTCACAATATGTTTTTTTTTAATCCAAAACAATGGGCAACATTAAAACCATTGATCTATAGATCTGTTCTTCTGTGTTTATTATATGGAGAATAATGAGCCATTTAAGCCATTAAATTAAGGTTATCAACCTCACAAACTTTCCCATCCAATATATTTCCGCTGGTCACAAAAATGTTTTTCTCCACTGTAGGTTACTTGTTTTCTATAGTGATAATCTGATATATTCAGTTCCTGAAAATTGTTAGATCCGGTGCCAAAACAGTTTTACATGAAGACTGCGCTTCGGGTAGCATTCTTGTAATTTGAACAGATAGCTTATATATCTACTGTTCGTCAACTTAGTTACGTTCGATAGATCCTGTATCACGTTATGTGTCTTTGGCATCTTCAGTTTGGCAAGTGAATACCAGTAATGGGCTGATACGGCGTGAATTCAACCCTAAAGCGTTTTTGTATCTTGAGAAAAGATACTTAAAATGGAGTATCTTAACCATAAACAATACTGATCTCTGCTGATAGCTTCAGTGTTTCGATTTGGCAAAATTTCTCTAGGTGGCATTCGATTTTCTTTTCGGCAAAAATTCATATCAACGAGTTGATGACAATCTATTCATATCCTGGTAAATTTTAGATTCGAAACAGTTGACCACTCTCCTTGTCCGGTAGGCAGTTGTATGCTGATCAGGAGTATGGTAAGTATTTGTCTACCTCTGGTCCAAGTATGGTTTACATTAATAGAATACCGAATATGTATAAACTAATGGCAGTGGTTTGGTACATAACACAAAAACAAAACAGGATTCCATTGAAAAGCTTTATTGGATTCATGTAGTACATGTAAATGTCATCAGGTGGAGGTCGTAAGTGCATCATATTCCGACGTTCAAAGTGTGGCTACGTGGTCACGATCTGATGTGGTACTGACTATGTACATGTGAAACTCCAGAGTCGTATGATGTAGTCGTATACCGGTACGGTTCTCGGGTACAAGACCTGCCTTGTAATCATCGTAAAAATATTGTATTTCCTTCGTGAGGAGTGTCCATTAAGTGAATCTAATGTACACATCATTAATGAAGTAAACATTAAAATAATGGTATTTCTAAGTAACATACTTCCTAAATTTCCCCTTTAAACATCTCTATTTTTCATGAATTGAATAATACAGTTCAACAAACTTGGACAATTGAACAGACCACACCAGTACAGCACAAGGGACGACACAAAGACATCACAGCGGGCGGCATGTGTACACAATCAAGTAACAATTGTAATGTATCTTTTGTATTTTCATATCATTATTGATTAATTGTTTTTGAATACAGTATCACACTTACCGTCTGGTTCCCATGCATTGATGGCAGCCACCACGGAGAAAAGTACCAACAACTTCATCTGGGAAATACAGAACATGAGCTAAATAGTCAAAGTGAGTACGTCCCCGAATGGGCATCAAAACAAACAAGATGCGGCGGATCAGCTTGTTAGATTGTTAACACAAATGGAATTGGAGTTTAAGTGAAATTGCTTCCCCTCTCGAATTCGAGATAAATTGTGACATTTTTCATGTTTCCAAAATAATCGGATACCTGAAAAAGTTATTTAACAAAAAGGAAGAGAAAATGTTATTTTCCACTGACCTTTCTTGTTTCGTTCCGGAGTGTGCTTTCTGTCTCTCAGAGTCTGAGTTTTATAGCCGATGAGATATTTTCTGAGGCGCATGTCCAGCCATCTGCTGACAACGGCTGTCAAATCAGCCCCGAAAGCCGATAATTGACGGCCGTGATTGTTTACGAACCACTTAGAAATACGAGCTTCTTCTAGGCCGCCGTGACGCATGAAACGTCGATTGGACGAGTTGATTAATTACAATAATTCGGACAAAAAGAACGCGAGTAAACACCGCACACGGAAAAACATCAGTTCACGTGTAATTAGAAACTAATTAATATGTCATTAACTTTCCATCAGGGAATCAATTTTCGCCAGAGTGGCGTCAAGAGCGTCAATAGACGATATTTCAGCCTGACCTTAGAGACGCCAAGCGGGCGGTCTTTGAAATGCGTTCAATACAGTGCGCTTTTCGCGAGGGAGCGCTAGTAATTTCTCACGAGGGGAGTAATCCACCACACCAATACATCCTCAGGGCAGCACAATATTGATGGGTAATAGTTATTGCATACTTTAAAGTGATTTAGATATATAGTTCACTGTATTAGATATATACTATTTATTGGTGAAACCATACCATTTTCGTCTGATGTATTTATATGATACCAACTATTTTATCAGGTGATATATAGACCAATATATTTCACATACATAGGCATGAATCTATTCGAGAAATGAATGAAAGTGCTATAATACTAGTAGTACATTCGTTGATTCATATGACAAAGCCAATTTCGTGCACCTTAACGCATGCTTCTGTTGTCAAGCCAACTGGACGGAATCTATTCAGATGAGTCCGCTTGAAACTTCAATTAGACGAATCAAACAGGACGAGATTCCACTTGGACGTGTATTTTCAATTTCTTGTACGTAGGCCTAACTTTACACTAAAACATGTCTTAAAGTGATATTGGCAGCAAGTTATGGATTTTTCCATATCTTTCTGACCGAACGAAGAAAACATAACAGTTATATGTTTGCACTTGTATGTCCAAACAGATGCCCCTTTCTAATTGATTTCGTCGCGAGTTTCTGGTGGAGATATTTTGAGTTTGTTTACATTAACGCCATTCTCGGTGCTTTGTTTCCCGTGACGCAGTGCGATTCCAGCTTACTCATGTATGTTCGAGCCAATCGAGCGTGAGCAAAAGAAAAGCTGCTGCTAGTACTGTCATATGCTTGATTTATCCATCTGATCAAGCAATGTTTGTTTTGTAACCTATTTTTCTGAGAACACAGGCATTTATGTAATTGTTTTGGAAAGAATAGTTTTCCTGCCAATATCACTCTAAATTCTGGTGTTTCGCTTGGTATTTCTGCCATCCAAATAAAAAAATGAGTCCAAATAAAAAAATACTTTGTAGATAAAATCGATTGAAGTCTTGTAAATTCTGTGATTCAAACACTGATTATTGATTGACCAGGATGTCGCCAAGTACCGTTCATCCAAAATTCAAAATATAAATTATACAATATAATTTGAAATTATACTAAACTTCCTTGCTATATCCGAAGTCTAACACTGCCAGCATCAACCTGTTACCACCCACCCAACCAGATTGTGATGATGTCAATAGCAAATCTAAAATGCAGTATTTCTGGATTCTGTCACGTGTACATTACAAACCTTTCTCTCATGTGTCAGCCTACATGCCAGGATTTCGTCATGATTCCGTCATGTGTACTTCAGAAACAAGAAACACAGTCTGCATTTTTTACACCAGTGTGTCTTTTGACAAGTTTCTGTTCCAAAATTGTTTCATCTCAGGTTATTTTATTGGCAAGCATGAAACATTTATTACTGACATTGATAAAAAAAACTGTCCAGGCAGTAATGACAACTGATATGTTCACATATTTACACTTTTCGGACGACTGGTATTATGAGTGATCTACGTGGTATAATCAACTTCGCACACTTTCCCTCTTAGTTTTGCAGAGAGACCGGATTACCAAGCTAATTAATGACTTCTCATCAGAATTTTGCTTGTGTGTTCGACGAAGACATCGGCCTCAGTAACAGTATACACACATACATGTATAGTGTTCGTCATAATGGTTATATCTCTGATGATTCGTATCCGGATGGATTGCATTGTCACATAGTAATGTGCAGTAATGTACACTATTTCATGGGGTTTGTTTCGGATTTCTAAATTGTTTTGATAAGTTGTTGGACATTTGTACACTAATTCCATCTGGTGTACAGTAGAAACAACTATAATTACACACTGTCTGCCCCTGATGACGCCAATGTGGCTTCAGATATGAATGTTTGGTTGGGCTTTGTTTCTATTCTGAAAGTTTTTGATATTAGGTTTTTTATTGGCATCATCAAAATTTGGTTAACAGCGGTAATAGGTTGATACATACATATAGATGTACCATCACCTGTGTATCACCTGCACACCAATTATGTTTCACTTCATTACTGGGAATTATTGCGTCCCACTCCCCCCCTCCCTGTTCGGACTTCGAGAGTATAAAACCATCGATAAGTGAGACGGATGACCACAAATCGGCTATGTTTCATTCTTATGCAAGCACAACACAAGGTACACTGCACAAACCAGCATAACTAGCACGAATTTTAACAATTTTCAACATCAGACAGCACCTACTTTTCGAGGACAGCACGACAATTTTTTTCCAAAGTAATGGATTTGATTACCATTATAAAAGTAAAGAATTTGGGGCTTGGCAGTCTGCTAATGATAACCAACGTTTCGGCATTGGTCGGATTTTGCCCGACAAAGAACAGGAAGAAATCAACGTACTGTTTTCTGGTACAGAATTGTACCGCCGGCTGTATCCTGACCGTACTGCTTCGTGGACTCTATTTCGTATTTTCCGTTGAAAACTGGGCCGCATGTTCCACCTTATCTGTACCACTTAACACTGATCAACTTGGACATCTATTTGTCACTGAAGAAGAAATCACTTGGATCTACTTTCTCAAAGAAAACTCGTGTGATTCCTTCAACTATCGGCAATATATTCTGGATACTATTGGGTGCGGTCGCATTCGGAGTTACAAAATTGGATGTTGAGTCCGTACCGCCGTGTTCTTCACCAGTTGCACTTGGAGCTTTTATGGTGGTGCTACACGATGCACGATACACCTTGCTGTTTCAACAATTTCTAGGTTCACTGTGGAAGGGATACAACCCGCAACTCGACTACTATTGATTGTAACATTGACGTGTCACGATGCTTCTTTTTTGTGCACCTTGCAGAGAAACACATATCGGGATTATATTGCGTGCTATGACCAACTCTGTGACATTCGCACCACATTTCTTGATACCCATTATTTTTCTTGTCAACAAAGAAAGACTCCAAGCGACTATGTCATAATGGGTGATGTTTCAGTCAGAATACAGGTAAGGCGCTGTCTGATGGATCACCGGCATCGTTCATCAGCACCATCAGCTAGTCGGTGGACATGTTAAGTCGCATAATTACTTTGACTGCAAAGGAAGACACAACCCATTGCGAGTCGAGCTGTCTGGGAATCTTTTGTCTCCGGATGCTTCTGGCTGGCGAGGAAGGAGAGGAGATCGTCGAGCTTTCAACCAAACGTGTTGTGTTCACATTAGAATGAAACATAGCAGGTTTGTGGTCCACACGGTGCTCAAGGAAACTTCAAAATAATTACGGCAAAAGAAATGCTGCCGTGGTATGATGCCGTGGTATCAAACATACCTGTCGTACATTGGACCAGAACGATATGTTCTAAACTCATCCGAAGGAATGAGATCGTCGGAAGGCCGCCATGATTTTACCGCAGTTCTGCGGATCGTTGAAGCACCAGCAAGTTAAAACATCGTCCACCGTGCTCTATTCATCTAATTGCAGCTGTGAGTTTGTTCTTAGATGGTATTATGTTGTCTTACTGTTAAAATATGTTGGAAGAAATAGCGTTGTAAGCAAGTGAATATGTACATGCATTCCGACTTACACAAATATCATACAACTGTTTAAAGATTTTATATGGTCGTATTGATGCTGTGTCCGCGAACAGGTTGAAGAAAGACACATAAGAAGAGGCTATTTCACGTTTTTATGTATTATTTTATGAAGGACTTGTTAATAATAGCCAAAATACCCTGTGTTATGGTGAGCCATGTAATGAAATTGATGAACATTTCAGGTGTACTGATGAATACATCTATAATAGAACGGAAAAGCACTTGATCATTCGGACAAGATATATTTTCCACTCATCCTCATGGAAAATCAGTATGACGTGCACGGGCGATTGAAGAGCCACAGTTTACAATGAATATCAGAATTCACGCTAATAAAAACATACTCCAAAACGATAAGATATTTATGAAAGTGCACAAAAGCTAGGCGATACAAACACGTGAAAACGGTTGATCATAAGCAGTTTAACAACTGAATATCCTAAAGTGATTCTCTAATGGCTATATGGTTGATGCCCATGGAATGATTGGGATATTGCTGTCGTGAGCGAAACTATAAAAAAACATCAAAACCATGTTATGATATCTTCTTTGATACGTTCTATTCAGGCAAACAGTCAATAGGAAAAGGGTAATTTCACCAACAATATCACATAGTTATAAATTAATCTATAAATTTATAATTGTGTAAAGGGGAAACTGCATGATAAATATAATCATGATGTTCCGTATATTCAAGTATTCTTGCAACAATGGCTCCCCCAGTCAAGTCATTTTGTGTACATACACCCAGTCACCCACACAGTCTTACGGTAAATGCCATCCCATTATGGGAAGACATGAACAATGACGCATATTGTTGATATGCCATACATCCCAAAGAACTAGAAATACTGTACATATCTCGCTGTCTGAAATGGTAATGTAAATGAATTAACACACTAGTTTGATATTGAATTTTTGTCATCCATTTGAAATAAAAGTGGAAGCGTCATGATCAAGTGGCGCCTGTTTGGGACAAAATATGGACATTGATGGTGACATTATGATCGATTATACCTGACTGGTCTTTTTCAGCTTTCGCAGATTTGATAGTGTAACACACACTCGCCATATTCGTGACTGATACCAGTGGCTGATTTGCCTAGATGCCATACATATTACACGGTCAACAGCGACATGTCCATAATATAGTAGTTTTTAATGGACGCTTGATGGAATTGCTGTCGACCAACTACGTGAAACAATCCCGTGAAGTAATATGACAAGGATGTACGTACACAAGCACATACCAACACGCTCTGAGGCTAGATTGAACTGAGACAAGCATGAACACCAATTCACTGCCGTGAAACAATATATTAAGAGCGGTCATCGCCTAGCAATTTCTATTCTCAGGCAAACCACACTATTGTACATTTTATCAATAACTCCGCGAATTCCGATCAAATCTATTTCAAGATTTGTGTGTGACAGCTATGTATCTGTCCCGTAGATAATTTTGTAGTATAACTATGATTTATTATGATAATTAGCATATATATAATTAGAATATACGCAGCAGATAACAAGGTAGAATTTTTTTCCTGGTGTTGTTTGCGATGATACTTACACAACAGTAACTTCACATGTTCGTGATCACGAACCGAGAATTACTAGTAGTTTGTTGAAAATGATGTGTAACATACGGGCAATTTTATCCAGTTGCTTCTTTTTGTAGAGAGCCAATGCACGGTGTCAAAAATCTTATTTATTTCAAATTTTTGAGCCGCATATGTTATTGCATCACAATGAAAACAGTGTGCCGCAACAATCAATGGTTTACTTGCTAAATTTTCGGATTTGCGTGTATGACATGATTTCCATTGAGTTCAACACCTGAGGACAGTCGGATCACTAATCCGCCTGAGTAGAGTCACGGCTACATCTGCTAACATTTCTTGTAAAGAAATCGGTGAATAATACATATTCATGGACATCATCACAAAAGTAATGCTGCGTTCATTTGAATGTATGAATATCGTGAGTTCCCAAGTTGTAAATTGTGAACACAGCTAATGACATTTCTTGAAATTGACACATGTGCCTCAGGTCTAAAAGTCAAACTGGAGACGGTCAATTGTGAAATTGCGAAATTGGTGGCATGCGGTTTAATGGACGACTTCCACAGTATTTTGTGGAAGTCTATGACAGGGAAAAAACTAGAAAGAGGAGGTGCTATCTGTGATTTTGTAACGTATATTGTGTAGATGAAACCAAGTTATTTGCCACAGTACAAGCGATAACACGGGAACTTTGCTTACATATGTTAATTTCGAGAAAGTTCTCTCGTATACTCGTAATATAAGATAAGATAAAAATATAAGATAAAATTTTATTTAACGTCGGCATTCATTTGATAACAAATAACATTAGTACAGTGTACTATTACCCGACATGATGAAAATGTATTATTTACAAGGTGATATGAATGATGATGAGTGACGCACATTGGGAATTACAACACGGATAATTTACATAATATACATGTTGAACAATTACATTCTCTAGGTATCCAATTGGCCATTGCAGATTTAAAGGAGTTAATGTCCAGACATTTGAGATCATTATCGAGCATATTCCATAGTTTCGCACCTTGATATTTGAAAGAGTTATGTCCATATTTAACAGTATTATACTTAGGCACACCAAACAATTTTCATTTCTCATGTTATAATGATCAGATCTGTGAGTGAACAAGTCATGCATATATCCTGGACCAATATCATTTATACTCTTATAGACTTCAATCAATACAATCCGCAGCCTTTGTATCTACACCAGGGGTTTGCCAGATAATTCTCGTAGTTTGCTATAGCTAGATTTAAAATCTTGAAGGATATATCTAAGTGCTTTTTCTTGTATTTTTTCAATACACTTGGCAATTCTAACATCAGTGAAATGCCATACAATGGGACAATAGTTCAGTAGTGACATAATGAATGAATTAAACAAAATCATCTTTGATTCAAAACTCAGTGGCCTCATCAGACGGCTCATCACAAGTAATTTATAACCAGCTTTTCTACATATTTCAGAGACATGGAAATTAAAATTGATTTGATCATCGATATAGACACCAAGTAATTTGACATTGTTTATTGGTACAATTTTGGTGTTATCAATGAAGATACATTCGTTGGCATAAGAGTTATGTCGGTCAAAAAATATGACTTGAAATTTGTCCGGATTGGCCTTCATACCGTTAGTTTCAAACCATTTCATCATTATTTCCAGTACATTATTCATACTGCACTTAACAGTTTCTATGTCAATGCCAGTACACATGATAGTGTTATCATCAGCATAGTTATATACTGTACAAAATTGTTTTAGCAAAAAAAGTAAGTCATTAGAAAAGACATTGTAAATGATGGGACCAAACTGTGATCCCTGTGGAGCCCTTTGTAGATCCCTTTGTAGATAGGCAGCCACTCACCAGTGATATCCATAATTTTTACACATTGCTGACGATTACAAAAATAGTTCATAATTAGTTTGCATGCATTTCCACCTATTCCATATGCATTCAATTTGGCAATAACAAGCCGATGTGGCAAACAATCGAAAGCTCGTGATAGGTCAGTCATAACAGCACCAGCAATTTCACTCTTGTCTAAGCTTTGTTTGACATTTTCAACAAAATTTAGTAAAACACTTTGACATCCATGATTTTTACGAAAACCTGACATATCTACGGAAAAAATAGGCTCAAGGAATCGAGATAATTGTTCAATGACTTTTTCAAATAGTTTTGACAATGATGACATAACACTAACAGGTCTGTAATTACATTTATCCAAATTATCGTTTTTTTTTGTAAACAGGGGTAACCAAAGCTTTTTTGAGATTCTTGGGAAATTTGTTATTTTTGATACATTTGTTGATAAGTTGCTGTATTGGTTGGCATGAGGTAACTGCTCCATACTTAAGAAGCCTAGCAGGGATTGTATCATGCCCTGAAGCTTTTATGACTTTAAGTTTCTTCAATAACTCCAAAATATGTTCCTCAGAGACACAAGCAAATTCAAACGTTTGTCCTTCATATGTACAATTATTTTGAATAAATAATACACTTTCGTGTTCAGAGAAGTCACTGACAATAATGTCAAAATTTGTTTCCTCTGTAATTTCACAATTATTAACATCATCACCAATTTCATTAGCCATATTAACAAAGTAATTGTTCATCACATTGCATACTTCAAGTGTTTTACTCACAATGTTACCATCTTCAAGTAATGTAATATTGTCATCCCCTTGTGACTTGTCTGATACAATAGGTTTAACTGTTTTCCAAAATTCTGCATTTCCAGCAGTGGATGTTGATTTTTTGACATATGCATTGAGACTTTGTTTACGAAGTTTTGTTACATAATTACGATATTTACAGTATGCTATCCAGTTTTCACTGGATTTACATCGTTGGTATTTTCGCCTCAACATATTCTTGACATTCATTGCTTTTCTTAAGTTATTGTTCATATATGGTACATTACAGTGTTTGATCAGGAGTTTTTTGATGGGAGCATGCTCATTCATAACATCAAGTAAAAGTTGTTCACTGAAATCATACATATCGTCAAAGTCATCAAAGATTTCTGCAACATGAAAGGGTATATTTTGCAAATCTTCATTATACTTGTCAACATCGAAGTTTTTGTAACTGCGATGTTATCAACTTATTGTTCTGTGAAGGCACCTTCTGCTTTGTTGAAAAATACACTAGGTCATGGAAGTCACTGAGTCCAGTGTCTACACACGTAACACGCTTTAGTCTATTGGGAACATTGGTAATGACAACATCAATCAAAGTACCTTTAACACTTTTATGACAGGTTGATTGTTTCACCATATTTCGGCTACCATGGATTGCTAACAAATTTATAAACTCAATTGGCTCCTTATGCATGTCAATATTTAGATCTCCCATCAATATGTAGTTTACATGTTCACTCGATAGTTGATTTACAAGCCTTTCATATTGCTTATAAAAAACAGCAGTTTTCAATTTTGGTTGTTTGTAAATTGAACATACAATCCATTTTTTCTGATCTGATAAATATTTCCACACATATACATTCTAAGCGTCCCGAAACTGTATTTACATCACATTCTAGGTCAATTCTCCTTCTTTGTACAATGTCACCTCTGACATACAATAATAATCCACCACATACTGAGGACGCATCTTTCCTATGCATTTTAAAACCTTGACATTTAAAGTGTTGCATGGGAAAAGATATATCAAGTTTGGTTTCTTGTATACCAAGTACATCTATCAGACCTTTGTGCATTGCCTCAGACAGAGGCTCAAATTTATGTCTTACACTGTTAATGTTGATATGAGAAAATTTCAGGTTATCCTTATCAGATTTATACAAAGGAATTAACTGGGACAATGTCTCATCTTCTAATAGTTTTAAGGTATTTAATTCATCAGGATCATCTAATGTTTGCCCATTTTGTGCAATTAAAAGATTATCATCAAAGTATTTTGGAGCATTTTCTTTCTCATTTAAGCCTTCAGAACTCACATTGTTACACTTAATTTCACATCTTGGGCTATCAATACCAACACTAGACATTGCACAACATGTGTTACTGAGGCCACCATTATAATCATGAGTGGTATGACAATCATCGCTACATTTATGAGTACATGTATATAACACATTTCTATCATGACATTCTTTCCTATTAATATTAGCCATATGTATGTGTCCTGATACCTTATTATATTCCGGTAAAACACATGTATCAATTAGATCCCCATGTACATCACTAAAGTGAGATAAAACCACATCATTATATACACTAATGGCAAATAATAAGGTAATATGAACATTAAATATGAACATTAAATTATGTATTACTTCCGCACTGGGCTATATGTGATTTTAAGCTTAGAAAAGTTGGGAAATACAAACTTCTTTTCACATTTACAATGAATGTTTCCCTTGCTTGCCGCCGTCTTGTTTACGACTGGTGAAGATCGAGACAAAAATTGTATCCAAGTTCACAAGTTGTGATCACGGTAAACTGGCGAACGCAAATCACAACTTTTGAACTGGGAATCACGATATTCACATGTTCTAATGAACGCAGCGTCAGTCTCGGCTGGTGATCTATATCACGTCTTCCCACTCTCCTGAAAGTTTTATAACGAAGCATGTAAATGAATGGAATATCCACATCGTTATCTATCAGCAATGTTCATTTCACTGCGTATTCGATCAAACTATGGATTTGTTGCCGCAATATTCATTTACCACGGTTTCAGCAGCCATGTTCAAAGCTAGGGACAGTTTGGTGCTTTTATGGCGAAGTAATCAATACAAACATGAAACAGTAGAAAATTAAAGATATTCCCGAATGCTAGGCGATGCCCACTCTTAGGAATGCAACGTGACTGTAGAAATTTAAAGATTATGTGTGCGGTCACAGGGGGACGAATAAGACTAAAATCGAAACCGTTAATCGACTACAGAACTGACAAGCCTATGATCAATGGATCCGGGCCTTGTGATTGATACTATTTAACTCGTGTGATGGTTATGCTGGCAAAGCCACATTATATGCATGGTCAAAGTATAAACGACAGGATACTGATATCACATTAAATATTTAACAATATATTGAACTTTGTATTCGATGTTTGTTGGCAGAAACCCATAAGATCTCTCTGATGGGTTTCTATTGTTGCTGAATCTGTCACCGAGGATATCATAAAGTTCCCTGACTGAGTACTTGTGGTGCAACCACACCACACGCTTCAACCACACCATGGGATTTGTTTCTGTTCATATATCGTCTTCCAGTTGATTGCTGAGCAGCTGTACACTGAACCCATCAGATGTTTACAGCTATGTATTATTGTAGTTGTAAGTCAATAGTTGTAAGTCTTACATTAAGAGTGTACTGTTGCGTAAAAACTTACACTAATTACATCCTAATTAGGGTTTAATATATTCCCGGTTTTCCTGGAACCGGGAATAAAAAATGCTCAGAACCGGGTACCCGGGAATGGAACCGGGAATAAACTCGTAGCTTCAAAACAATAGCACACATGAATGATTGACATGAATTGGCTCGTTAATCGTTAGTTATCACTCCTGAGTCCTGACACCATCTGTCATAGCGTTTTTTCTTATAAAAAAAATCATCATGCAACCATGCTTACAGCAATTTAATTTATACAACATGCAAATGTACACCTGGGTGAAATCAGAAATTCAGAATCCTATTATAAATTTACGTTGGAGGTAGGATGTAACAGGAGAGGGCTCACAACCCTCCCCCGGCTTTGTTCATATTTAATATGGACACAAATATTGTGAAGGGACAAATCGCTGGGTGGTCCCACTGTTACATTCTGTCTTGTTTTAGATTTTAAAAAAAAATACCCAAGGTTTCTCTTTGCATGGTGTAACTGTGTTATTCATTTTGTTGAAAATTAACTTGCAACTTGTAAACCATATTAACGATGGTAGAATAAATGACATGGGAAATAAACAAACCATATTTGAAAATGCACAAACTTTATTATTTTACATGTAAACTAAATTACTAATTTCTAAAGTTGAGAAACTAAAGTTGCATATTGCAAAGCTAACTAAACAAGTCCAATGTAGAGCTGGCATTCGCTTTTTTCGAAAGTTCACTTTTTGTCCTTTTTGGCCTGATAGTACTTTTTCAAGAACATGAGGCTGTGGAGAGACTTGTCACTAAGTCTCGAACGGATCTTGGTAGCAAAGTTTCCAGCAGAGGAAAAACTTCTCTCAGCTTCCACGGATGTCGCTGGTGCTGTCAAAAGAGCTTGGTATAAGAATTCAAGGTTTGGTGTGCGTGTTTTGCTCATCTCATAAATTTTGAATTCTGCCTTCATGTCGAGTGTTGAGGAGTTTGGACACCGACCTGAAGACTGTCATCAATGCATTTTTGAAGCTCGTTTTCAAGACATACATGTTCCTCTTCATCATCCATCTCATTGTTCTCATCAGGTTGGCGTTCAGCGCCCTCGTCTCCATTCTCCCCACTGCCAGTGCCAGCGTCCTCAGTTTCTTGCAGCCTAAGCAACTCCGCCTTCGCCAAGCGGGTTATGACAGCTTTGGAAGCGGGAGCAAAGAAGGCATCAGTGGGCTCAGACTGTAGATACTCTGGATTGTGCAAATATAGCAGCAACGACAACACATTGTTATCTCTTCGCTGTTGTATCCTCTCACGGATTTGAACACAGACCTTCTGGCTGAATGGGTTATCTAGTCTATCCAGTTGTTGGAACATGAACTTGAGGATACCATCAGCAGAAACTAGGGTTGTGTCCCGTCGACAGAGAGCTTCGTTGGCCAACTTGACTGGTTTCAGAACGTTTGCCATCTGCACCACGGTTACAAACTCTTCGTCCGATACGCTTGATTTCAGTTTCAGATCAACGTAGGCTTTAATCATGCAGGATCGGAGCTCAATGTACCTTGACAGCATTGAGGAGATGCTGTTCCAGCGAACTTTGACATCTAATGTTGGCTTCAGTTCTTTGTTGTGTTCTCTCCGAACATATTCCTGCAATTTCCTCTCCTAGTCCTCTCTGCTAGTCTGCTAGTGCTAAATCTGCTAGTCCTCTCCTGAACTTTTTACAATCCTTTCGTACTTTGGTCACAATTTCTGCGTACTCGGGAGTCAGTTCCAGGTCTTCCTCGTCTGTGAGTGTGATGATGTCTGATTCGTCATCCTCTAGTGGAGCCACATCGGATTGATCGGAATCATCAGCTGATTCTTCTGTGATCTCGGCCACCATGGTGTCACCTGTTGGCTTCTTCTTCGTGTACAGAATGTCACCGATTGCTAGATGAATACCGTGGCTGTAACAGGTCATGTATAAAGTAGGCATAAGTCTCCCAAACTTGAGCATTACACTGGCCCCATCAGTGGTGGCTTGAACACAATGCTTTTCGACGACAACTCCGAAACTTCGTAAGCATTCTATGATGGTTTCCAGCGTTCTTTCTGCTGTGAAGTGGCCCAATACCCGATAGAGCCCTAAAAATAATTGACACAATTTCGAATATGACAACATTTGTATACCCAGGTTTGTATTGTCTGTATACGTTTATATATATATATTGTATTTTGTTGTTACCTAAGTTCCAGAACTCTCGGCCCTTCCCATGAAGATTGATATTCAAATACCGTCTGTTATGGACACTCGTCCACTCATCTAAGGTAAGTGACACTCTCTGTCCATTTTTGATTTTCTGTTGCAATTCTGTAACGTAATTGGTAATAGTACTAATAGATCTGGATCTAATAATTATAATAATTTTATTATAATGTTTTATTTCTCCTAACAATAACACAGCATAACAAAAGTACAATAAATCAAGTGACAAATTACAATTAGTTACAAATACAATGTGACTGTAGTGGTCAGAAAACTCAGAATAAATCCGAAATAGTTGTAATTCCCCATACAAATAAAATTAAACAAACTGAAATGATTATAAACATTCATAATTACGAGTGGGATGTTACCTTCGGTCATCTGATCGCGTATTTTTTCGGCATGCTTTGTAATCAGGCTCATTGCATCTGTTGGATTTCGTGGCAAATTGTACCCGTCACGGCTCAGAGAAACTCTCAGATATTCGCTGTTACAAATCGCATGTATTGAGAATCCGTCAACGGCTGCAAGTTTAGCCAGTGTTTCTTCCAGTGACTGTTTTTCTACTCGGAGAAATGACTTGATGGGAGCTTGAAGAAGTGCCACTTTGCTGTCAGACGAACCACATCCATCATTTTGCCTCTTCAAAATATTTATTTCAATAGCATGCACGATTCGCAAATGTTTCACTAGTCCACTAGTGCTTCCGCCAGTAGAGCACAGCAGTTGTTCGCACTGTTTGCATCTTGCTTTCTCCTTCCCTTCACGAGTAAAATAGGCCCACACAGGAGAACTATTATTTCGACTTGCCATATCGGATCATCTATTGTATTTGTAAAATGCACAGAGGCAAGATAGTTCCAGATCAGTAACTGAATAAGGTCACTCATAAATAATGTCTGCATTGATTCCAGGGAGACCACACAGTCACAACTCACAAGGCCTCATGAATCACCATGAGGACTAGACAAAAATGTCACTGACTTACCATGACAACGGCAAATGGAAGCATACAGTAAGGTCAGTAAGTACTTATTATTCTTTATTTTCACCTTATTTGAGCAATGCATTGTCCTGCTATACCAAAGAGTGTTGTAGGAAATGTACAGGAACCAAATATACCGTTGTTTTCTTCTGTTAATACATTTATTTTTTTCTTGGAGGGGGGGGGGGGGGGGATAATTTCCCGGTTCCTGGCCACCTTATTCCCGGGAAACGGGAACTCTGAAATCTTAGTAATTCCCGGGAATTCCCGGGAACTCCATTCCCGGGATTAAACCCTAATCCTAATCCGATAGGTGCAAACACCGTGTGGTTATTTGACGGACATGATTTGGGTAGCGTTTCTCATTTATTCTGAATGAATAAAGCATAAGTAATAAGTAATCTGATGCATTGGAAGGTAATATTTAGTCGACATAGAGGTACTAAACGACGGGTGAAAGGCAGAACGTCGTAAGTGACATTTTTGGACAAAATGGTTTTAGGGCTTCATTTCATTCTGTGTAACCACGCGGATATGTACGCTTCGCTTTGTGCTTCAGATCAGCTTATGAACAACGAAATATGCAAATGTTAAAATACACCGTAAGTGACAACTCCCGTGTATGCAACCAGGCAGAATGTCGTATATAACACAGATTCCCGGCAGAATATCGTAAGTGAACAGTGTATGCCAGCAGAACATCGTATCTGCACATCCCATACCGACAGAACATCGTAACTGACATATTTCTCATCGCACAGGGATTTTGACAAAAGAACAGGTATGTATCTGTACACATAAAGGTGTGGGTGCCTCATTTCTGTATGGATACACGCAGGCACATAACATTACTGTTGATTTAATCTCAAAACTCGTGTAATCCTCAAAACCGCCCCGTCCCTCCCTCAAATTGTGTTGGCATTTGACAGGTCCCTTTAGTATGACCTGGGGGGGGGGGGGGGGTTGAAGTTGGTAGATTGGAGTTGGAAAGTTGCATAGCTAACTGAAGTCAACCTCTTCACGCTCAACTGTTGGCAACAGCACGGGGGACTATCCGTCTAAATTGGTTTATGGTGGTTTGGTTGCGATTTACGTGTGCTTGTTTGTTTCGCCATGTGAGAGAAATTGTGGGCAAAAGTGAGCTTAACGGATAGTATGTGAGACCCGTATGCCTATTTATATAATGTAAAATGCCTAGGAGTACATAAAATGTCATTTGCGTGGAGAAAATGCTAGTTTCGCTGTAGTATGGGATATATTAGATATGTTCCGATTTACCGAAACGAGCACAGGTCACAGTTCCGATTTACTTGGTTGCATGTTCCGATTTACAAGACGTATAAAAAACATTAGAATAGACAACATTATGAAATGTTTTAATTTCACTTTGGCATAATTTGGAAATATTGAAATACCATCTGATCTAACGACGTTTGGTGACTGAAGGAGCTTTAGATAAAAGGGAATATGACCGGTTCTGCTCTATTCTGATATATTTGCTTTACGCCATTATAAATTTTATTCATTTATTTTCTGCCATGTTTCATTAATTAACCCCGTCCTTCTGTCGAACCGGGTAATAGTGGACTCGCGAATTTCCCAAATAATTTAATCATATATACATTGAATTTTCGTTTACGCTCTTTCGTTTGATTGATTGTTTTCCTGATCACTCACCCACTGCTGACATTGCTGCCGCATACAGCTAGATGTTTGGGAAATGTGTGTTTTGGGCTGAATGTGGGTTAAATGAAGGTGACACGCCCCAGTAGTCGGATGTGACCTCGCAATCATTCCACTTTTGATAAGATTCCACGTTTTCACATCATGTGATGACATAAAACATGTGAAGTCGACTTCAACACAAAACCTGAAATGATTTTTTACCATAAAATTATTTTGGTCCGTCAGATCCATTTGAATTTTCTATCTTTCCATTTGGCATAAGATTATATCTTAAAAACTGGTAAGGTCGGCAATCTACTCCTTGAATTTCACCTCAAACAAGATATTTGCGAGTTTGATCACAGCTTGGCAAGTCATTCGATGTTTGAATCACACATTGCTTTGGAAAGAGATTATTTGATCAAAGTACACTTGCATGTCTTCAAACTAAAAAAAAAACCCATCAGAATTGGTAAATTGTTCATGGTCACAATTATTAAAAAATCCTCAATTTGCTTTAATTCACGTGATCCTATTTGGGGCTGAAATTTAACATTGAGGTAGATTGTCAACGTTGTACAGTTTTGAAGATCTGAAATTTGATGAAAAAATATGATTCAGGCAGATTCAAATTGATCCGACGGTCAAAAACAAAATTACGGACAAAAATCATCCGAGGTTGTGTGTTGAAATTGACTTAATTTGCATACACATTTCATATGCGGACACAAAGTATGAAGGTAAGAAAGTTGCCACGTAAGCGTTCGTATTTGTTTTCAACAAATAATATACTTAACTAATATCTAGACATATACGTGTCGGTAAATCGGAACACCAAAACATGTAAACCAACGTAAATCGGAATCACCATGACGGTAAATGGGAACTGTGATGCGACATAAAGATTTGTAGTTTTCTAGCAAAATTGTGCGTGTTGCGATGAAAGTAGTTGCTTATATCAAAAATATGCCTGAAGGACATAATATGTACATGTTTGGTGATAAATGGCTAAATATTGAGGTAGTAATCGAAGCAACATCGCACAGGTCGCTTTTGTTTTGACTGTCGGCAGATACAAATCGAATAAACAATACATAATAATAATTCAATTAAAATCTTCGATAATTTGTTTGACAATGATTTATGTGAGAAATTGGCTGGCGTTGTGATAGGTATTCTGAAAGCATAGTAAGCATTCATTGGGGTCAAGCAACCGGTTGTTTGCTGGTATAGACAATTTTCCCCGGGAAGATATTGATCTAGCTATTATGAGACAATTAACTTATTTTTCATGCAAGGGAGACCACATTCACCATATTTTGAATCAGTATCTCCGAATAGCATCTTGGCTGTTTAACTCGTTATATGCAGGGCCAGTTCACATAAAATTTCTTGTTCTGAAACACTTCCGCTCTACGCAGGTCAGCTCTGCACTCATCGTCCTTGTACAGGTGTGTAACGGCGTCTCCGAATTGTTGGGTGCATATTGCATTATAATCAATTAGGATGTTTTTTATGATTACAATAATAATATTTATAAATTATTATTATCATTATTATGATCATTCGATTGCAAATGGAATTGCAGACGGGATCCGGTACTCAACACTATATCAGATTTGTGTGGGGTGGTGTGGTAAGGAAACAGCATTGTAAAGGGTATTAAAAAAATTGCCAAAAAATGAAGGGATCAAGAGGGGCGGTGCTATGGGAAGCATCCTTTCGTAAATAGTTACTGTGACAAGATATGGTTCTTTTTATTGCCAATAGGGGTAGACGAAAGCCAATAGAAGGGGAAATGCAATTCATCAACGTGATCTCAGACTTCGAAGGGTTCCAATCGTTGCCGTATAAGGGATAAGAGGGAAGGCGGAAAAGGAAGACACCTTTTAGGTAAAGTCTCAGTCGGGGACATTGTAAAATAGGGGTTCAGGAGGGAGGATGGAAAAGGAAGAGTCCAACTATCAGTAATCTATCAGGTGGTTTATTGACAGTCCCTTGTCAATAAACTTTAAAGTGGGGGAAGGATTTCAATTGTCAATCATTATCATGTGAAGAATCCCCTTCCGTTGGTGAAGGGGCGTATAGGAGGGCGCTGATTGCTGGTTTCCCCTTTGTAGCATGTTTCGACATACTAGTAATTATTGGGTGACACAACGTCTTTGGCAAAAAATGGTAATGAATTTGACCGAAACCCACATCCCTTTTACATTTGCTGCCCCTGTATCTCCAGCATATCACTTCAGTAGCACCGCCATCCTCGCAGTAGCACCTCAGTGGCCCTTCAACATGTTCAATGCTGAGTCCAGCACCGTAGTACTACCGCAGTGAAACTCAATGACACCTCCATGGTTCCTCAGTACCCTCATGAAGAAAAATACATGTTTGATGGGTTGGGAAAAATACGAAAACATACTGGATGTGTCACAACGGTGATGACGGTTTTAAGCAGAAAACGGTTGTGGTACCGCAGTGGCACCGCCATTCCAGTGTGACAGGGGTATAATCAGGACATTTCGCTCAACATTGATGAGGTTGTTCCAAAATTTCATAGGACTGAGCCTGAAATGCTCAGGAATGATATTCGTGTGGAATAAGGTTGTCCTCAGAGGGTTATTAATAAACAATATTTCTTTCTTGCAGTTGGCCGCCAACTCCTATCACTATTATATTCCCAGTACCGACATGTATGACAATGAGACCCGGGCAATGCACCGCGGGAATGAACATACGAATGAATTTTCGTATTGATAATTATCGGGAGCATTCTAACCTACATGTAGGCAGATACGACATTCTGGCGGGCCAGTGTTCAGATGATATGTCAGATACGATATATCGCTGCCAAATCATGGCAGTGTGTCTGAAAAGAACACTTCTCGATCCAAAGATTGTACATCCAGCCAGAGAGACACAGGCTAAGAAATACATTCATAGTTGCCATAGCAGTCGAATAACTACTGCCTGGAAAACTTATACGACATTCTGCCTGTTCGATCGGCATCCTTGTCAGATATTATGCGTCCGACAGAACGTCGTAACGAACAAACTTGTTGAATCGTAGTTAGAAGTGAAGATTGTATTGCTCTGTGATGCAAGGAAGGTCGTATTAGTTTACCGCGATTATACAAACAATAAATATGAATAAAAATGGGTTTTAAATATGTACATACGACCTTCTGCCAGGCTGAAAATATTTTCCGTCGCCTTCAGAAGTTGCAGGCAGAATGTCGTAAGTAACATTTTATTCGATAAAAACGTTGAAGCAACAAATTTGTAATATATTTGTATTCGGAAAGAACAAGGAAGATAGTTTACATGATATATCAAAAACTCCAATCGATGGATAGATGCAGGTACGTGTGAGATGAAAAACATATCCTCCTGTAAAATTACCGAAATGTCACTTACGACGTTCTGCCTTTCACCCGTCGTTACATTGTGGTGTGTTTGTGGGTTCGTAAAACATGTACCTTTATGTTGAGTTCAGTCAGATTTTATTCATGAAACGTTCCTTATCGCACAGCGTAATTCCTCGGGGGTTTCCCAACCCATTACCACCTGATTGCTGACTGCAATGAAACAAACTCTCCCATTCGTTCATTTTACTCCCTAGATAGTCCTGATATCGTGCTATGAAATGCAAACATTCCCCAGGGTGTACGATCTGTGCTGGAGTAGCACTAGAAGTGTCTCCGCAAAGAGATGTTTTTCTCTGCAGATCTCCGCAGCTGGTGAAGGCAGCACGAACAGTGTGCCGAGAAGCCTACGCCGATAAATTATTATTCGTCACAAGTAATTAATGGATTACATTATCGACAGCTCAACAGTCCATAGTATCGCAAAAAGAAACATATTCATATCATTTCACATAGATGGTATGAATTACCTATTCCATATTACACCATGGGTGTAAGTAGATCCTCCTAAAATCCTGGATCAATGTAAGTATCAATCTACTACCACAAATACAACTAGATTAAAGATGACAATAGGAAATGTAAAAGACAACATTTTGGAATAGAAACGAACCCACCAATCACTCTTATTCAGACACACACAGCGTGTGAAATGTAGTTGTTTCTACTCTACATCCGATGAAGTTAGTATACAATTGACCAAAAACGTATGAACATAAGTTAGAAATCAAAATCAAACCCCATGGAAATGATGTATGGCAAGTACATATTTACCTGATCACAGGCCAAAAGGCTATCGAGTTTACGGTATATACAGTGTACATCATGTACTGGTATACTCTTTTTGTGATTTGTGTTCAACTGAAAATTTTGGTTGGTAATCTTTCGCACAGCTCTTTTGTCCATCAATTCCTCGAAGTGAATGATTTGCAAATTATCAGATTCACAGAGAGCGATCAATTTATGGGGAATTGGCACGCAGGCATTACCATATTATCGTCCCGGTGGTGGTCCGTCCCAGATCAGCCGAAACGAAGCCATAAATCTAGTAAAGGCCATTGTTCTGTGGCGCTAAAAATTCCATGGGAGGGTTTTGTGCAGTATTGCATGCGCGAAACCCAGATGGTAGATAAAACGCTATACGTGGATTTCAGCTTGTCAGAAAAAATGCTGAACGTCTGCGAGTAAAATAAATATAGCGTCCATCATATCTCCCCCTCAGTGTGGTTTCAATATGAAAAAATTAGGCCAAGGGCCAAAGATAGATTACCGGACAATACATGTGTATATGTTTAATATTTTAGATGTTAGTCAGGTCACTGGTTAAATTTAAGGTCAAGAGAATATTCAGCATGTATAATTTCAAGCATGTTTCAGTTCCACGGTTGATTGCTATGCTGTGAATTCAATAATCAGAGAGATATTAGCAATTTTGTCCTGTGGCCTTGAAAATGAAGGCAAAGGTCAAATTCAAGGTCATCAGAATATTTGGCGTATAACATTTCCTATATGTCCTTCATTGATTCCCACACTATTAAGTCAATAAGTGATATATTAGCCATTTTGTTTCGTCACCTTGAAAATCAGGTCAAAGGAAACTTGAAAATAAGGTCATTGGTCAAGTCGAGGTCACGAGAATATTCAGCATATATCATTTGGAGTTTGACCACAATTGATTCCTAAGCTGTAAAGTTGATAATAAGTGATATATTAGTCATTTTGTCCTGTGCCCTTGAAATTTAGGTCAAAGGTCAAATTGAAGGTCATGAGAATATACTGTATATATAATTTCCTATATGTTCATAATTGATTCCTAAGCCGTAAAGTCGATCAGAAGCGAGATATTAGCCATTTTGTCCTGTGACCTTGAAACTTCAGTCAAAGGTCAAATTCTAGGTCATGACAATATTCAGAATATAACATTTCCTATATATTCACAATTGATTCCTAAGCTGTAAAGTCAATAAGAAACGAGATATTAGCCATTTTGTGCTCTTGACCTTGAAAATGAGGTCAGAAGTCAAATTCAAGGTCACGAGAATATTCAGCATATATTATTTCCTAAATGTCCACAATTGATTCCTAAGCTATAAAATCGATAAAAAGTCAGATATTAGCCATTTTGTCCTGTGACCTTGAAAATGAGGTCAAAGGTCAACTTCAAGGTCATGACAATAATCTGCATATATCACTTCCTATATGTTCATAATTGATTCCTCAG
The DNA here is from genome assembly GCA_949152475.1 of Terebella lapidaria. NCBI lineage: Eukaryota > Metazoa > Annelida > Polychaeta > Terebellida > Terebellidae > Terebella > Terebella lapidaria. The sequence goes on along the minus strand of OX424569.1, from coordinate 16,582,199 downwards.
CTGTAAAGTCGATAACAAGCGAGATATTAGCCATTTTGTCCAGTGACCTTGAAAATGAGGTCAAAGGTCAAATTCAAGGTCATCAGAATATCCAGCATATATCATTTCCTATATGTCCACAATTGATTCTTAAGCTGTAAAGTCAATAATAAGCGAGATATAAGCCATTTTGTGCTCTGACCTTGAAATTGAGGTCAGAGGTCAAATTCAAGGTCACGAGAATATTCAGCATATATCATTTCCTATATGTCCACTATTAATTCCTAGTGTCTAATCTCAATATTAAGTGAGATATTTGGCATCATGTGTCCCATTATAAAGCATAGGAGAATTTAACATGGAAAAGTCCCATTTAGGCCGAGTTTGGGCCAAAATGGCCCACTTCGAGCGATTCAAGCACAACGAAACTTATACACATCATAGGAGTACATATGAGGAGTGTTATGTATCAAAAAGAAAAAAAGTTACTGAACAGATTTTGAGAAAATGGCCGCCAAAGTCCAAAATTAGGCATTTTTCGTCGAAAACGGCCGCCAGTTTGAAAAAATTGCGAAAATCAAAAAACTAAAAAATACCTCCTTGAATTATTTTTGAGCATTTTTGTGCAAAATTTCAGAAAAATTCGCCTGTAAACAAAAAAGATAAAAATGTGGACGACGACGGACGACGGACGCAACGCCATGCCAATAGGTTATTGGACCAAAGGTCCGGTAACCTAAAAAATGTACCCTTCACTCTCAGTGAGCGTCAAACCGTGCATTTCACGCCCTCTTTGGGAGAAATCATCCAGTGTTTTTGGTCACCCCACTGGTCAGTAGCTGATCAATTCCTATGAATATTGATTGATCCTTGCCATGCATGGTTAACTCTGGGTTATTAGCATATCCGTATATGGCAAGTCGGGTCTACATACCCCCATCGTCGTTATTGTTAGAACACAGAGTTTTGTGTTACATGAAGGTTTGGGGAGTTGCAATTTACCACAAATCAGTGATGCTTCTCAGCGATGGACTGTCAAGAAATATGTCATATCCGACATTATATCTAAAATCATGATCAGTCAGGACAGTGCCTTAGCTGATAATAGCTTAGGCAAGGGAAAAAAGCTCCCTGGTGGCGAGTGAGTAAAGCGGAGTAATGTATAAATCCGAGCAGTGGCTCGAGCTATGATCCCCTCAGGACTCCTAAAGCAACCTGTGCAGCTCAAGATTCCCCACCAGTTTGTGGCTGGTCTTCCAGATCCACACCGTCGGCGAGGACATTGACTCTGCAGACAGGAGCTGTGGAGGGGGGGGGGGGGGGGTGAGGGGAATGGACAGTACAAGACTGGTTGGAGGCAGTTAAACAAACGAATAATTACCGCTTTCGAAATCAACACTAAATATGAAAAGGCTCGTTAAGTATATAAAAAAACACTAACACAGAATGTGAAACATAACGCTATTTGTGGAAAGGGCATACGCTAAGCGTAATGATGATGTACTCCTGTGATGAGTGGGAGTTCCAGTGCCTTTGCATTACCAGCCTGCACATGGCTGTCATTTCGATTTCCCGACACTTCATCGTAATTTCTTTGTGGGTCCGAAATCAAGCCAATAGCAATCCCCGGTCCCAAAAACATTTTTTTTACCATTAAATTGTTATCCACTTTTCAATTCATAGTGGGAGCCGCATGGAGTGAACTCTGAGAATACTTCAGGAAAGAGCTTAAATGTCTCCAGCTGAAGTCAAGGTGGCTGCTTCCGTTTGATACAAAGTGAAGATCTGATTATGGTTGTAAACTAAGCACGCCAGTGAAGTGATCAATTTAATTAGTGTGCCTATAATTCACTTAGTTGTGACTTGAATCAGGTCTGGAATGTTGTGCTAATTTTATTTGTGGGCAAGTCACAATAGTGACATAGTCGTTTTCGTCTTTAGAGACAAATATTCATTCAGCAGGATTCTGAATACCAATTAAGAAATACTCTTCAATAAGGGATATATGTGAATAGAATATTCCAGGAGATCGTTCATGCAAGAATATACAAGGCATATAATTGTATAAATGACATTAAATGTGACATTGGATTGTGGTCCAGGAAACAGCTGCATCAACTGTGCGATACCACCCATAGGTTATGCAAAATATTTCTTTGAATATTATATGCAAACTAGTGGGAATAATATGAATATACTCGGATTTTTCTAACTCGTTTACACTGTTTTTCGCTGATATTTTTGTGATGCTAAACGCTATCGTTCTATAACTTGGCACACTCCACCTGGGAGTCAAACGGCAATTTTCTACCAAATTTCAGACAGCTAACCCGAAAATTGAAAAAGTTGGCAATCTACCTCAATGTTAATTTTCAGCCCAAAACGGAATCTCGAGAATCTGAGCATATTCGAGGAATTGGTCCTGTTTACATCCATCATAAATCGAAAAATTATTGTAACTTTGAACCAGAAGATACACTGGGGTGTATTCTACACAAACATGTTGATTTTGAAACATTACTCCGATACAAAACCGAGCAAATGCACAAAATTGTGTGCGGGCCCAGAAATTAAATAATAGGGCTAAATTTAACATTGGGGTAGATTGCCAACTTTTTCAATTTTCACGATAGCTGTATGAAATTTGGTTGAAAATTGCCGTTTGACTCCCTGGTGAGGTATGCCAAGTTATAGAACGATAGCGTTTAGCATCACAAAAGTATTAGCGAAAAACAGTGTAAACGAGTTAGAAAAATCCGAGTATAGTTGCGTGTCTTTTCCGGCATGCAGGAAAGATCGAGTTTGAACTGGTGGCAGAATACTTTCAGGTGTTCTTCCGCCAGTTCAAACGATATTTCTTCCCGCGTGTTTCTACACACGAAACAGGTTAAATCACGAGACGTTAAATCTGTCCCCGAGGATACCATCAACTCAGTAGCCTTCGGGCTTGTGATTAGGTACTTATATACTTGCCATATATCTGTTCCATGGGGTTTGTTTCGGATTTCTAAATTGTTTTCAATAGGTTGTTGGGCAGCTGTATACTAATTCCATCAGGTGTACAGTAGAAACAACTACATTTAACACACTGTCTGCCCCTGATGACGCCAGTGTGTCTTTGGATAAACTATTTGGTCGGGCTTTGTTTCTATTGCAATATATTGTACTTTCGTTTGTTATTGGCATCATTAAAATCTCACTGTATTGGTGGTAATAGATTGATACTTACACCAATGCAGATCACCCGGTCGTCAAGTAATTTGTGTTGTGACGTCACGATGGTTGTACGTTTTTTTTTGCATGGCTATACGTTAATGGCGTGATGTTACATTGTGACGTCATAATGACCTTAACTATTGGACAGTTCTCAAAGTTGATCATCCTGATGGCTCTTGAAACACTTTCTTTTATGTCCTGAAACCTTTGCAGCAGTGATTCTACAATTTTTTGGACCAGAGCTCTCCTGGCTGTCATCCAGGCATCATCACTTTCCAGAAGTCATCACTTCTAGTCAATGCGTGCCCATGAAAATTGCCCTCACACACTACGCAGTCCTATATGATCTTTGTCAACACTCAGTTTTGAAGAGCGTAAACAACATACTATTGGTCAAGACAAGCACATAAATTTGTACAGTGATACGAAAATTAGAAAATGAGTAGTGATGACCAAATATTAGTTACCTGGATTAGTCGACTTCCTGCCAACTAAAAGAGCTGAAGATATACTACGACAGATGTCGGCTGTTGTGGCTGTTTTCTGCTGGAAAACCATATCTGCTTCAGAAGTTCGCAGATGTCACTGAGAAGCTGAAAGAACATCACCTGCCGAAAGAATCAACTTAAAAATCAACTTCATCTGTTTTTTTCTTTTTGGTAAATTTTATTTTTCATGTGCTGTTGATTTGCTAACACCGAGAAAACATAATTTTTTCTGAGGTAGAACAATGCCCCCCCCCCCCCCCCCCCCGATCTATTTATGATTTACTCACATTGAGGTTGTGTAATGGTGGTCGCCGTTGATTCCGATTGATTGCATAGATTGTCAAGTATCTTCAGCGACAGCCTGTGTTTTTCGGAAACTTTTGATAGTTTGTAGGGGTTCACACAGTCGTACGTGTTTCGTAGTCAATAAAACAGATGTATGGTACTTTCTTCATTTTGAAGCGAAATCTATTGAAAGTCTGGTGACTAGCATTTGCCATAAAGCATCATCGTCCAGCTTGTGCTCCTGCTTGTTCAATGTTTGGTCTGTACAACTTGATACGGCAAGATCAATGTCGTACACATTAGGTATTGCAGATAAAATGCTGATCCCTCTATAATTGGATGGGTTGTCTTTAAACTTTTTTTGTAAATCGTGAATACTTTCATTCGAGTCCATGATGTGGGTATGATTACTTGAATACATTTGAAGTAATCCTAATATCCAGTCATTGGGTAGTGATTTTATGGCACCTGATAAGATACTATCCATCCCCGATGCTTTGATTAAGTTCAGGTCACTTGATACTTTGGAAGACTTCTTTTGGTTGGATTGGGCCGTCGAGGACTGGTATGTCTATGTCTTGTAGATAGAAGGGCGGGTCTTTCTGCTTGTGTAAAACATCATTGAAGAAGGGAGAGAATTGTTCGTCTGGTTTCGTAGCTGGGATGCTGGCTTCCATACCGCCATTCAAGTTCACATTCAACTTCACACAGGAAATATATCCAATATGTTATTTCCGATTGTGTATATAAAGTCGATATGAATATCGTTGAATCATATGAAACTTGGTTACTCATATTCTTTCCGAACACTGCCCTGAGAAAGAATTATCTGGGTAAAATGCACCATAATATCCAATCCCTACCTGCCCCAGAGCCATGATTATATTCACTGCTTATTTCTAACTTGTTTTAAAATATATTATAATCCCCATATTGAATTAATGTGGATGTTCATGTGGCAAGTAGCGAATTTCGATCAATTTATCCAGCCTCTTCATGATGACGGACACCTGCTCACTGCAACATTGATTCTTCCCATCCAATTAACTGGAGTCTGGCTGTTCGGGCCGCTATGCCAGGGAGTCCCAACGGAGTCATAGCTCGGGCAATGTTCTGTCTTATCTCATAGCTACTTGTCGCCGTATATCTCAGCTGAAAAGTGATAAAATGGTAAATATCTTGTCCAAACCGTGTTGTGTACAACTGCAAATGGATGGGAGTTTTTGTTTCAGAAGAGACACATTCAGAGATAATTTGTCGAAATTTATTTTGAGTCAGAATACTGTCACCATACACGCATAAAATAACGGTGCATGATGCAATCAGATAATAGAGTACGAATGATTTGATTTGTATAGAATAATCAGTATATCTGAATAACTATTTGGAGTTCATTGATTTGGGATAAGACATTGTATATTTTTGTATTAGCATAGTCAAATGTGTTTATAATACTGGTTTTAGACTTGTATATTTTCTTTGAAACTACTCACATTTCGCAATTAGGGTACATATCATTATCCATAGCAAAATGCAAATTGCCGGAAATGCTGCTTAGACTCGCTTCGAATTATACTTTGATTTTTCTAAGATGGCTAGACGGTATCGTTCTATAACTTGGCATACTTCACTTTTGAGTCAAACGGCAATTTTGTACCGAATTTTAGACTCCTATCGCGAAAATTGATATAGCGATTCTATGTTGACATCACTAACAGCCTCACTGGATCCTTCTAAATCACCATCATTGCCACACTCGGTATCATCGTCACTAGAAGTCGGATCGTTGGCTCGTCTGCTGCATTGAAACCCTCTCGCGTGAGCCGTTATCGCAGTCGGGCCAACACCATCCGGTCTTCCAACGCCTCGTCATCATTGTCTAAGTCGGACTCGATGTCTGAACCCCTCACCAGCCTCTGAATGATCCATTCAGGTGCATTTTCATCGGCATATGATGGAATGTTTTCAATATCGTCTGAGTCAGATTCGGCCGGTGCCTTCGCTATGATAAACAAAAGTTTGACAGCTGTCAAAATCGCACCTGGAGACCTCGGCCCAAATTTCTTCACACTGCTGAAACCTAAAATCCATTCATATCCGAAGAACTTCCTCCCGTGTTATATACTTCATAAAAAATACTTAATGCTTATTAGTTTACGTGGTAAATATGTGTAGCTATTTTTTATATCACATTCATAGAATCAATACAACGTGCGTAAATTGACCGGCGATGTCATATGGTATTGTGCGTAAATTGATGAGTGATGCCGATATGGCATCGTCAGTAGTTAAAGGGTTTTAAAAGAAGTGTTTTCAACAATTGCATACTTAATACGTTGACCCAAAGACAGTTTGTTCATAAAATAGACTGATTTCCTTAGAAGCAACGAATTATGTGGAATTACTCCTAGAGATATTCCGTTGAGGAATCAAACATGGCAATGATGCCAATTCTTGAGTAATATCAACATTCATGACCCAAGGCAGCCAATCTGCAGAGTAAATATACATTTTCCCACATACGTGCTGAACCTCTGAAATTGGAGCGATCTATTTTGGTCATTTGACACTTGCGATGGAATGAGTATTTGGGGTGTGGAGCAGTATTTGCAAAGACCGGTTAGAAAAAAAAACCGTCAGTACAAAGCAGTATGTCCAAACAACAAATATATTCCAGATAACCCGTTGGTTTCCAATTTGTCACATGGTGGAATGTCTGTCACGCTGTATACGGTAAACCCGTACTGGTAACAGCTGCACAGCCGAACAAAAGGATTGCTGAGAACACATAGGAAACCGTTGTTGATGATAATCAATTATTTCTCTTGACGTTTTCGTGATATTGAAATATATTATATATTTAAAATATAATATTTGTCAATAATCCCATCAATCTTACAGTGGCATAATCGGTTTTTAGTTTTCCGTGTGAAAGTGATCAATAGCTCTCTCCAGAGGAGCTGTACTGTGTACTATCAAATGCGCACAGGAAATTATCTAAAATTGACATTGGAAATCAGGTTTTTAAAATAGTCCACCCGGAACGGTTTCCTTACAGTGATGCAAAAAACAAATACAGAAAGAACACAGACGAATCCCTTGAAACTAATTTGGTGAACGAGCATGTGTGCATTGCATACCTAAATCCACTAACAACACTGGCGAACAATGCCCCCAGAACCGACGGTCATTGTGGCCGCAGATATGACGTCATTCATTGAAAAACTGGGATCGCCATGTACCTCACCTAGGTTTGTTATGACTTCTATCCATATACATACATGTATGTCATCAGAGAAAAAGCTTCAACCTACAGTTTAAAGTACTAGTAAAGTGAAAATATGATGTTTTGTTATATGAAAGATCTCATCGATCTGAGCAAAATGGTCTTTATGGTATATCAATATCTCAATCCGTTCAAAAGTTACAGCCATTTGAAACTGCCATTCCGGCACTACATTACAGAAGCCACTTGAAAAGCTCTAGCAACTCATTAATATGTAAATTAGATGCTAATGAGAATTCATGACGTCACGAGGGGAACAAATTTTAATTAGGATATTTCAAGCCATGATATAATGATTCTTATTGAAGGCTATGACGATCTCACTAGTACATATTACTATGCACCATACATAGTCAATATCCACACAAACTGTACTGTTGCTTTGGTTACCAGTCGTTCCCTATAGCCGTATTTACCCATGGTTGCCATGGCCATTAACTGCCAAGTCAGTCCAACCACAGACTTTCTGTCGATTATTTATGAACTAAATTATTATAGATCTCAAGTTGGCACCATTTTTATTTGTGAATACCCTGTTCTAAGTGGGTTTCTGGCCCTAGCAACCATGGTTGCTATGGGCCATACCAGGTCACTGGTTACCTTGACAACAACAGAAAAAGTGAAAACACTGATTATTCATATTAAATCTGCATAGAATAAGTTTTGATGAAAAATCAGAACATTAAATGAATGAAAAATACATTTCAAAGTACCTAATTAAAACAACTTCCCCCGATGACGTCATGAATATCTCATTTGCATACTAATTAGCTAAATTGTTTTGAAAAAGCAAATTTGACGATTCCAGTGTTCAAAGTGCTATAACTTTTGAACGGATTGTGATATTTACATGCCGTAAAAAACATTTTGCTCAGATCAATGAGATCTTTCATATAAAATCACATCATATTTTCACTATACTAGTACTTTAAATAAACAAAATATTTTTAAATTATATATAGTTAAACAAAATAGAAAGGTGTGATAAATTGATTATTAAATACATCATTGATTGTAATTCAGATACGCCCATCAGGACACACTGGTTACAGGTGATGCTCCCAGCCATGTGATGCTGAAGAAGTGGGGGTTCATGCCGGCAACGCCACGCCTGCAATTATCCTATCCACTGGCAATATACTCCTCATGAAGTTCATGAACCTCGGCAGGGTGTCTACTGATTTTTTTTTCAGTAAGATACAGAATAACTACTGCTGTGCAGTGGTATATAACTACTGCTAATCCAGTGATAGTCTACAGGGGGTTGGGCAAGTAAGTACCAATCTATTGCCACCAATACAGTCAGAATTTGATGATGCCATTAACAAACGTAAAATACAACATTTTGCAATAGAAGCAAAGTACACAGACATAGTTTTGGGTGCTGTGTATTGTTGTATATACAACCATCATTAACACGATTTGTGAATAAACACGCTTTATAATAAGACTAATACCCACTCATAATAAGACTAATATTTAAGAGAGAGGTTGCAAGAGAGGTGCTCGCGCATCCAATATAGCCTAATGGGGTGCGTACTCTCCATGAGGTCATCTACCATGCGCTGACTTGAACATATCAGCAACAGTTGCAAATATGGCGTTCTACCCCGCTCACCACTTGTCATCTTTGACACTTGTTTGTGACATTTTTATGCCACAATACTGCTTGGTTTTTTAACAAAGGTTATGCCCGTTTCACCCATGTTCCATATTTGGCTTGGCTGAAAAGCCCCAGCAGACCACGAAAGATAGTGAAGAACTTCGTTACCTTTGGTTTCGTAAAAACAACTGCCCTCCACAAACTCCTAGTTTCCGGATCCCGTACACTCAGGTCAGGAAACCTTTCCCCGCAGTATCCTTGTCACAGTTCATTGGCGGAGGAATACTGTATCTTTTGGTAATATCGAAGGCCAGTCGTCGAACATCTCTCGTGTTAAAGCCATATATTCATATTTCCATGTATGGTATATGTCATGCAGCTGTATTCCACCTCTGTGGTCAAGACAGGCCTGAAACGACCCAGTTGTGTCGTGCCAGGATTAGAGACAAGTTTGAGCCTATGACGTATCTAGAACGGTGCGGCCAGGAATCTCTTATTGCCTGCTTACAGCACTCAGATCAACCAACCTATTCCCAATATCACGAAATTTTGATGACGCTCATAGAAAATATAAATCTACAATAGTTTTGAAAACAAAGTCATAACAAATATTTTCATCAGGGTAGAGAGTGTGCAAAATATAGTTGTTACTACTGTACACTGATTCTACTGATGGAATTAGCGTGTCCAACTACCTATTTAAGCCATTGAGAAACCCGAAACAAACCCTTCAGGTGTATGACAAGTACACAAGTAACTATTCACAAGCCAAAAAGCTAGCGAGTATATTGTATCCTTGGGTATATTTAACAGTTACCAACAGTGACAACACAAGTGGTAAGAATTAAGTGGTACATGTACATAAACCAAGCAACGAAATGCATAAGATCGTCCAAGGAATTTTTATATTATCAATCATTGTGAATACTCAGAAGAAGTGTTTCATAAAAACAACAACAAATAGGAGAAAAGAACGAATAATCGATTCAAACGCAACACCATCTCTAACACCAACAATACAACTAGATTTTGATGATGACAATAATAAATATAAATTACAATGTAAGATCAATCTATTACCACCAATATAATTTTTAATAAAAACAGCCAAACCAAATATTTTATCAGGTCGCCTCTCCTACCTTCGAGTTCCGCTCCGGAAACTGAAAAAATGCTGGAGGTACTTTTAAGTATCAGTCACACCAAGCCCTGGACGTTCTCGGACTGCAGCTCGACATATCCGGGATCATGTCTGGTAGAGAATTCTGTGTATTCCTGGGTGAGTCAGGAAGGTCCGGGAACAATATGTGTTTTATTAAAAACAGAGCCAAACCAAATATTTTACCAGTCTCCTCTCCTGCCTTCCTCTTCTGCTTCGGAAACTGGAAAAATGCTGGACATTGTTTGTTCCGAAGGGTGATGTACTTCTTTAAGTATCAGTCACACCAAGCCCCGGACGTTCCCACACTGCAACTTGACATACCCGGAGTCATGTCCGGAGAGAGTCCTGTGTATTCCTGGGTGAGTCAGGAAGGTCCCGGAACATCCAGGGCGTACCTTGGCGGTCCGGTGTGTTACCCCGACCGGTCGCGATAAAGTTTATCGAAGTCGGCATCAGAGATATCAGTAACAGAACTGTGCTCGGCTCAGTCCAGTCCCTGCTTCCTCATCGAGCGGACGATACCGTTGAACACACTGTCACTCCTCTTCAAGATTGTGTCTGGATTGTCCGGACGTATGTCGCCCAGTGGTAGATGACAAAAAAGTTATAGTCCTACTCGTGAGCTCAATTATTGTTGCTATGTATTGACTAGTATCGATTTGATTTTTGTTAGGCCTATGTAAGGTATCAGGCATGATGGCATTCATCAATATAGCCTAGCCCTATATCCAGTATAGGATCGGCCTATATATTTGATGGGGGATATATACCTATCATTATGTTGATATTGCTAGATTGGGGCGGGACAGGTAGATGCATGGCGGTTGAGTGCGGGACGAATATTGACATAGGAGGATTTGGAGTAGGACTAGGCATCAGATGGGAGTTGACTGGGTTTTACGGCAGCATAAAAAATGAACTGGGATAATTAAAAGATGCAAATCGTGGCATTGCATGGGAGACGGTTGAGTTTTAAACAACGACGCTATCGTTGGTTGGGTATGTTTTTTTTTTCAATTGTAGTCACATCAATTTAATGAGGGCCTGACACTTGACTTTGAGATTGAATAACGAATTTGGGGTTTGTTCACTCGGAATACTTTGTACTTGTGTTTTGGTGTCATAAATGTGGCTTAAATGTGCAGTACGGACATTTTATCTGCTAATTTCTTGCTGTATGCTGGTTACATGGTAACCATTCAACAATATTAAATCTCTATGACAACAGTGTAGTGAAATATTACCAAGGTACACATAAACGGACATTGTATTAAAGGGTATATATCACGAAAATATGATATCAGCTTATGTGAAGCCACTCGTTGAACTGAATAGAACAGTCTTTACAGAATGTTGATATCTCGATTTGTTAAAAAGTTATAGCTATTTAAATATTGAAAATCCGGCAAATTTCTCCCAATAGTCTTGGAAAATCTGTCAGCTTATTATTATGCAAATAAGATGTGTGACGTCATTAAAAGATTGCTTTTTAATTAGGCGTTTAAACACGTCACAATTAGGCATTTAAGCTTATGTTATGGCAGTAAGACTTATCAGTTATATCGTTCAGTAGGAATAGTCAGTGAGTATGTCAATTTTAGTTGCCATGACAACCAATGTGTTGATTTGGCCCTTAGCAACCAGGTTGCTAAGGCTGGTATTCAAGTTAAAACAAGACATAGAAGTATCAAACCAATTTAGGTTACAGGGTAGTGACAATATTTTATGTAATTGATCAACAAAATGTACAAAAACACTCCTTAGCAACCGATACAGGCCTGAGAAATCATTGACATTTAGAGCCATGTGAAGTTAATGTATCCTATTATCGCTGGTTTCCAATGCCTGTATTGGTTGCCAAGGGTTGTGTTCAGACATTTTGCTGATATATTCCTCAATATATTGCTATTACTCTATTGTCTGAAATGGTTTCATTCATGCATATCTCGTTTTCAGTTAGATATTGGCCCTAGCAACTATGGTTGCTAAGGGCCCAGCCACGCCATCGGTTGCCATGTCAACCACAAATTTCATGAAATCACTGATCTCAACTAAAAAACATAAAAAATGGATTTTGTGAAAAAATATGGGCACAAACGGTATCAATATTCCATTATGAAATGCCTAATTAAAAAGCAGTCTGTCAATGACGTCACACAGCTCATTTGCATATTAATTAACTGTCAGATTCTGTTGCCAGATTCTGTAAATATATACACTATATATTTATGTTTAAAGTGCCAAAACTTTGGAATTAATCATGATATCAATATGCTGTGAAGACCATTTTGTTCAGTTCAATAGTGCTTTCACATACATAAGAAAAACCAATATCCAATTTTCGTGATATATATCCTTTAACAATTACTAATCTGCACATAATGTTGTACTTTGTTGACATTGCAGAAAATACATGCTTAGATTAGAAATTGGGAGAAATTTTATTTTGGATGAGGAGTGAGGACAAATCAGTTTTGCTTGTTGAAGTTGCATTAATATTTCCGCAAATGCTTGAAAAAGCAGTGACAATACCAGGTGACAGAGCACGTTTATGAATGGTCCTATTCACAGACCCCTCCTAGAAGTCAGCAAACTCCGTAGTTCAAACTGACCACTCGCGGCTGCGCGCAATCTTCGAAAATCTAGGGGAAATCCCAGCTTGACCACGTGTAGCAAAACCACTCATAATGTCCTGTGACAGGCATGATATATATAGTGTTCGGCCAAAAAGAAACCTGACAATATGTGTCAATCGCATATATATCGAGAGATACCAGTAAACCCATCCCTTCCCCCGCTGAGACCAACCTTGCCCGTAAAATAATTTTACCGAGTAGCCAGAACTAGGCCTCTTCGTTTACAAACACAGCGCGAGGATCACCATGGTCACTCGCCCGTGTTTCCCTTACTGGGATTTCCCCAATACTGTGTTGACATTCTGACCAAACTCGCATCGCCCGTTGTTGGTGATCAATTGGCTAGATAAAGGGGCATCTGGGTTAAATATAATCTGTATTGCCGTCTATGATGAGAAAATGTGCGATAAACTGAACACTTCGGATTTGTGTATTACCGTTACTGCGCGCAGCTGTGATTACCGGGGACCCCCGTATTTAAGCCCTGGGCTTATAATTGGGGAATAGGGGTTGTGTCGAATGAAATTTAACTCCATATATAGGCCCATGGGCTTATATTTGGGGAATGATTATTTTACGATTTTTATTTTGCACGCTTGAATTTACAATGGATTAGACAGGGAAGCACTTCTTATATGCGTAATCAGTAATAACTATATTTATACAAACATTTTATTCTATAGTTCCATAAATAATATCACAGATATTCTCTGTCATATTAAACGCACGCATGACGAATAAAAATGTACACATATACATGCCTATGCATGCATGTACCTTATAAAATCCAGCTGGTCACGTGTATACGTATTATAGTAGCCCTAGGCAAGGTATATAGGCCTACGTACGTCTTTTATCAATTTCATTTCAGTAGCTTATTCTAGGTACCAACACTTACCAACGTCTCCTACGCAAAAGAAAACGTCAACTACGTTTTCCCCAAATATAGGCCCAGTCCTGATGCGAGACAAAAATTTATTCCGTTTATAAGCCCATGGGCTTATACAAGAGTAGTACTCCCCTTGTATTAGCCCATGGGCTTATCCAAGGAGGGGCTTAAATACGGGGATCCCCGGTAGTCGGCACTCTCGTGACCAGTGGCGGGAAATAATGTGAATAGGACCATTGCAAAATGAGAAGGTTTCAATGAACCAATAGATTGCGTTATCATGGCAACCATACACCAGTACTGATTCTCCATCCAAACGGCGCTGTAGGATATTGTCATGGTGCTCATAAAAAGTACAGTACAGTAACTGACCCATCTGCACAGATACTGGGCGCGTTGATTAATATAATCAAAGTAATCATTTCAATCAAACAGTTCACAAAGGATGAACTAGATGTAACAAAATGTTAATCGAAAAAAGTAATCAAGTTGCATGAAACGCGCTGATGAGAGTAATCAAGAAAGCATGACTTATGGCAAGATGTTGCCATGACGTTTTTTGTGGAAAAGGTTACTTTGATCACTTTGTTCTCATCCTAATTAACTTGATGACAAAAAGTTCATTAAAAAGTCATCAGTTTGCATGAAAAGACAGATTGTAGAATACAGAGGTCACTCCAAGCACCATTTTGTATTTTGAACTGGTGGTATCCTGGCGTGTGGAGGGGGTTTATCAATGAATGTGTTTACTACTATTACTATGACATGGATTTATGAATGGAATAATATGCTAGCAAAACGAAATGACGAAACTCACAATCGTCTCTCTGGAAGACAACCTACAACATCCCCTCCATCCGCCAGGGGCACCTCCGGCAATTTTGAGATACGAAATTAGTAGTGCGCTGTTTTACAATTAATTCGACGAAACCACGTCATGTCGGGTGCACCCGACAACCGCCTCTGGAAACCGCCTCTGGATTTTCATTTTCAGTAGGCTCAAGATCTCTAAACTTGTTATATTTATTTGTCCCAACGTTGTGACAGTGAGGCACAGTTGGCGGGGGAGGGTACACTTTCTATTTCTTGAAAAAAAGTGAAAAATTCGCAAATCGGGGCGACAAGTTTTCAGTAGAAACAACTACATTTTACGTTCAAAGTGTACAGTAAAAACAACTAAATTTAACACACTGTCTGCCCCTGATGACGACAGTGTGTCTTTGGATAAACTATGTGGTCGGGTTCTTGTTCCTATTGCAAAATGTTGTATTTTACGTATGTTATTGGTATCATAAAAATCTGACTGTATTTGTGGTAATATATTGACTTTCAAGACAGCTAGGCGGGCAGGGACGAGAATCAGAAAAATATTTTTCAAGTCTTGTACTAGTATTCGATTACATAATTTAACTACATCCAGGTTATCTAGCCTACTTACATGTGTGAAATGCTTCACAAAGATATCAAATACTTTATACAATTTATGGTTTGTACAGTAGACATCGACCGTCCAAAGGTGTTGCTCAGTTCTCGCATGGATTCTGCATTTGCCATATACCAACAGAACAGCAACATCATTTCCTCAAGGAGGGGGAGGGGGGGGGACTTGATTTTTTATGGTATGTACAGTAGACATCGACCGTCCAAAGGTGTTGCTCAGTTCTCGCATGGATTCTGCATTTGCCATATACCAACAGAACAGCAACATCATTTCCTCAAGGAGGGGGAGGGGGGGGGGACTTGATTTTTTTTCACCACTGTGATGCGTCATTAGATGTGCGGCAGTTTTCTTTAGCAGTCGCTCAAATACACGCCTACTAATTCTAAAGTGCATCTTAAAATCATCCAAGTTATCTTCGGCAGAATTTCCTCAGCAAATCTTTTTATTCGTGGTACAAAATCTCTCTTTAGAAGCATGCCAAATGCGGCAGCCACGTTTCTGTGATGCTCTATGATAGCTACTATTTCGTGTTAATCGTCGACAAAGTCTAAGATTAGCTGTCCGATCACCAGCTCCATCATTCCATTCACTTGTTATAAGCTAGACCTATTGCCAGCAGTAAAATGCGATAGAAATACAGTACTACTCCAGTCATACACTCATGGTCAAAATGGTTGTCACATGTGTTCTAAATTTGCGAGACAGGTAAAAAATCGATATATTTTTTTCACTGGAATATCATGTTATGTGTTTCTTGATTGTATATATGGAAACTTTGATATTTTGTTTATGCAAAATGATGTTTCCACAATGAATGGAAGATAGTTACCTTCGTGTTCATGTGCGTTTCCCCTCATAATATGTGATTTTGTCACCTAATGCATAATGAAACAAAATCACCCATAACTCAATGAGATCTTTTCATAGCAAATCCAAACTTTCCGAGCAGGTATAATATGCGACTACAACCCAATGCCAAATGTTGAATATCCACATCCCGTGCTGCTATAATGTTCGCTAGGCGGCGTGGTATGCTCTCTACTAGCGTAGTTAGTCTCTGGACATGAATACTTTCCCATTCCTCTGTCAAAACCTGGCCCAAATCTTGCAAATTTACAGGTTCCTGCGCCTCACAATCGGGTGATTCTAGAAATGACCTCATCGCCTGAACCCATGATATATTATTGGTTTTTACGTCAAAAACGTTCTTCCAATTCGGATGGTACAATAAGGGCATGGTTCTTCTTGTAAATGGACCAGCAATAACTGGCACAACATATTAACTTATAAAACAAAGATGTGTGATCATCTTCATGTCAATTCCGGTGTAAGTGTGTTGCCTTCTGGTTTGAGTATTCGAAATCAAACTGACATTCGGAAATGAGTGGGACAATCTTTACAATGGGATTGAGGACAATTCGTACGAAGCCTCAATTGACGATATATCAATTTTGTGACAAGAGGCTTTTTTGTCGCCCCTGTTGATTCGTCAACACATCTGACCATTTCATTGAACAAGTATGCTACAGCACCAGTGGGCTGATTTCCTTCACAAGCATAACTACTAATGTATCGCTCAGTAGCTATATTTTCATCAGCTGCAAGTTTTTTTTATCACTCATCGACGATAGTAACGAAACGTCCCCATTCGATAGAGGATGCTGTCTTGGCATCTCCAGTCGTGATGACCCGTTGTGATCTTTCATAATAGCTGGGTATTCTTTTTGTGATTTGCCTGGAGAAGACTCAGTACCAACTCCAGTCCACGTTTTCTTTCCTTCAAATTTATGTTTCGGGATTTTTTTTCGAACAGTATTCTGAGCACTTATATTATTCGATTGCATAATAATGAACTATCGTCTAGTAATGAGGATTGTGAATCACTAACATCTAACAACATTTTCAGGAGAGTTTTTTTTTCTCTGGAGGGGGTGATTTTGTTCCCTCAGGTGGTGGCCACAGGTCTTTCCTTCCATCTGCATCTTTGTCTGCTGGGTGTAAGTCTATCATACCGGACTCCACTGAAGCCCATTCGGTTGGCTTGTTGGCACAGTTTTGTTGTGACAGCCCATTGTTAACGGCATTTGCCAATAAATTATAGGGCTCTAGGTCCAAGGCCAAGATTAACCGTGCCAGTGGATCACTCCCCTAGATTTCGCAAATTCTTGCCTATAATGTCGACTTTGAAAACAGGCCCCATGACCTGATTGAAATAAGATTGTGTTCCTAAATCAAAATAATGGGCAACAATATGTGTATTTTCCTACAGGGCCTGGAAAATTGTATTTCCGTTATCTTAATATGACTCAGTACCGGTTGATTCTGTTTTAAGTAGTTGCCTGAAGGCTTTGAAATGGTAGGCTACTCGGCACAGGTACCAGTGCTTAAAAACGCGGGTAAACCACATCCTTCGTTGATTTCATATTGTGTTAATGCTCGCAACTCCTTTGCTCGTTGTGACCAGTAATGGGACGTTCCTCGTTAACATCCTCCGAAGTATACTCTGCGTGTAGAAATGGAATTGTCACCAGCGTTCAAATTTGCCTTGAGGTATGCTACGGCTATACTGTTCACCAAGATGCTGGTTCACTATATTAGAACTATTTTCAATCGCACGTTTCCTCATTATGTACAACAAATTTGAAATAGGGATGCAAACCCGCCATCCTCATACCACAACAGATGTTCAGCCCAATGAGCCATTGAGCCTAACCACCTAATGTCCGTTCATTTAGTATATTCGCCAACATATTGGAATATACCGAAAAGAATGAGACACGTTGTGCTCTCCAATGAAATTTAAAGTGAGAACGGGATCAAAACCAAACTGATTTTGCAGACTGAATTAATTGGTGAATGTACGTATCAATCTATTACCACCGATACCTTAAGATTTTGATGATGCCAATAACAAACGTAAAATAAGACATTTTGCAATAGAAACAAAGCCCGACCAAATAGTTTATCCAAAGACACACTGGTGTTTCTACTGTACACCTGATGGAACTAGTATACAACTGCCCAACAACCTACGAAAATAATTGAGAAATCCGAAACAAACCCCATGGAACAGATAATTCTTTTCCAACAAAGTCGATTTCTCTATATTTTTATTTTATACTTCCTTTTTCTTCTATTTTATACTTCCTTTATACATGTACCAATTAACAAGATCTACTTCGAGAAGCGGTCGAGCGCAAGCACGCAAAAGCAGTGATATAATGATCATGCCACACCTCTCCCAAATGCTATTCCACAAACTGATAGATAGTAGTATGGCGAGACGCCAAACAATATTCCTGTGTTGCATGCTAGACTCTCACTGATTAGATCTACTGTATTCTGACTTCCTAAATTTTTGACATTTGATTGCATAGATTTAACTGACCTGTTTTACGTGTATCTATATCATGTATATAGACTCTAGCAGAGATGTCTGCACTGGCGTGATTTGCCACACATTTTTAGGTCACCGATGGACTGATAAGATATTAATTAGGGCATTTCGTACTCGTCGTACTTGTCGCCCTAGACAAACATGTCTAAGGCGTACTATGGATGAACTTTGACCTAGACCTCAAATTTTTTTGCCAAGTCAGCAATTTTTGTTTTCAGCGATATCTCGGAAATGATACATCTTATATTCTGTTCTGACACTATTCTGACACTCGTCCCCTTTAGAGGGATATATGACAAAGATGACTGATCGGTATGTCGCTTGAAGTTTTCAGTCATCATTGTTCTAGACAAGTGTTTCTTAGGTATATGCTAGGTAGGAACAGAGCTTCACATGAAACGCCCCAAAGTATCTTTAGGCCTTGACATCTAGTTTTGATTGGTCTGTTTCGCGTTGTCTTCAGACCTGATGATTTTCTGGCTTGAAAATTTTGTTACAATTTTGCCACGTGAACAAACCTTGGCTGTTCTTGGTCGATCTATATCTAGTCTTCTTAGACTGGTTAGCCTCTTGAAGAACTTTATACTTCGGTTCCTACAAATAACTAGCATTTACATAAATTTCACAATTTCAATTCAATTTGGTGATGAATCACTTGTGGTACGTCTCAGGAGGGAATGTGCCATAGAAATGAGTGACAACAGGGATGCATACTTCAATCACCCACTTAGAGCTACCTGTGCAGAGCAGACGGGCACCCCCAAGAATGTTCTTTGGCACTCCGTGCTTGGTGATGATTGTGCTGTGTGTCTAGGACCTGATCCTGATTTAAAGCTGTTGTTCAACAGAGAAGTAGATCTGACATTCCGGCAAAAGCGATGGGGCTCCATTCTCCATGTCATGACAGCAAGTACCGTCTGACAAGAAGAGATCATTTCCCTGTTCCTAAGTGTGCCGTATGCCCACCGAGCACTTGTTCACTGCCTGGTGTCCCCACTAAGGAAAAAGTCGTTGCCAGACTGGAAGCCACTACGGACACTCACAGAGAAAATTGTCCTTCTCTGGACAAGAGATGCCTGTATCGACAGCAGCAGTGGAGCTGTCATTACTCCTAACCACGTGACGCCACTGGTAGATCATGACATCCTGCCACATTCGCTCATAACATTTGCTCATAACTACATTTAACACACTGTCTGCCCCTGATGACGCCAGTGTGTCTTTGGATGAACTATTTGGTCGGGCTTTGTTTCTATTGCAAAATGTTGTATTTTACGTTTCTTATTGGCATCATCAAAATCTGATTGTATTGGTGGTAATAGATTGATACTTACATTCATACCACTGAGTCGGTGTCACTGCTGGCGGACGTTAAATCTGTCCCCGAGGATACCATCAACTCATTAGCCTTCTGGCTTGTGATTGGGTACTTTTGTACTTGTCATGTATCTATTCCATGGGGTTAGTTTCGGATTTCTAAAGTATTTTCATAGGTTGTCGGGCAGTTGTATACTAATTCCATCAGGTGTACAGTAGAAACAACTACATTTAACACACTGTCTGCCCCTGATGACGCCAGTGTGTCTTTGGATAAACTATTTGGTCGGGCTTTGTTTTTATTGCAAAATGTTGTATTTTACGTTTCTTATTGGCATCATCAAAATCTGATTGTATTAGTGGTAATAGATTGATACTTACATCTAGAAAGCATGAAAAGAAGGAGTTCGAAATCGGCCATCAGAAACCAAGCAAGAAGGGAAAAATAGATTTCTTTTTTCGACGCTGTGAATTTAATCAACAAGATGAGCAACTGCACTGTGAGCATGTGGAGAAGAACCTGATGCCTTCACCAGTTGCCATTGACGAGACTACAACTAGGCCACAGCACGATGAAACTGTGTCAGACTCACCCATCACACAGCAAGGCAAGTTAATCCTGCCTAAGGAGAAACACGCTTCGGAATCCGAAGATTCAACTCCTGCAAAAGCTGTGGTGCCTGCTTGTTCATGGAAAGTAGGTGCTTGGCTTTCCCAATTCGAGTAGCTGAAGTTAGACAACAACATTGTGATTTGTGAAATGTGCGTCATCGCCAAGAAGGACAACATATTCAAAGCTCGTGCAAAGCATTACACTACAACCAAAAAATATAATCTCGTGAAACACGAGCGATCCATGGATCATCGCATGGCAGCACGGGCCACAGTTAAAGCGCAAACTTCAGTGAAATCGGCGATGTTCGCCCAGATGGCCACCGTTCTCGTTCAGACAGAGAAGGCCATACCAACAACCAAGAACTCGAAGTTAATTAAACTTCAAATCTTCAATGTAAGCTTCACCTAATCATGTATCTGTATTTTGTAATCTCATTCCAGATAATACCTGGCTTCAAGACTGCACGATATTAGTCTATTGATCTCATGTCATTTGAAATGAAAATGCAGTAGATTTCAGATGTATTTAGAATAATTAGTAATATTTTCTATTGACAGGGAGTGACAGACTTGAAGCACCTGTCGCCTGATGACGGTATCAAGTACTACCAACACAACGATTCCATCAATGAGCTGTACGATGTAATGGCGAACACCATTCGAGATGATATACTGCAGGAGCGACTTTCCAGTCCATATCCATTCTATGGCCTGGAAATTGAGGAGGCAACAGATTCCGGGAACAAGTCTGTCATCGTAACCTATCTTCGTTTCGTCAATTCTCAAGGGGTCGTGCGGTCATTCTTCAGTTGGGTGAAAGAACTGCAAACACACCATTCCAATTCTGTTTTCTTGGCAACGAAGTTGATCCTGGAGGAGAACAATCTACCCCTGGAGGAAATGGTTGGACTGACCACAGATGGTGCAAGTGTGATGGGTTCACACAGGAGTAGCGACACGATAAATTAGGTCAATTACATGTACAATCCAGCATGACTCACTAATTTATCAATGCTAGTTTGTTTCATAAACCACTTTATGACAGTCTACGAATAAAATACCAAGTACCGTAATGGCCCGAAATACCGCCCCGGCGCTTAATAGTGCTTTACATGTTTCAGCCCCGGCGCTAATACGAGACCGGCGGGTAAACGAGACCGGCGCTTAATAATACAATGAGCAAAAACAAATATATTTTGAAAGCTTGTGCGCGTGAACGCACCGATTTTCTTCACTGTATTCAGTGCACGGCATGGCTGGAAGGGGGAGGGAAAGTTGACGGCATAATGACGGGCGGTTGCATCGAGGATGGTGTTAGTCCAATGGCTATGGACAGCAGATACACGGTAGATAAACTTATAAATTATAGTAAAATACATCGTGAAGAAGCTTGCAAATTCAACAGAAAAACTACCGGTGCTGGTACCTGCCGAAATTCTGTAAATCAGTCAGCTTTTCAGAGAGTTTGAATTTATTATGATATCGGTGTGTTACATGACCGGTTCATACACAGACCTACTGCACGTGTGCGTAGTAAATGTCGCATGGCGCCGCAATACATGCAACCAATAAAGATATATGGTAATGGTTATTTATATTATGCTGATATAAATGTAATGTAATGTTGGGTCTTGGGGAATGGATATCATTAAATTAGTCGGTACAAATATATACATGCAGCTGCTCAATTGCATCACCTAATTGGTTAGCAGGTGTTCTATTGTCATAATCTAAATCTCATATCGGTAAATAAGTGTCAGTTGTGTTGTTTCACACATGTGTAATCAATTGCAATCACCGTGGGACTCTGTGTGCTACGTGAACCGGTACATAGACTTACACCCGGCGGTTATTTGAACCGGCGCTAATTCGAGACCGGCGCTTATTAATGCTTTTAAAGACATACCCCCGGCGCTTAAACGAGGCCGGCGGGTAAACGAGAACCGGCGGTATTTCGGGCCATTACGGTAACTTACAGACAGTTATACAAGATCATACATTGAATAGACAAATGTGCAGCCAATATTTGATTCCAGTTAGTGTACAATAAGTGCATAATTTTGTGTCTTTGGTACAGATTCAAGCAGATGGTACAGCATTTGTTACAGTGCACTGCATGGCACATCGTCTCCAGCTAGTGAGTGAGAAGGCTGCCAACTTCGTCCCCTACATCAGCAAGTTCATTGGAGTCCTGAATGAATTTGCGAAGGCACTCAAGTTCTCCCCAAAGTTCCAGCGTATTCTAACAAGATCCAGCAGGTGTTCTTCAGGCTCTGGCTGGTAGCCTTGGCCCAGTAATCTCTGCGCTACAGGCAGCTGCCATGGAAAGGAGTGCACGGGTCGAGCGGTGCTCCATGGTGTCGTTGACCAGATGACAACTGTCAAGTTCGCCTTGATGACGCACTTCTTGGCAGACGCGGTGGGCATTTTGGGAATCTTGTCCCTGACCCTGCAGAAGGAAGAGGTGACCTTCACAACTGCCAAGTCTCAGATCGACGCTGCTATTGTGGCTGTACAGAGTTAACTCCACACACCAGGCCCTTACAGCAAGGACATCCTCAACGCCTTCCCCAGCGAACCTGATGTCTCAGGGTGTGCCAGCTATGGAGACCACGACATAAAAGTCAAGAAGGAACACCGCAGAATGTTCAAGGAAGCATCAGAGGCTTTTGTTGATGAAGTGGTCACCAGACTCAGGGTGCCATCTATAACACCGATGACACCCGGATATCCACATGAATAGTGGAAAGTACTCATTTAGTATCTTACACTCATCAGGGTTCAGCCATTTAATGTAATTTTTAGATAAACGAAGTAGTTTCGATGAAACCGTCTTCATGATCCAATGAACGATAGATTCGCACACGCAATATAGGTTCGCAAGTTCCCTGCAAGTATTGTTAATAAAATCAATAAATGATTTTGTAAATAATAACAATATTTGAATATATTTTTACACCCAAACATGGATAATTATAGAAAATGTTTCAGGCAATATGTTTAGAAGATTAAATTATATTATTTTACTTTATATGGTTTTCATCCATTTATGGCAATTACAGGCAAATGAGTTGTTCGGCAGTTGTACATTAAGTCTATCTATGTACAGTAGAAACAAATATAATTACAAACTACCTCCCTAGATAACGCCAGTGTGGCTTCAGATATGAAGGTCGAGTGTTGTTTCTATTCCGAAATTTTTTGATGTTAGGTTTTTATTGGCATCATCAAAATCTGGTTATCAGGGTAATAGGTTGATACATACATTTTTTCCCTTCTGGTATTTCCTGGAACATTATGTGAACCGAATCCCATAAATATTACCTTTATTTGTTATTTAATAGTGTATATATAGCTCTATTATTCATATACGTACATAATTATTGGAAATGCTAAATTATAACACATTTATTGATTTCTAATGTGTACTCACTTTGCCGCTGCTGACCACCTCCACTAACTCCACTAACCACTATTTGTCGAAACCTTGCAGTCAATAATTGTTTGATAACATTAATATATCACATTCCAAATTCGTTCCTGTCTTATTTCAAATTACTTATGAATTTGTTATTTATTGTAACAAAGTAGATCTAGTAAATAACCAAGAAATTATAGAGATATATATCTTGTCTCAAATGACAGTTATTTTCAGTTTCCTAATTATGACATAAACTTGCAGTGGATTTGATCATTGTGATATGTACATGTATCATAACTTGGAATTATTAGAAATTCATATTGCACCAAATTCGGATCATTTCAAGTTATGCTACACAAATACAATATCTGAAGAATATCGCCGATGTACATTAGTTAGTGGAACATTATATTATTCGTTTCGTAGTGGATATTGATATTATTCGTTTCCTACCAACGTCGAAGCTTCAGGTTCACATTCTTATTCATAATGAGTGACAACGGTAGATACTTCATCTAATATTAGGCGTTTCCCTAGTATTTCATACGCTTTGTGCATACGCGGTCAACAAACATTCAGTTTTTTTTTCAGAATATTTATCATCCAGTCTGTTCACAATAATTTGTTTATCAGTTACACGCAGTGGTTTCTAAACCCAAGCTTCCTTCACTGTTTTCGTCACTGGTTCTTTATTAATATGACCTTGGTATGATCTCAGGGAGCCTAAGCATGATAGACATAAACGCCTGACATGTCACACACTTGACATATGACACTCACATGATGTCTTGAATTGAAATGAGATATTTTCTTCCAGCCGATCAACATGACAGCAATATGTAATAAAAATTCTTGAATAATATAGTCCTAGTAATGCATTCTAAACCATTCGACTGCAATATATGTTATGGAAGGTATTGATAAGAATGTATGTGAAGATCAATCACGGATAAAAGAAGAGGAAGCGGTTGCTGATCATATAATCCAACTATTCCAACCAACATCCACCTCATATAAAGCATTCTTTCTTTATAACTTGACATATATGGTGAGGGTAATCTAGTGTCCTGAAATGTGCTAATAATTGTGACCAAACATCATGTGACTCTTTGCTATGAGGCGACACTTTGCCATCACGTCACCGGTGACTTTTTGGTTATTACTTTTTCCAATCCTGATAACATTGAACATGAAAGAGGCCTTTTCATCTATTCAAGATCATGATTATTTTGATTACGTTAACCAGAAGGCATGACCACGCTAATCGGATTGATGAGAAGTGTTTTTTTTATGGTTCAGCTCTTTCTGAGCTGCAGCAATCCTGGTGGTGGTGAATTGTGGTGAGACAGCAATATGCTATCCCTACCTTTAAAACTGTTATTACCATTGGCTCTTGAGTAAATTGTTCCATTTTTTTCTTCCACCTGCGTCAACAGGCCCTGGAAAATATGCACTATCTGTTATATGGAACACTATCCACTAAACGAACAGGGCACGCAATATAAGGATAATTATTGTATTACTTCCCATAATTACCATAACACAAATTAATAGGTTACTTGCTGACAAAATTTAAGCTTATGAATGGACAATGTAACAGACTGCATGCTTGCTCATGTTTCTTACCGCGGACAAGATATTCGGTTAATTTGCCCATCACATTTGCATCGAGAAACAAATCTGGATCAGTACATAATCGTGAGATATTATGGTAGTTATCTTATTGCGTCGTGACAAACTCGTTTTGCAATCATTTCTTAAAATATTGCAGTTTCATCGCACTGGGAATGCACAGCTTCGGAACAACTGTATTACCTCTTGTGTCAGAAAAATCACAATGGGAGATGATTTAATATTATCATTTAACACTGTTTAATATGGTAATATCGTTAACCGTACCTGAAATTAGTCTATCATATCTGATTTGTAGAAATCTTATCTTATTTAGAGACGATATGTGGTGAAACATATAAGCTCCCCTTTCAAAATACACACCAATCAATCAAGGTAGAACTGAAATGTACCGCTGAAACCTTGTGAAATCTAACAGCTGCACCGTTCAATGACCCGTGTTATTTGTATTCAAGAGGTGGCAGTAGAATCATCGATTTATCGCTAAGAACAAAAATAGTGCAGGCGTTAAGTTAAGATGCAGTGAGACCCACCATCTTGGAAGCCATTTTTTGCTCAGGGCAGAACCGCACCAAAAAGGAGTCATTTGTTATGAATTATTGAGTAATACTAGGTCTAAAATTTCAGGTTGTGGTAGCAGATTAGTCAGTTCTCAACATTTAAAAAATATGTTGGTAACCCATGTTGGTCTGGATCCATCCGGATCAAAACCCAATTTTACGCGTAGCGGTTCTCAAACTGAGTGAAGACAGGTCCCTAGGGACCTCAGTGTTTAGAAAGTTATATCTGTGTAATATTCGAGCCGAGCCTTACATTTTTGACTTTCTCTATAGGTACGTGAGAAATTGTCATCGTTCTCACTGCATTTTCAAGAAAACCGCCATTTTTCATTTTCAGCACGTTTTGGGGGCAACATTGCTGTAACAAATCTGCATTGAAATAGGCGACAATGCATAGTTTGTGGCACTTACTATTAATCCTTGGGATGTATTCTTCACCTGTACATATCCATTACAACAGTTGGTCCGTTATTTTGTTCTAAAAACACAATCCAAATGATAACATTTCAAAACAGTTTTGGCAAAACGGCATGTTTGTATTCCTAAATCACGTGATCAAGATGATACGTCATTGTATCATTACACATCCCAACAGCTGATCGGTGCCTCATTATCACAGGAATAATAATAGTATTATAATCGACTTTTCGAGCTGTAATGGAGATGCTCTAAGTAAATTTAAGTAATACACAGATAAATAACATTTCTTCAATGCCACAATACCGAATAATCTGGGACTATTTGCATTGCTGCCGCACACGTAATTGGGCAAGGAATGACTCAGGACTTCTATTCGCCAGATGGCGCATTGAATGTTTCCAGGAATTTCCCAAACAACAAAAAAGTTTTGAGGCTCTGTCGTCAATCAAAACACTTGAGCTAGTCCAAAATGACTGATTTAGATACAGGAATGTTATACGCCAATGAGTTACAACGATCCAACAACTGTCAACGTCTGCAGGTGAATATATCACGTACGCAACCCATTCCAGGACACATGTGCTTTGCCCTTCAATCCGACTCGGAACCGATCGGAAGTAAACATTTGTCACAAAAATCACATGCAAGCCCATGTGCATCAACAGCTGACCAGCATGTAAACAACACTGATATGCGGGTCACGTGTGTGGTTAACCCTATCATTTGCCATGTCCGGCACATGGGAAGGTCCGATGCCAGCCATTTGTAGAATTTGGTCTGTCAACTCAGGGACATGCACACATTTTGGCCAGTGCAACAGGTTAGTATTTGTTTATTTTTTATACCAACAAACAGTGTTTGTTTATTATTGATACTGATTAGGACAGGTGGTCTGTTTACACAGAAAAGCACAGGAACTGAATAATGAACATGTTGTTGATAATTTAAATTGCCGGTACCATACAGTATATGGGTAGACCATCTACTGGTACTAGTATGTCTTAAATTTATTTCCAGAACTAGTACTTAGGGATCATTCGTTGATGCATCCAAAATTGCTATTATTCGGTTCATATTTCACTATTTGAACATTCGTTATGGACAAAAAATTGGCCCGAAATGTGTCATGAAATATTGACATTAAACTACAACAGCTTCATCGACTCCATGGAAAATGCTGTTGAAATAACTGTACTTCTCGTTATATCGATACTTAGTTCCTACAACATAGTACCAGCATAGAAAACAGCCAAAACTTTCTAACTAATTATTTAATATCACAGACGAGTACCTGTTCGGTTTGATTCCCATGACACGAATAATTGGTTCCTACTTCAGTCATTCCGCCACTACGTAAATTGTGTGTCAAGTTTTGTGTGTCAAAATTGTGTGTCAATATTCCGCTGGCGTGCCAGAGGTTGCAGGTTTCAATCCTACATGTACCCAGTCTAGCATACTGTACACCCAAAATTTACTTATGAATATTTCACAAATTACATGTTCACTTTACTTTTTTATTTGCAGGCCTCTACCACATGACAATTAGGGGAAGGGGTGTTTAGGCCCCCCCCCCCCCGAGGACAATGAACCCCACCCACGTCTCTAAATCCTGCATCTTGCATCATGCCATGTGAACACATGCAATCACCAGAGCACCAGATTACAGATTCTGTCACCAGATGACAGAATGGATATTATGGATGTGTTGCTACGTGTTTTACCCGTATTATTGATGATGTTGATAACAGCTAATCACTGTGATACATCTGTTTGATTGGTGCCACATGAAGTGGATCCCCAGTTGGATATACTCACTAGCTGGATAAGCATGATAAGTGTGTGCTGCTACAGAGATTGAAATTGTGGGTCTGACTAGCAACATCGTCTCCGAAGCGACGAAGAAAACTGTGTCATGTGTATCTACCCAAATTGGACATATCGGCAAGTCGATATGTGCTAAAAGACCTACTCTGTGCTGCAGATATACTGTGAGTACTAATTTACATAGATATAATGTGGCTTGCATACCGAGATGTGAACATTATTATCTGGTTTAGATATCATGTGGAGAGTTTGTATTTCCATGTAATGCCTGGGATGCTACATGTATGCCTCCAGCAGTTGCATGAACTTTTGCAAACAGGCTGAATTGAATGACAATGTTTTTAGGTTACCAGACCTATGGTCCGCGTCGTCGTCGGCGCCGTCCGTCCACATTTTTAGCTTACCGGCCCATAAGGGCCGATAAGCTATTGTCGTGGTTTTTCGTGCGTTGTCCGTCGTCGTCGTCCGCCACATTATCTGTTAACATTTTTTTTTTTTTCGGGCTGATGAATTTGTCCATAAATTTGTGTGACTATGTATTGGGTCAATACCCCCAGATGTTTTTTTTTCATTTTTTTGATTGAATCGATTATGCAGTTTTGGGGTCCATTTTTATGCCGAAAATGGCTGTTTTTGCATGTTCTTATCTTTAACAATTATTTTCTCAAAAACTGTCTGATCAGTTTTGAGATTTTAGTTTCAAATTGTTCCCCTCATGTATATTTATAATGTGTATAAGTGTTGATGCTCTTGAATCGCCGGCCTGCGTGCGGCGGCCATTTTGATGTTGCTTACGGGGCCCAAATAGGACTTTCCCATGTTAAATTCTCCTATGCTTTATAATGAGCCACAATGTTCTAGATATCTCACTTAATATTGAGATTAGAGACTCGGAATCAATTGTGGACATATAGGAAATGATATATGCTGAATATTCTCGTGACCTTGAATTTGACCTTCAACCTCATTTTCAAGATCAGAGCCCAAAATGGCTAATATCTCGCTTATTATCGGCTTTACAGCTTAGGAATCAATTGCGGACATATAGGAAATGTTGTATATCGAATACTCTGATGACCTTGAAATTGACCTTTGACCTACTTTTCAAGGTCAAAGCACAAAATGGCTATTATCTCGCTTATTATCGACTTTACATCTTAGAAATCAATTGTTGACATACAGCAAATGATAAATGCTGAATAATCTGTAGACCTTTAATTTGACATTTGATTTGATTTTCAAGGTCACAGGACATGATGATTATTATCTCTCTCATTATTGAATTTCCAGCTTAGTAATCAATTGTGAACGTATAGGAAATCAAATATGCTGAACTCTCTCGTGACTTTAAGTTTGACCAGTGATCTTATTTCTAAGACCACGGGACAAAATATAGCTACTAGTATTATATATTGTCCGGTAACCTATCTTAGCCCTTGGGCTATTTTTTTCTACATACTTGGGTAAATTGATCCCTGTATTTTGGATGTACATGTATTTCCATGCACATTCAATGTCTGTAGTAGGGTTTGATGGTGGCCCAGTCCTGGTATTCCTTGAGCAAATTCATCATGATGTACAGTAACCATGGTGACAGGGACACTCAGATGAAGGCCAAAATAGTTCATACATTTAATTTTTTGGTGTGTGTATGGCCAAAACAAAAAGTATTGTGAAACATGTACAGTATGTTAGTTATTAGATGTCTGACCATGTTCATTTCACTTTTTGTGACCATGGTAATTTATATGTACTTCTTCCCATAGTATACAAGTTTCATATGAGCATTTGAGTACTGTTTTTCTATTATACAGGAAACTCTTGAAATATTGAACATATATGGTAAATACATTTATTGAGAAACAGCCTGATTGCATCATGACCTAGCATATTGTCATTATGGTTATGTACAAATGCTGGTATTTTTTATGTCAGTTATTCTGAGCCACTTTCTTGGCAACTAATATAGAGAAAAGAATCAACTGGCCAATTGGATAAGTGTGTGTGCCTATGATAAAAGTGAATCAATAAATGAAACTAATGTCAAAACAACTTGTAATCAAGAATTAAATTAACGATGGTTTTAATACTTGTGTTTCATGCTTGGTAGGTAATACTAGGTATATTAATTTACTGAATTTTGTAAATAAAAATTTTTAATTAATCACTTTTATAAATTCCACTTGTACATGTTCTTGTATGTGTTGGCATGGCAGAATTGAACCATTTACAATTTTAATAATGGAAAATATATATGTTCTGAAAATATGTTCTGAAAGTAGTATTCAACCTCAGTATTGCAGATTAATATCACAGCTTGAGCAGTATACTGACTTGTTCTTGACATGCACATCATGTACTAGTATTTGAGCTTCTATGAACATGAGGAAAGCAGTGTGCACCTTGCAGGTGTGTTACACATGACTGCACACACAGTCCAGGCAGGTGCCTGTAGCATGTGGCACACAAGATTCCTGTAAACAAAGTATATCTGCTTGTTCTCACTTATTCAACTCATTTGTCATACATCTTCCCCTTCCAGACAATGAATGAATGTTCCATAGGTGTACAAGGGTTAAAAAAGTAGTCCCCTTGGAAGTGAACCTGTGGCCATGATGGATTTGTTGTTCAGTTCTCACAGCAGAGTCAACTTCAAAAATCCATTGTATGGTTTTGAGGGGGAAATCTTAAAAAGTAAGGCTCGGCTCATAGACTTGGATATGTGGCAATTGTTGGAAAAATAGTTAGCAGATTTGTTAATGTATATTTCTATATGAACGGTGACGCGTAAAATTGTGTAATTTTGCATCCTAAAATTTGATTAAATACTTCAAAATTCTTCTTTAATATAATATTGCTTGCTCAAATGCTATTTCTAGGCCTTTTTCCCCATATTGGGTTTGATAAAAATAATTTAGTAATATTCAATGCTGCAATATTTACTGTGCTACACAAAAAAATGGTGGGTATTTCTGAATCTTAACAGCGAAGTGTAAGTTGAAAACACGAGCCGTTCATTTATTCCCGATACACAGCTAACCATTCGCAGCTATTGTTATTTCTTGCAAATGACATTTTCATATTAGTACTAATGCAAGAGACAAGGTGAAGCCATATTTGGAAAAAATCTCTTCATTTTCTC
The DNA here is from genome assembly GCA_949152475.1 of Terebella lapidaria. Taxonomy (NCBI): domain Eukaryota; kingdom Metazoa; phylum Annelida; class Polychaeta; order Terebellida; family Terebellidae; genus Terebella; species Terebella lapidaria. The sequence continues at coordinate 16,550,886 of OX424569.1, read as the reverse complement.
TCTTCATTCACTATCTCGTGGCCATATATGAGATGAAAGCCTTCAAATGATTCAAGTGCACACTGTTTCGACAGATCAACTTCGCCTTTTTTATTGAACTTAGATCTTGAATCAATATGATTGTTCCATTCGTGCTAGTGGTAATAAGACGATATATACTTCCATCGTTGGGTGAAATTCTCCTACCAAGAATACATGAACTCAATTTTGTGAGGGAGTGAAAGGGCACACTTCATTTACGAATCGACTGCAAATCATCTCGCATCATGACAACAGTATAATGGACTCATACCACAGTGTCAAAGGCGACAACTTGAAAAATTACACAAAGACATCTTCGGGCACAAATAATGCATGTATTTGTGATTCTTTTCCGGTATTTTCATTCAGAATATGCCATGAATTCTTCTACCACACTGTCACAATTTGCGGAGTATATTTTACTTTTTAATATATGCTATTAAATCCACAATCGGTTGGCTCTTCCCGTTGTTGCCTTCCCGCTGATGCTGCCCATTACTATGTAATAATATATAAATGGTGACTGGTTTGGAGGGGAACATGGCGAAATGTTCCCCCGAGGAGACAATGTTGCCCGAGAAGGAGCCAAGGGTAACATTGTGTTCGAGGGGGAACATTTCGCCATGTTCCCGACAAACCAGCCACTATTTATTTTATTATACAAATGCCCTCAAACACATTTTGGGAACATAGCGCATAATGTCAATATCGAAGTAAACTTTATTCGCACACATATGCATAGAAAGCGCCAACCAGATTGGTATCAAACAGCTACTACCATAATAATATATAACTAATAGTGTCCCATATATTGTCACTCCGGAGGAAGAATCCGAGTTTTGGCATTTTGTCAGAACTTAAATTAAGATCGATTTCTGTCCAGTGGGCGTTTTCGAAGCATGTAGTGGGTGGACTCATCTGTAGCTTGTCATTTTCTAATGAAGAGAGTGGAGTGCGTTTGGGAAATGTGCTAACTAGCATGCACAGTGTTTGCCCCATGGGGGTCATCAATTGGAACGCTTGTTCATCCACAGATGTATAGGTGCAGGTGCTGATACAAACCAGTATTATAAAACGTTTCATGCGTTTACTTGCACATGATATTCACTTACATGCCAATGCAATTGCTTGACATTGTTTGTGATTATGGGAACATATCTAAGATTCAATCGAAATAACGAACATTTAACCAATAATTATGTCGGGCAAAATATCTTGAACAGTGTGTGCATGAGGATGTATGAGAACATGCATAGAATATTAGTAATCGCATGTGTAATATAGGGCGATTTTATAGTATTTTTTTGTGTCATAGCACATGCCCTATATTTAATATGACAGCAATTTAATTCCCCGCTAAGATTTTTTTGTACAGTGTTGGGCTAAGTCCTGCTTCGTGTCTGTTCGCAGTATGTTTCAGTTCAGTTTTGTTATTAGCATCATTTTAAAATTGGCGATGATATGTCTATACCTGACTTGAAGGTTGACAGTTGAATATTGTGGAATCACTGAATATGCGAAATATTCAGCCAATTTCCTGGTGTGTGATGATTGTAAGTATCAATCTATTACCACCAATACAGCCAAATTTTGATGATTCCAATAACAAACGTAAAATACAACACTTTGCAATAGAAACAAAGCCCGGCCAAATACCTTATCAAAAAACACACACTGGCGTCATCAGGGGCAGACAGTGTAGTAAATGTAGTTGTTTCTACAGTACACCTGATGGAATCAGTATACAACTGCCCAACAACCTATGAAAATAACATAAATCCGAACCAATCCTCATGTAATAGATATATGACAAGTACATTTATAAGTACCTAATCACAAGCCAAAAGGCTACAGTACTGAGTTGATGGTATGTATCCTTTTATTTTGTTCGTCCCCTAATAATATAGTGCCTTTTACCATTTTTTTTCCAGAAAACTCATGATACAAACTTGTACAAAAATAGGTTCCATGCAGCATGACACCATTTGTGGCATTTTTGCCATCCACATAATGCTGCCCAAGATTCGCACATGTTGTGCATTCTTGATTATGAAGAATTTAATTCTAATTTATTGCAAAACAATGATACAGCCATCGATGGTAGTTTAGAATTACATCTCTTTGGAGTGATGTGATTCCGAATGTATTCAATATTCTACCCCATGAACCTGTCACCGAAAAACGACATAGAACTATCTCGAAGTTATATTAAAATATGTATATCTTCACAGAGAAGAAGTGAGGCAGAGTAATTTCCCTCCCGAAGTGCCAATAATGATTCACATTCCAGTTCACTCCCATGCAAATATTTGCAAGGGAACTTCCACATTCAGGTCCCGTTATTATTTCGTTCTGTTTACTTAGCGGTTTATTGTTTGCCAATATTTCCTTAAATTAGAATAATTTCTGTTAATTTCGCCGAATATTTCTGATATAGAATATGTATTGTTTTCGTCGTCAAATTCAGTTCGCACTCCATGATTTTACTTGGCTGATACTAAATATATTTTTTACATATAAATGAGAAATTATAGAAATCTATATCCTGTCACAAATGACTTTTTTATTCCGTGATCTGTGTCTGACATAAACTTATCGTTACAAATGGTTATGTTACATTGAAGAGACATATCTTAATAATGCTTATGGGATGAACATGATGTCAAACCAATACATCTTCTCCCCGATGTGGAACTTCATGCTCACATTTTTCTACATTGTTGGTGACAATCATAGTTATTTTATGTAATATAAAGCTTTTTCTGTGCACTAATAGTTTTTCATACAGTTTGTACTCATTCGGTTAACAACGTTCTGTTTCCGTTGGAAATATGTAAGGCCCAGTATTAGTTCACAATACTGTGTCGTAAGAATTTGTTTATCATATACCCGCTCTCTTGTTATGATGTTGATGTGATCTGAAGGAACCTAGCCATGATTGGTGTAAACGCTTGAAATGTCACAAGCTTGACATATGACACTCACATGATACCGTGAATTGAAAGGTTAGGTTATCCATTTGTATATTATTCCTTTTAGCGGGTCGATATTATGATGACTCTTAAATAAAAAAGTTCAAGTAGCAATTAAATTGCACGACTGCAATACTTGATATGCAAGGTTTTGAGGCGGAATGTATGATCGATATAATAATTTATTTCTATTAGAAGCCTCCATCTCGTAAGCACTATGATGAAAGGTGATCAAAGTAATTTGTTCAATCAAAATGTTCATCAAAGAACGATTTTGGTGGTTACAATTTTGTAAAAATACACTTATACTGTAAAGTTACATGAATTGTGTTGAATAGTCTGACAAAAAATCACGTGACTGAATTAAAAAATGACAATGTCATCATGTGACGTTTTCGGTGAAAATCGAAGTAATCGATCTGTACCCGAATTGAGGAAATAGACGTGGAATCAAAACCCAGTATTAAGTATTCCGAGCAAACAAAACAGGGTCCGTTATCCAATCTCATAGTCCGGGGACAGAAAGTCATATCAGGCATACGAAGTGAGAGAAAACAAAAATGACAGGGAAACTCATGAACCCCCAAAAATGGCCATTAGGAGGTGAAATCAGGTGTTCCAGAAAGAGTGAGCATTTCCTGCCCAACTAGTGGCACCCGTCATGAATTCCCCAAAATTAACATAAACATAGATCTAGTTGCATGGCAGACATGGATTTGCTGTATTTATCAACCAGATCATGATGACGTCCATAGAATTTCTTAAACGCAGCTATAAGTCTTGGTAAAATGATGCATTATTTGGTACCCTGGGGTATCAAATCAGTCGCCGCCATTTTCTCCAATTATTTATTTTTTTTGTAGAGGTGTACCCTGGTTTATGAAAAAAAGAGGAAAAATTGTTTTTAATTGAATCTAAGTGTCTTTTGTTTGATTCTATTGATTACTGACACCTTACAAAGCTTGAATCATGAGTATTATGGGCATGATAAGCTCATATCAGTGGTATTGAAACAACTATCTACACCAGGTAATGATATCTGAGAACAATTTTCTGAAAATTGAAAAAAAAAATTGTCAATTGAAAAAAAAAAAAAGTTGTTTTGTTTAAAAGTATATTATTCAAAAGGCATCAGCATGACACAAAATGCAACATTGAAATACATCAACATTTTATATTGTTCCTACAACTATAGTAGGTCAAAATTGTAATAATTTTCATTATTACTATGTTATACTTGTACTATGAAAATACATCGAAATGGACTGAAAATACAGCAATAGGAATCTAACACTATCATTGTCAATGTGACACAAGTCAACTGTACACACATTGTATCAAGTTTTAGAAAATGGGAGTTCAACAAGAACAAACAAACATTTTTACAATGAATACTGAAAATCCAACATTCGAGTTCAACAAGAACAGAGAAACATTACGAATTAGTTTGTTCACTGAAATTCATCCTATTGATCCCTAGCCAACATGAAGCCAATGATGCTCTTCTGCACCCCGTCCTCCATCACAGGCTTCCTTGGACGACCCACAGGCTTCTTTCGTTTTTTGGGCTGCTCTGGATTAGGCACCTCACCAGTGTCATCAGCCACTTCACCTGGACCTGCCTCTTCATCCACTGGTTCTTCCTGGTTCTCGTAGTATCCAGGATAGTATGCCCTGTACTGCTGTGGAATGCATGGCAATTTCTTGGCGATCGATTTCTCCTTGGTTTTGGGTACAGGCTTCTCTGTCAGGGCTGGCAGGCGAGGGGTGGTGCTGACAATATCTTGAAAGCTGGCATCCGGTGGCAGTCCGAGAAGCTCCAGAAGGATTGCACTTCGGGTAGCGTTGGCATTGTTGCAAATGATATGTTCAGTGCCCTTCTCGTCTGGAGTAGAAACTAAAGCCTTGAAAATGATAACACCCTCGGCGATCTCAAAACAGTAATTTTCGGTGAATCCAGTCGGAAGGGGTTTGAAAAATTTTCTCAGGAATTTGTCCCACTCCCGGAAGATACCACTGTCAGTTGTGATACATTGCGCATGCATTCCCTTCACAGAGTTGAAAGCTTCCACCACCTAATAAAAATATACATGACTGTGGACATCACAAATATATATGACACAAGTATCATGAGAATTTACAAGCATCGAATCATGCAATTCAACTATGCTCTATAGTTATAATGTGAAAAAAGTAAAATTTGATTGTACCTGCTCAGGTATGTAAAGGTTTTTCATGTTGAGAGCTCGCTTACACGAGGACGTGACCTGGTCTGGTTTCATGTGGCTGTGTCCTGGTAGCAAGTAGAAGTTAGCCACCCTCTCGTACATCAGTAAACTGAGCATTGCGTCGAACATCATGGTGGACTGAGATTTATTTTGCCCAACACAATTGTCCATAATTTTGATGGCCATGGACGGAACAGTTTGGCCGCCTTCGATCATGTTCCGAAGGAACTGGGTGTGGTAGTGCCACCGTAGTGAGCAAGTCGCATTCCCATCCTTCCCAGCTGTTCTCTCATCGTAAAGAAGAATGGTATTCTCCTTCTGTGTTATGTCGCAGACGTTGAACATCTGGAGATGAAGATCAGAGTTGAAGTAATCAACATTCGGACGAGTCAACCGGTACGATGGAAGTGGTATCGCCTGGCCATAGTCCTCACAAAGAACAACGATCTTCCGGGGCTGTTCATCGTCTGGCATGGGGCCTTGAGCAACATCAGCTGTTGAGAGATGAATGGTTATGACAACGATATGAATAACTTATTTTGTTATCGCCATAATGCTTTTATATTATGCTGTTATTGTATTTATTGTTGTTATTGTTATTGTCTTTAGATTGTACTATTGTATCAATGTTTTATCAAATATTATATTGTTATTGTGTTCAGTTATTGTTATCAAATTTGTGCTATCTTGCATTAATTCATCAATTCAATTTGTTGTTTACAATATTATCATTTTAGTGCATGTTGTTTATTCGTTTTTAATATTATACTAACTTATTTAGACTCTACTAGGTAAAAATATAACCTTCATCGACTGGATTTTGGCCTTCAGCATCCCCATCGTATTCATCATCTGCTTGAAGTTGAAGTTCGATCGCATCAGGAACAACTGGATCGTTTGGAGCCCATGCATGCTGATACTGTCTCACAGCGTTGTTCATGGCACGCCTCTGATCAATCGCATCCTGGAGATGCATTTCTTTTTGCCGTACCAATTCGTCTTTTCTCTCATCTGTTATCGTTGGATCTTTCAGCTCAATGTCAATCTTGTAACAACAGTTGCAAAGGTCTGATGATGCTCGCTTCAAACGAAGCCGTGGCCGAAATGCACGTACATACTCACGCCATCGCACAAAACTCAGAACACGGGCGTTTGCTTCCTGTCTGTCCTCGACATAATTTTTTTACAGTTTCTGCCACTGCGTCTCCAGATCAGCCAGATATTCTAGAGGTTTTCGATGTGAACAGGGAAATCCTGGTTCGATGTCCCATGTTTCTATTTGTGCGAGTATTGCCTCTTTATCAGCATCAGATGCGGCATGATACGGTGCGGGCCGTTCCTTGTCAGCTTCAGGGTCGAAATGTGCCAACCTTGACACACGATATCCCCCTACATTGGGCAGTAATGCTACCACTTCAATCTGCGACAAACCTTGTGCGAGCAGTGTAATGATTACACCGTTGGCTATGTCCCTAGCTGCATTGTCCCCTACCAAATCATTCGCCGCCGAAAAATTTCTAACGACTTCTGCAGCCTCGTCCTTCCCAAGTTTTCCGATCGCACGTAACCGCGCTTTCTCTAACTTCTCAGCTCTAGTCTGTTTTTTTTTTTGTTTTTTCTTGAAAAGTGAGCTGAATTTAGATTCTGACATGCTAAAGCGTTGTTTTCCTCGAATAAAACGTGCACTGTATGCGAGAAACACAGAACCGTGACAGCTTTAGAAGCCGTTGTAACGATTAGTTTTTTTACATTCGCCAGGGGGCGCCCTAAATTACGTGGTGCCCCGGGGTACAACGGTACCCCGGGGTATGTCGTAATGCATCAAATATATCCTTGTCGCAGCAGTTTAGAGACTAGCTGGGCACCTCGATAGACAAAGTCCTCATATTTGCAACTAGCTCTGGAATAGCGTATAAGTTGAGAAACGAACACACCATATGCCGGTGACATAGGAATGTTGCTGCTTAGAAAAGGGAAATTGACTATGGAAAAATTGAAATCATCACGTTTGTCATATAATCTAGTTGACAGGTTAGAATCATTATCAATCTCCAACCTCAGGTCTAGATAGTTGGAAAAATTAGCGGAGTCTGTAGTATCTTTAATTTCAAGTTCCTTAGGATATATGACATCCAAATAATCACCAAACTTGGGATTATTTAGCGACAATACAATATTTATGTATCGGAAAGTGAAATTAAAATTACATGTTAGTTTCTTAGAACCTCCTCGTTGTAAATGTTGGATAAAATCTTATTCGTATGAGTATAAAAACAGGTCTGCCAATAATGGTGCACAGTTTGTACCCATGGGAATACCAATAGTTTGTTGAAATATTCGACCACCAAATTCCACAAAAATATTATCAATCAGAAAATTAACCATATTTACCACATCTATTTCAGTATATTTGTATGGGGCATCAGATTCGCCTTTAACAAAGTAAGCGGTATTATATTTAACTACAATATAGTGGTACCGACGTTGTCCCTTTTTAGAGAAAAATGAATTATTGATTAGTTTTTTAAGCTGAGACTTACGATTCAGCCATAATTGACTGACTGTGTAACAAGCACGTGGAGAATCCAGTTTGTTGTGGCTAATTGGATTGATGGGAAGTAATTGTCTTTGGTGGTTCAACTCTCGCGTGAATTATTTGAAGATAGCAAAATGCTATGGTTCTACCCCTAGCTCACAAAGAAATTGTTGTAATTCTCTGCATTTTGATACATACTTGGCATTTGTACAAAATATGAATCCAATAAAAATGGGACTGTGCATTAACAAAACACCACCCATCTTGAAAGAATAAATTTGATACGACACCATAAATGGATAGGATACTAAATTCATCGTCATAATAAAAAAAATACCCAGCACATTGCTGTTTTTATTGCAACCAGGGGCAAGCTGTTAGGAAATAAATTGATGAAATGAAGTGTTGATTGCGACAGATTGATAGCGATGCAGTTGTGAAGGCCTGACGATTGATGAATGACTTCATTCATAATAAAAAAAATACCCAGCACATTGCTGTTTTTATTGCAACCAGGGGCAAGCTGTTAGCAAATAAATTGATGAAATAAGGTGTTGATACTTCAATATGTATCATTCATTCATTTAATGCTATGATTATTCATGAAAACTTATTCCATATACAACAGTCTATTAATTGGTGTCAGAATTATTTTTTGCCTAAGAAAGTGAGAGTATTTCAGTAGTGAAAGAATACATAAGTATGTGTTGTTATATGATGAGAAAGCATCAAAAAGTATGACATAGGTGATATACTGTAGTACAATATGAATACTTTTACTGTCTTACCATTGCTGTGCCTAACACAGCCATCCCATTATTGCTGTGCCTGGCAGAGCCACCCCGCCATTGCTGTGCGAGGCACAGCCACCCCACCATTGCTGTGCCAGGCACAGCCACCCACTATTGCTGTGCCAGGCACAGCCACCCTACCATTGCTGTGCCAGGCACAGCCACCCCACTATTGCTGTGCCAGGCACAGACACCCCACCATTGTTGTGCCAGGCACAGCCACCCCACTATTGCTGAGCCAGGCACATCCACCCCACCTTTGTTGTGCCTGGCACAGGGACCCTGCTATTGCTGTGCCAGGCACAGCCACCCCGTCATTTCTGTGCCAGGCACAGCCACTCCACCATTGCTGTGCCAGGCACAGCCCCACTATTGCTGTGCCAGGCACAGCCACCCCGCTATTGCTGAGCCAGGCACAGCCACCCCACCTTTGTTGTGCCTGGCACAGCCACCCCGCCATTGCTGTGCCTGGCCCAGCCACCCCGCCATTGCTGTGCCAGGCACAGCCACCCCATTATTGCTGTGCCTGGCACAGTCACCTCACCTTTGCCACCCCGCCATTGCTGTGCCTGGCCCAGCCACCCCACCATTTCTGCCTACCATAACTATGGAAGGTGGACATTTAAATTTTCACGATGTGACAAAGTAAAACAAAAACCGAACACATTGCAGGTATGCTAACTATAGTGCACCTGTTAACATGGTTAAAGACTCTAAAAGAAAGGTGAAGTGATGAATGGTGAAGTGTTTACCGATTTTTGTGTGTGAACTATATCACTAGACTTCTCCAGTGAAATCTATCAACGTCATATTCATGTTGACTAATCAACGTTTCATGTTATATAGATTGCCAAGATATCAATAGGAAATATTACTTAATGTAATCTTTACTAGGCATTCCCATATCATCAAGGGCACGATACAGTGGTTCAACATTGGTTTAATACAGAGAATATGTAAATGTTCATATAAATTAGCACATTTAATATAGAGTGCACATAGTTTCCTACAAAATTTTGACATTCCTAAGGTTAAATTCAACGTCACCACTGAAATTGTCATCTATGACCTATTATTTGCATATCCTTATTTGAATATCTATTTCCGAGCATCCTGTTATAATAATACATAAAGTTGATATTATAAATAGTTCATTAGTGTTTTGTTAGCCAGATAAAAAATCCGATCTGACGATAAATTTATGATCTCTTGACGAGTTTCCTGATACTTCGTAGTTTGTTGTGTATCATGTTTCTGTTTTTGAGGGTTTCCCAGTCGACTTGGACACCGTTCACTTTGACCAAAAGCTCTACTTCTACGTCATCGTCGTCGTTTTCCAAGTCGCCTGTCTTCAGCTCCTCAGCGTAAAGTTTGTTACGTACTTGTGTACACTAGTAATCCGTTAAACGTATCATATCAACAATGTTACCGTTGAAGGCAGACAGCTTTTGTTCGCTGACGCTGTCCCCGTACTGGTTCTCGGCCTCCTGCCACGTGCAGCCAAGAGCTTGTGAGAGGACCGTACGGGTCCTGCCCATCTTCTGTTCCTTCAAAATCTCTTCGGCTGCCTTGTGTTGGCCTACCGCCACAGCCCGTCTCAGCCACGGGGATTTGTCGTTAATCCCTTGCAGAATTTTGAAAAGCTGAATTAACGGAGGTGCTTTTGACGAATGAAGAGTATTTGAAACATACTAGTAGTTACCGCGGTTTAGGGTGGGGGGTCAATGCCCCATCCGACTTTTATCCAAGAAGAATTGTAATTTTATTGAAATAATGTTCACAATATATTGGAAATTTAATTGTCTTTTTTTAATATTTCACCAATAAATTGCGATTCCACAACTCAATCATGTTCCCAATAGTGGAAGATGGGGCTACTTGGCAGAAAGTGTATAATTTAGGACATACCTCTCTACCAGGTGAGGATATCAAAGTGTCTACACGCGAGTGTGAGGTAGACCTTAAGACATTCACAGCACCAAACTTCATGTCATATTCTATGTGTGTCCCAATTACGTGGAATAGAAATAAGTTTTATGCCAAAATGCCGCAGCTTGGGGCTAGTTGGCACATTTCCTGGGGCAGGATGTTACGCATGCTTAAAATGGTATGCAAGTGAGTATGCGATCTATGTACTCATTCTTATTTGAATGAATGTTGTTATTAGACTCAATTTCCATACATTTAAAGTGACTTAAGACACGCGAGCAATTTAGTTTTTTTTTTTTACAAAATACTATATTAAAGGAACACAACATGAAACGTAACCAAGAGTGAAGTCACAAAAGTAACCTTTTCGGCGCAATACACAACGTCGATCAGTATTTTCATTCATTTTCCTTTTTCAATGTCTCAATGCAAGTCGTTTGGTTGTTATCGACTGTTAACATAATTATCTCAATATTTTTGCCCTTGTGCCAACTAGCCCCCTCTTCCCCTACTAGTACATGATGCAAGTGTCACGACAAATATGGAATATGAATTTAATTTTCAGCTAGAAATCAATGTTGATGGTTGTAAAATATTTTGCTACTCATACTTATGACAAAATTTGTTATAACATTAAATCAAGATACAATTACGATTAACCGTCTCAAATTCGTCTAATTCTTTCCTAAATGCATCATCGTTTGCATCCTCTTTTGCAAACAATTTGTTCACACACAAATAACGTTTAGATACACAGTTGGCAAGCTACTTTTTATTTTCATTGAATCCGATAAGATTTTATCAGGACCTATGGGCACAATAATATGCCCTTATGGTTTTGTCTGATTTTTTTCTTATTCTTCTTCTTTTTTATTTCACTTTCGCCGTTTTGGTTCCCGATTGAAAACTCGTTGGGGCCTGAACGAGTCTCATCCAAAATTTCAGCAGTGTTCAAACAAATTACGTGAAGAACACTATTGTTTGGAGCCGGCTCAGGGGTCTGTGACGTATTTCGTTTTCACACGATAACTCAAAAAGTATACAGGCAATGGCTGTAGAACCTTGCATGATGGTTCATGTACCACCAGGAGAAACTTTATTGAATTTGGGATCAATCCATCAAACAATCTTTGACCTAGGGCTCGGAAGAATTTTTGCCAGGTCATCCTTGAGGCTTACTGCACATCTCTGAAACAGTGCGTCTTAGAGCGAAACGGACGTTATTTTCGGTTTCGTTGTGGTACAAAATATGTGTAAGCGGTATTAGGGATGAACTTTGACTTTGACCTCACATATTTTTGCCGAGTCTGCATTGTTCATTTCCGTCGATTTCCCGGAAACAGTGCGAAACGGAAATTATTTTCTGACTCGTCATTCTCATATGTCGTGTAGATAGTGTCAATTAACTATCTTTATGTTGTGTCATTCGTATATGCCATGTAAATAGTGTCATTTAACTATCTTTATATTACGTCTTTCACATATGTCGTATAGTGTCAATTACCTATCTTTATGATCGTCATTTGAAAATTCCATGCAAAAATAGTGTGATTTAATTGTCTTTATGTTACGTCTTTCACATATGTCGTGTAAATAGTGTCAGTCAAATATAATTATGTTGCGTCATTTGCACATGTCATGTAAATAGTGTCAATAACCTATCTTTGTGTCATTCGCATATCCTCTGTAAATAGTGTCATTTAACTATCTTCATGTTGTCTCTTCCTCATATGTCTTGTAAATAGTGTCAATCAAATATCTTTATGTTGCATCATTCGCATATGTTGTGCCAATACTGTCAAATAGCTATCTTTATCTTGCATCATTGGCATATGTCATGTAAATAGTGTCAATTACCTATCTAATTACCTATATTTATGTTGTGTCATTCTCATATGTATTGTAAATAGTGTCAATTAAATATCGTTATGTTGCGTCATTAGCAAATGTCATGTGAATAGTGTCAATTAACTACCTTTGTTCTGTCATTCGCATATGTTGTTTGATTAGTGCCAATTAACTATCATTATGTTGTGTCATTCGCATACGTCATGTAAATATCGTAAATTAACTATCTTTATCGAGCATCATTGGATAAACTTAACTCTTTGGATAAACTATTTGGTCGGGCTTTGTTTCTATTGCAAAATGTTGTATTTTACGTTTGTTATTGGCATCATCAAAATCTGATTGTATTGGTGGTAATAGATTGATACTTACATTCATACCACTGAGTCGGTGTCACTGCTGGCGGACGTTAAATCTGTCCCCGAGGATACCATCAACTCAGTAGCCTTCTGGCTTGTGATTAAGTACTTTTGTACTTGTCATGTATCTATTCCATGGGGTTAGTTTCGGATTTCTAAATTATTTTCATAGGTTGTTGGGCAGTTGTATACTAATTCCATCAGGTGTACAGTAGAAACAACTACATTAACACACTGTCTGCCCCTGACGACGCCAGTGTGTCTTTGGATAAACTATTTGGTCGGGCTTTGTTTCTATTGCAAAATGTTGTATTTTACGTTTGTTATTGGCATCATCAAAATCTGATTGTATAGGTGGTAATAGATTGATACTTACATTCATACCACTGAGTCGGTGTCACTGCTGGCGGACGTTAAATCTGTCCCCGAGGATACCATCAACTCAGTAGCCTTCTGGCTTGTGATTAAGTACTTTTGTACTTGTCATGTATCTATTCCATGGGGTTAGTTTCGGATTTCTAAATTATTTTCATAGGTTGTTGGGCAGTTGTATACTAATACCATCAGGTGTACAGTAGAAACAACTACATTAACACACTGTCTGCCCCTGACGACGCCAGTGTGTCTTTGGATAAACTATTTGGTCGGGCTTTGTTTCTATTGCAAAATGTTGTATTTTACGTTTGTTATTGGCATCATCAAAATCTGATTGTATTGGTGGTAATAGATTGATACTTACATTCATACCACTGAGTCGGTGTCACTGCTGGCGGACGTTAAATCTGTCCCCGAGGATACCATCAACTCAGTAGCCTTCTGGCTTGTGATTAAGTACTTTTGTACTTGTCATGTATCTATTCCATGGGGTTAGTTTCGGATTTCTAAATTATTTTCATAGGTTGTTGGGCAGTTGTATACTAATTCCATCAGGTGTACAGTAGAAACAACTACATTAACACACTGTCTGCCCCTGACGACGCCAGTGTGTCTTTGGATAAACTATTTGGTCGGGCTTTGTTTCTATTGCAAAATGTTGTATTTTACGTTTGTTATTGGCATCATCAAAATCTGATTGTATTGGTGGTAATAGATTGATACTTACATTCATACCACTGAGTCGGTGTCACTGCTGGCGGACGTTAAATCTGTCCCCGAGGATACCATCAACTCAGTAGCCTTCTGGCTTGTGATTAAGTACTTTTGTACTTGTCATGTATCTATTCCATGGGGTTAGTTTCGGATTTCTAAATTATTTTCATAGGTTGTTGGGCAGTTGTATACTAATTCCATCAGGTGTACAGTAGAAACAACTACATTAACACACTGTCTGCCCCTGACGACGCCAGTGTGTCTTTGGATAAACTATTTGGTCGGGCTTTGTTTCTATTGCAAAATGTTGTATTTTACGTTTGTTATTGGCATCATCAAAATCTGATTGTATTGGTGGTAATAGATTGATACTTACATTCATACCACTGAGTCGGTGTCACTGCTGGCGGACGTTAAATCTGTCCCCGAGGATACCATCAACTCAGTAGCCTTCTGGCTTGTGATTAAGTACTTTTGTACTTGTCATGTATCTATTCCATGGGGTTAGTTTCGGATTTCTAAATTATTTTCATATGTTGTTGGGCAGTTGTATACTAATTCCATCAGGTGTACAGTAGAAACAACTACATTAACACACTGTCTGCCCCTGACGACGCCAGTGTGTCTTTGGATAAACTATTTGGTCGGGCTTTGTTTCTATTGCAAAATGTTGTATTTTACGTTTGTTATTGGCATCATCAAAATCTGATTGTATTGGTGGTAATAGATTGATACTTACATTCACATGTGTCGTGTAAATAGTGTTGAAAAAATCTCTTATTTTGTTATGAAAATAGTGTCGAATAACTATTTTATTACCTATCTTTATGTTGCTTCATTCGCATAAGTCTTGGAATAGTATCAATCAACTATCTTTATGTTTCGTTATTTGCATAAGTTGTATAGTGTCAAATATCTTTATTTATGTTGCGTAATTCGCATATGTCGTGTAAATATCCACATTAAAGTAATTATCAATGTACATTATTATTGTCTCCTACAGGTCTAGTTTGTCTTTTGAATGTTACCACATTTTTAGAAATATTCTTGATTTGGCAAAATAAATTTTGGTTTGCCCTGCGTGACTGTTGTAATAATTTGTGACAATTTACTTTTTTAAATGAACTGTTACATGTGTGCAATGCGTAGGATACACATAAACTAGGAATTTTACACTTTTTGAAATTATGGCAGTATGCCTGTGCCAGGTACATCAAGTGAAGGGAGGCTGTGCCAAGCACAGCAAAGGTGGGGTAGCTGTGCCTAGCACAGCAATAGTGGAGTGGTTATGCCAGGCACAGCAATAGTGGGGTGGCTGTGCTGCACAGCAATAGCAGGGTAACTGTGCTTGGCACAGCAAAGGTGGGGTGGCTGTGCCTGGCACAGCAATAGTGGGGTGGCTGTGCCAGGCACAGCAAAGGTGGGGTGGCTGTGCTTGGCACAGCAATAGTGGGGTGGCTGTGCCAGGCACATCAAAGGTGGGGTGGCTGTGCCAGGCACAGCAATAGTGGGGTGGCTGTTCCTGGCACAGCAATAGTGGGGTGGCTGTGACAGGCACAGCAATAGTGGGGTGGCTGTGCCAGGCACAGCAATAGCAGGGTAATTGTGCCAGGCACAGCAAAGGTGGGGTGGCTGTGCCTGGCACATCAATAGTGGGGTGGCTGTGCCAAAAGTGGGGTGACTGTGCCAGGCACAGCAATAGTGGGGTGACTGTGCCAGGCACAGCAATAGTAGGGTAACTGTGCCAGGCACAGAAAAGGTGGGGTGGCTGTGCCTGGCACATCAATAGTGGGGTGGCTGTGCCAGGCACAGCAAAGGTGGGGTGGCTGTGCCTGGCACAGCAATAGTGGGGTGGCTGTGCCAGGCACAGCAAAGGTGGGGTGGCTGTGCCAGGCACAGCAAAGGTGCGGTGTCTGTGCCAGACACAGCAATAATGGGATGGCTGTGTTAGGCACAGCAATGGTAGGACAGTAAAAGTACTCATATTTATGGTTGGCCAAATTGGTCATAAGTAAATTTTGTTGCGCGGAGTGAATATGCAATTATATCGCGCAATAAATTAACCAATCATGGACAGTGTTTTATGGCGCGATGAAAATATATTTATATCGCGCATTAATTCAACCATTCATATACCGTCTCTTCATGCGCGACACATTTAAGGATACTTATTGCGCTCATTAAATCAGCAATTGTATCGCGCAGTAAACCAGCCAGTCATGTGAGGTGTTTTATGTCACGGTAGAATTTGATTTAGATCGCGGAATAAATCATCCAATGACAACCTGTGATTTCATGCCCGAAATAATTATCATTTGAAATGCATCGCGCATTGAAAGAGAGGTTATGATTGGTTGACATATAGCGCGACATAAATATATTTAGATCGCGATATAAAATGCCTCACCTGATTGGCTGATTTACTGCGTGACATTATTCCTTATTTATCGCACGCAACAAACTTTACTTCTGACCAGTTTGGCCAACCATACATATTGTACTACAGTATATCACCTATGTCATACTTTTTTATGTTTTCTCATCATATAACAACACATACCTATGTATTCTCTCAATACCTAAGTACTCTCACTTTCTTAGGCAAAAAATAATTCTGACATCAATTAATAGACTGTTATACGTAGAATACTACCAAATGAAACCGGAAGTATATGAAACGGAGCCGTGGATGACAAATGGTCTACTTACATCACTACGCACCAAAAACAACTTATAGAAGAAGAAATTGAAGAATCCTAACTTACCAAACACTCAGTATTCCAAACATTATCTCCAAATTAGACGCTTAGTGAAAAGGACGTACCTGAAATCCAAGTTACTCGAAACTCAGAGTGATATCAAAGCAACATGGAATGTGATTAAAAAAGCTATTATTCAAACTGACAAAATAAACTAATTTCCACTGCTGGTGGACGTTAAATCCTTTTGGCTTGTGATTAGGTACTTATGTACTTGTCATATATCTATTCCATGGGGTATGTTTCGGATTTCTAAATCATTTTCATAGGTTGTTGGGCAGTTGTATACTAATTCCATCAGGTGTACAGTAGAAACAACTATTTTTCTATTGCAAAATATTATATTATATTTTACGTTTGTTATTGGTTTCATCAAAATTTGGCTGTATTGGTGGTAATAGATTGATACTTACGTTTGAAGCATGTACATCTCGTGAAAGGTCCCATCTGTTGCTTGTCATTCTCTAATGAACAGAGTGTGGAACAGAATGTACTAATTAGCTCTTGTGTTTCTCCCAGGAGTGTCATCAAATAGAACCTTTTCATCTAAAGTTGGGGAAGTGCAAGGATAAACCAGTTTTAAAAACCAACCTTGTATATATTTACTGGCATACGGTTCTTACTTACATATATACGTGATGTATACGACAGTGTTTGTGTATATATGGGTTTTTTGATCAAGTTGAAATTCAGATAATCAACATGCTTCCAAGCATCACAGCTTGATCAGTGTGTGAGTGTGAACACATCAAGTGTTCGGAATTGTAGCGAGTCTCGCGAGATTGCGGCTCGATGCCGCAGAATTTGAATGCTAAAAATATTTATGATATTGTAACGGTATGACCATGTAACGGTAACAGCTGTGCATACCGTTTCCAGGGAAAGCATTGTTCATGGCTGACAATGAAGTAATCGTTTTGACTGTCTATGTTAGTGGTATTGAAAATTATCAGATACTTGAAGTATTTTTTTTAAGAATGGCAGATCAGAATTTGATAGAACTACATGTATTTGATATAACTATTCAATCCTAATAGGATTGAGCATTTCACTCTCAAAACAACCTATTGAAATCAAATGAAACATCAAAACATATAACATGAATCGGACACGTAATATGGACAGTTAGTTTAATTTTGATGGGGTACTACAATTGTTCAATGTGAAAAATGAACGGGTTAGCATAGTCATAATTAAAATAAAATATTTCAACAATGTCTTGAGAATCCCCATTCTATGATGTGCATCTTATGTATTGTAGTATTTACTTGTGTTAATATTACTTTATTTTACATCATTATTCACATGAAATACCAATTGCGTCATTCAGGTTAAAAGTACAACTACCTGGTACACATTTCCAATAACATAGTCTGATAAACAAAATGAGACTAAAATATTCAAGAAAGATCAGAGGTGGCAGCAACTATTTATTCATAAGACAGTTACAAAGTTTTCGTGGATCATGACAATTATTGAAATTGGTATTGGACTATAATGCTGTTGTCACGATATTGATTGGTTTGCAATCGATTTCCTGATAATAAACATGAAAAAAAAACAACGGCTGACCTAATAATTCATCCAGAGACACACAGGCATAGCCAGGGGCGCACAATGCGGGAAATAGTTTGTTTCCTTTGTATAATGTGATGGAATAGTGCACAACATGACTGAAAATCAAACCAGCACCTTTCGTTGTTGGTAGAGTGATGTGCACCATCAAGTATTAGGACATAATACTCATATCATGAGAGTATGATGACGCGCAATACCATTAGATCACGATGACAGGATAAGTGAGTTATTAAGAATGGTGTTTGATATAAAAATAAAATCTGTACATATAGTTAAATGTAAAGCCCTGCTGGCACCATCAGAGGAAATTGTGTAAGATATATCGGTATCTCAATACACATATCTAAATGAACCAGTCACCAGTCTCTTTCTTGTTGATTTCCCAAGGTTTTACAGCCATGTTGAGAACTTACAAATCAGACAATATCTCACGAGACAAAAATTGTACCCTTGATTGCACTAAGTGTATCTGCGGGACAGTGTTCAAAGCACCCTGGACGGAGAGTAATTGATATGGCATGGAGACTGGAAAATATTTTACCGTCATGGCTCTTTGAAAAAACTCTTTGAAAAAAATAATAGGCTATACATTATTATGAATGTAGGCGAACATTATAGTATGGTGCATCATTGTAATTATGGCTGGTAAATCATGGTGTCACTCTGGTGGCAAACAATATTGGATATCCAATTGCAAAGTGCAAAGAGTTTGGTTTTACGATGAAAGACAACTCCTGAACAGAAGTGTTGAAATAATAGCAAAACCCCAGGAAGTGATTCGAAAGAGCAATGTTTCATCAAGTTCAAGTACATCACAAGATAGTATTAACCCTGACAGACAATCCTGAAACGTTGTGTAAAAGTAACGAAGATTACAAAGAGTAAAATTACAATCACACATTTCTCCAAGAAGCAATATTACAATGACATAGAATGAAGAGAAGTACTCACTAATGACAACAATTTATCAATGACAGATAACACCAAATACATTGTAGTACTGTGAAAATCTTGTATCCTGTTTACACTGTGTGCGTCATAACTATTCCAATTATCAATATAGGGCCAGCCGTATCTATCGTAAAACGTAGAGCTACAATGACAGATTGATCTTGTTACCGCGACTGTGTTATCGCATACCCCCAAAGCCCAGCCATCTCCGGCTGCCCAGGAATTGCCACCAGAGCATTGGCTGGGGCCTTATAAAACCCTCGCCAGTGACGAGCCGGTGACACTCGTGCTGTGGACTTTGTGACGGCAGCCTTCCTGTGTAAGACAATTGCAGTGTGGATAGGCGAGCGGCAATAATGTGAAGGGATTAGTGTCTGAAGCGAGAAGCACGTATGGCAGCTAGGATTATGCCAAAAACAGGGATAATGTGTGGGAAAAACGACATAGATGGCGAAGAATCCGAATACTGACTTCTCGATCGTGAATAAATTGGAACACAAAATATATATGATTCAATTCAATAATTCAACACTTTCCTTTGCTTTGGTGCTAACTCAACTAGCTTAAGGCCGGACATATCAGTATATACAAGTAGAAGCAGAATTGTTGTAGAATGTGGATAGCCCGTTGGTTGTATTTTATGCATTCGACTCACACAGTATTTGTAGCTGAGACACGGATGGAAAGCGGCAAAGAAATATGCCCAAGTCCGATGCCGTGTCATTGTATAGCCGAACATACTATTCACTGTGCGTATGTTGGTTTCAACCATGTACCTCTTTTCTTGGGATTCTCCAAACAATGGCATCACCTGAACCTGACAGGGAATTTCCTGACGTCCATCCGGGATGACAGCCTCAGTGGAGTACAGACAACAATGCTGCATCTGAATAGAAATGGTATAAGGAGTCTAACCTCTGGAGCCTTTTTAGGAATATCTGGAGTGGAGTACCTGGATCTATCACATAACTATCTAACGGATATTGGCCCAGAGGTATTGAATCCACTTACAGAAATGAGAACGCTTCGGATACAGTACAACCAGCTTACACATATCAGCAGACATGCCTTCTCAGGTCTGAGTAATTTGTACGAATTGGACCTCACTGGCAATGATTTTCAAGATATACCATCTCAGGCTCTTTGCAAAGCTCACTACTTGACCAAATTGATTCTTCGTAACAACAAAATCCACCAGATTGGACCGTATGCTTTTCGAGGCATCCCTCTACAATTTCTTGATTTGGGACAGAACTTTGCACCTTTGGTTGTAAACACAGATGCATTTTGTGGACTGAGTCCTAGAATTCTCCACAAAGAACCAGGAGTAACAGACTGGACTGGTCTAACCACGCTTCTCCTGGATCATAATGGACTCACGACCCTGGATTCTTGTATTTTGTACCACATTTGGACTTTGCAATACTTGGACATTTCTGGTAATCCTTTAGTGTGCGACTGCTCCTTATCACAAATAATGACTTTTGGCACTAAAGTATCCTTTCATCAAGCCCAGTGTGCTCATCCCAAGATGTATGCGGGTAAATATCTGAAGGATATCCACGAATATCGCGGATGTACTTTAAGCAGTGGAGCAGACTTGTGCGATAATAAGTGGTGTCGAACGAAAGCATCTATCCATCGGTGTGGAGCTTCTAGTTCACATTTTTTTACATTGTGGGTGACAGTTATAAATATTATGACGTGTTTTTTTCTTCTGTAATATTAGTCTTTTATATGCTTTGTCGAGATCTAGTCAGCAAGGTTCAGTTATAGTTCACGGTATTTATCGCCCAGTGTATTTTCACCATACTGCCTGTTTATGAGATGTTTGATAGCTATTTGCAGATCGTGTTTGTAAATTTGACATTAAAAAACCCCAGCTACCCAGTTTGTTCGTCCACACATTTTCTATTGATAAGACCGTTGGTATTATCAACGATTTTCTATACCGAAAAAAAAACGAAGGGAAACATCTTCCCTGGTGATCAGGCTGAGGAATTACTACATTTGTGATTTTATGAATGAATATCTGTCACCTAAACGTCATTTTGTTAAAGAAAATCGCCGTCACTATTGGAGATACGTCCAAATTTCAGTATCACCTCCAGGGTCCACACTGTTCAAAGTTTTGCGTCCGTCTTTGTCTGAGTTCGTGGTATAGAAAGTATTTGGTATCATTCACAAATACTTGGCCAGGAATGGTGTTAGCACCTTACATGTCACGAACTTGACATAAAGCACTCACATGATGTCTTGAATAAATTTAAAAAATGAAAATATAAAACATTTAGGAGATATTGTTTAGTCGGACAATCAATTTGGGTGCAACTGTATTAGCTGGTCAACATTGCAAAAATATTTGATTTTGATCCTTGGATACTGAAGCTCCAATAGCGACTTTAGAATAACGTGACTGCCATAACTAAGAATGTACTAATCGATTGATTTAATCTAAAACAGATAACACATATAAGAGGTTGTTGACTAAATAGTCCATTTGAATTTTAATATGCCTACACACCGATGTAGACAGTATGTTAAATATATATTGTTCTCACTATGTAAATGCTGAGATCAGCATACACATTCCTACATATACAACTGATTTTTTTTCCAAAAACAATAGCAATTTAATAGGTGCACGACAGGTATTAAATTCCCACAAAACGTTCACAACATTCTGGGTGCAGAATAAATTCAACATCTTCAATCAATGACCTATTACCAGGCGATCAAGATGAGTGCATCAGAAAACAAAAACCCAAATACTGTTCTTTTACAATCAAAACCACCCGAATATTTGAAGGCACACTATAGCGTCATCAGAGGCAGACAGTGTAGAGAAGAAAAACTCATTGACCTTTGCCCAGAACGGAATAATTTACAACTTGGCCATAATTGACTGACTGTGTAACAAGCTGGTGGAGAATCCAGTTTGTTGCGGCTAATTGGATTGATGTGAAGTAATTGTCTTTGATGGTTCATTTCTCTCGGAGCCTCAGGTATCATGTGAATTGTGGTGAGATGGCAATATGCTATCCCTGCATTCATAACCATTATTACCACTAGCTCCTGAGTAAAGTATTTTTTTTTCAACTACACCATTAAGGCTTTATCATTTGGTTACAAAATTCAGGGTGATAAATGGACAATGTAAATGTACCACATCGATGCTCATAGTTCTTGCCAGAGATAAGCTGTTCAGGTAACTTGCTGATTACATTTGCATCTAGAAACAGAACTGGGTTAGTGCATGATCGTGTAACCGTATGCTAGTTATCTTATTGCATTGTAATGAAATGGGAACTGTGTCAACAAGCACGCCTCAAAATATTGCATTTGTTGTTTAGAGACGATATGCATGAAAAATATACGCTTCCATTTCAAAATCGATCACAAATTAATCAAGGTAGAACTGAAATGTACTGCTGAATCCTCGTGAAATCTGACAGCTACACCTTTCAAGGAAACTTATTAGGTGTATTGAAGAAGTGCCAGTGGAATCATTGATTTATCACTACGAACATCCACATTGTAGGCATCAAGTGAACGATGTGTACACTGAATACACACACCCTCCTCTTTAATCGCAATTCAAAGCTGACCATTCAAAGTTATTAGTCCTGCTTGAAAGCAGCATTGTCACAGTGGTATACATGCACATAGAGACAATGTGAAGTATTGTTTATAGTACCATAACTGGAACTCATCCCGTCATTTTTTTCTGTGTGACTGACCCTGATCATACATGAAATAAAAGCCTCTGAATGATTGAGGCACACAATATATAGACAGATCAACGAGCTTATATATTTCAGTAATGCTTGCAATTCAGGACGATATATACTTCCATTGTTGGGTGAAATTCTCCTACCAAGAATACGTGAACTCAATTTTGTAATGGAGTGAAAGGGCACACTTCATTTACGAATCGACTGCAAATCATCTCACATCATGACAACAGTATAATAGACTCCTATGACCGTGTCAAAGGCGACAATATGAAAAAGTACTCAAGGACATCTTTGGGACACAACTAATGCCTGCATTTATGATTCTTCTCCAGTAGATTCATTCAGAATATGCTGTAAATTCTCGTGTCACAATTTACGGAGTACTTTTTGATTCCTGGCATATGTTGTTAAATTCACAACCAGTTTTCCTTTCTCATTATTGTTTTACAACTAATGCTGTCAATTACAAGGCACCTTATTTCTCTAAGGAGTGTGAGGAATTTGAACTTTCAGCCAGCGTTATCCGATAAACTTTTCTGCATTTAACACACATAATTCCAGACACCCACAGGGACAGGACGACTCATTATTTTTCACCAGTTGGAAGCTGTCAAGTCAACAACAGGGGCATTGTTACGAACCACAGTAACCTTTTCTCATGAATATTCGTAAAACGACATCTGACGGTATCCCAATTGACGTCATACTGCCAAACAAAAGAAGAATTTGAAAAATTCGGAGAAATATGAATAGAATATTAACAACCGATCATATATTCGAATGTGTATCTTATGGCATCTTTTATGTCAGGGTACAGCCCATCCATGCATATATGATAGAAACAATTTGTTTGGTGCAAACGGCTAATCTTCGTTTCTAACCCAAAATTGTTCAAGTTTGATTATTCACTAATATCACTGTTATACATGTCGATAAGGGTTGATATGTAATTATAATGGAATTTCTGGGTATATGAAATATCCTGGTAATCAAATCAGGTTCATTTTCAAAGCTCAATGTCAAATACAGGAAGAATCAATAATTGTATGATGGTGAAATCGTGTCTTCTGAACTGTGAATAACATTCTTATATCAGACCAGTCTCTTTATGTGTGAAAATTGGATCCTACTTGGATTGTGTTTGCCACCTAAAAATGCGAATATCGTTGCAAGTTTGAACATATTTTTGATAGATTCCAGGTAAAAAAGTTTTTTAGACAATAATGATCGGACGTGAATACAATGTTTCTGGTAAAAATAATAAATTCAAACTATCGAAAATGCTGACGCCTCGGCCAATATGACATTTCTTCATCCCGTAAACTGTATATTCGACTCTTCAACATCCAATATTGGTATACTATTCGCCTGACAGGTTATAGATTTTTGGCGAGATTGGTATGTAAGCAAAAAAGTTAGCCTATTTCATCTATATATAACGAAATAAGAAAACGTCAAAACGTTATGCATATAAATGCTAGGGCTATCCGTTGGTGGTCCGATGTCTATTTCACCAGATTTTTACTATGGGCGAGATAGGTCAACTTTTGTTGTCTCGTATCCCATCTTCTTGAAAATTCCTCCCAAGTTAGGCAGTTAGGAGCTATTATACCTGTCTAAATTCCACCACATTAACTCAAATATTGACGGAGTAATCACGGAATAACCACCTCTCACAGGGTAATGACGACGACAAAAGTAGTCTTACACCTCTGATGAGTGATGTGATTTCGAATGTATCTAATATTCGACAACAAGAACCTATCAAAAAATGACGACACATCCCTAAGTTATATGAAATGTGTATATCTTTACAAATAAGAAATGAAGCTGAGTAATTTCCCTTACGAAGTACCAATAATATTTCACATTCCAATTCACTCCCATGCAATTATTTGCAAGGGTACTTGTACTTTTCAATTCAGTTTATTCTAGTGGGTTATTGTTTGCCAATTTCGCTTATTCCTTCTAATCAAAATCATTTCAGTTAATATCGCCAATATGGAATAGTAAATATTTCTATATAACACTCAATTTACACTATTCATTACACTATTAATTTATTCTATTTCATATAGATGACGATACGTAGGGTAAATTATCAAGAATTTATAAAGATACATATCTTTTCAATTGACATAAGTTTGCATGGATTTGGTCATTGTTATATGTGTCATATACTGAAATTATCATTATCCGTCTAACACTGAATTATGATGATCTCAAGTTATGATCCACAAGTAAACAACATCAACACCATTCAGTTTTTGTTCAGAATATTCATCATCCAGTGTTCTACCAATTTGTTTATCAGTTTCCAGCCCCAAGCTTTCTTCACTGTTTTTGTCAACGTTCCCTATTGATTTGGTCTAGATATGATCTCAGGAACCTAACCATGACGTGAAAGCCTGATTATTCACACACTTGACATATGACATTCACATGATGTCTTGAACGAAAATGAGATACATAATCCCTCTCATCCGGGCAACATGACAGCAATATGTGATAAGGATTCTTTAATAATAGAGTTTAAATGATTAAATTATTCGACTGCAAAGCATACTATGCAATGTTCTGAGATGGAGTGTATGCATTGATTAATTACCAATACATAAATGAGAGGTTAGTGACGGAATATTCCAACCATTCCAACCCACATCGGCATCATCAGATGAATCATGGTATATTTATAATTTGAAAAAAATTGGTGAGGGCAAGGTAGTCAAAAACAATAATCAACTTTCATGAAATGTGCTGATCAATGTGACAAAACTTCACGTGGCTTATTTGTTATGTAATACTTTCTTGCGGTGACGTTTTCGGTGTATACAATCCCTTTCTAGTGATTTGATCAATTTTTCCAATCCAGTGAACCCTGAAAACTCTGTAACATGAAACACCTCTATTCATTCATTCAAGATCCTGATGATATTTATCACGTTTACCAGGAGGCATGAAATGTACCATTGTACGTCTAAAGAGACAAGCTTGTCCAATCAGTCTAGTGGAATAGATGTATTACGAGAATAAGTACTTGACCAGACTGTACTGCTATGGTGGACATATAACATCCACTAGCAGTGACAAGGAGTCAGTACTGAACTGTGTTAATCGACCTTTTACCAAAAGATTAGGATGAAGAAAATAAAAAACCTAAATAAAAGCTAATCCAAATGATTCATTCCAAAGGTATACTAGAGTTATCAGATACAGATAGTGTAGATTGAAGCAAAAGTCATCCACCTGTGCTCGTAATAGCATAATTTACAACTCGGCTATAAATGACTAATTGTGTAACAAGCTGATGGAGAATCCTTGTAGCAGTTCATTGGGTTGATGGGAAGTAATTGCCTTTGATGGTTTAACCAAAGATTGTAAGAAGTAAAGATATCGCACTGCAGCGCCGCCGTGCGGCAAGGGAGACGGTGAGCGATAAAATGGAGAAATCCGCATGGACGTCCAAGTCCAGAGGACATCATTGTGCGGCGCTCTCTTGCAGGAATAACCGGGAAAACAGAAGAGACTTGAGTTTCTTCAAGTTTCCAAGAGATCCTGGAAGGTAAATACACAGAAAATCGCTCTGATATCGAAGCGTTTTTCGACATTTCATTGTTAGTGTGTGTGACCTTGAGATTTGTTGACATGTATTCAATGGCCGAGATCTAGATCTAGGCGATAACCTGATATTCGCGCGATCTACACATTTTAGATCAATGGAACCGACATTAATTAGTCCACAAATTAGCCTAATAGTTAGTCTTAGGATTTTAAAAACAATAAGCCAGTTCGGAAATGTTTCTAGGTCAGGTCAAGTGGTATAAACAAAACGTTCGTACACACCACGTTCAAACGTGAGTGACGCGGTGAACTCGAAGTAAACAAAGTATTTAGTATTGTACAGGCGAAATCGAGTAATGTGTTGGTGACAGTGACTCGACAATGGTAGCGTGACAGCATGGTTTGGCTATGTTTATACCACTTGACCCTGACCCAATTCCACTGACCTGACCTGAAAACATTTCCGAACTCACGTATTCTTTAGTGATCAAAAGCCTGAAATTTACTTGATCTTTTCAGACTGAAATTTAACATTGGTTTAGATTGCCAACTTTTTCAATATTTGAAATAGAATTCTGAAACTTGGTGGAAAATCACGGCATGATACCCAATTGAGACACACAAAGTTTCAAGTTGATCCGATTATTTAAAACAAAACTAAGGCCAAAAAGCGTGTTTCACTGATGGATTAACTTGAGTTTAGTAGTAAATTCCAAATTTGGCTCTAGATATTATACATGTTTAGATCTATATCCAGATGCACACCAATAACACCAGTTTTTGATCATGTTGATATCTGCATTTATCATAGTTTATTGTACATATGTCTTTATTTAAATTTCTTAGATCCTGCACATGGGTACAAAATACCAGGAGGGCTGACCTGATGAAGAAGGATGCAGTCTATCTGCAGGGGAACTGTGTTCTGTGTGCTGAACATTTTGAGGTACATGTAGGTCTAGTGTACTCTAGACTCATGTTATATAATGAAAAATGTTTCATGACACATTAATACTACCTAATTTACCTGTAGTAGCATGTGGTGTTTGATGGATTTACATATCATGGATCATTATCACTGATTATTTTTCCTCACACCAGATGTCACAGTTCATGAATGAACAGTGGAACAAGCTGGTTTGGAATGCCGTCCCAACAATTTTTGATGTACCCAACCCGCCCCAGAGACTAACATTGAAGCGCCCAGCCCCAAAGCCCAGGTGTCCTTTACCGGTCAAGAAGAAATTTGCAGGTATATAGGAGTACATGTGTAATGCTATAACATTCTATGGTAAAATCTCATTTCTGGCGAGCGTTTATAACAATTTGTTTCTTGTTGTTTGTTTGTTCATTT
This sequence comes from Terebella lapidaria, assembly GCA_949152475.1. NCBI lineage: Eukaryota > Metazoa > Annelida > Polychaeta > Terebellida > Terebellidae > Terebella > Terebella lapidaria. Next base: position 16,523,173 of record OX424569.1, on the reverse strand, counting down.
GAATTATAGTTAAGTTGTTGCATTTACTGTTTACAGTTCCATTATCATGATCATGATATCATGAGAGGACTGGATGTCACGATTTACCAATCCAGGCATTGTCACCCAAACGCTGATATGTTCCGGTCACAACTATGTATGACGTACAAGGTATATAAAACTACGGTCATCAGTATCGTAAAATTGAGATGATCTGATAATCATGTTGGAAACAGTTTTTCATTCAAACAGTATGATGTTGAAGCAAAGTATGTAGCTGTTCTTGTTGTATTTGTAATCCATATAAATTACTACTATTGCAGGTCACTATAATGTTATTATTAGGTAATTATAGTGATTAGTTCACTGGTTCGATCGACATTTGTTTAGATTCTTCATTCTTAACTGCAAGTGAAAGTAATGGACATATAATGAATAGACTACATGATTTGTATTTGTTACTCCTCTTTAAAGAATCAGCTGCTGAACCACTTGCTGGTGTGTCTGGCCTCAGCAGTAGCCTGGTCCCTGAGCCCTCGACCCCGTCAGCCCTGCCTGTCAGAGACAAGTACAAGGAGCGACTGGAGCGAAAGAACCGTGCCCTCAGAATGCAAGTATGTGTGCAAGTACCTTTTCTTAAGGTGGTATGAGTGAGTACGCTGTGCGCATCATAACGCGCATGTTCAATCAAGCGTGACAACGATGTTCTAGTACGGCAATGCTCTGCGTGCTTCCTTTATCGATCACTTTGGACGCCTTTGGTGGTCAAACTCCAGTAATATCATGATAAAATTGTTGGCTCTCTGCTTTAGGCCCAATAATTGTGTGGTTGCATCCATGTTGTACTGTTTTAAATTACACATTGAATTTGTGCAATGTAATGATAACTGACCAATGTAGTTTCCCGCTTGTTCCGTAAGCATGCTATATCTTGAACTTGAATGAAAATTTGAACAAACATGGTAAAATATGACAGGCAGAGTACTAATACAGCACGAAATGATATCGAAGATTTGATCATGTTGCTATCGGCAGAAACGTGTATTCGAATCATGCTAAATTTGCTAATAATGATTTACATGCTAAACAATAAACTACTCATAGTGCTGAGCATATTTTACAGGGTTTTATTCTGTATATGCCTTGGCAACAGCATCATCAGTCAAAGAATAGCGGTTGCTACAATATGTAATGATTGATTCGGGTACTGATTCGGAATATAAATCTATTTGCCATTGATGTCACGAAAAGGAAGCTTACATTCTTCGCCAATATCACCGTGTGGTTTGGTAATAGATTTTTATGGTTATAGTATTACAGTACCAACATCGGTTGTCATAACAACCTCCATTGTACTGGTAAACATGCATCCTAAATTATTAACTGTGGTATACACTGTTGACCCAACCTTGAAATTGATCGTGAGAAATAGTTTGCTCCCAAACATTCAAAACACAGATTTAACGCACATGGATACATGGGTTAAAACACATGGCCACCGGTTATATTGGCTCCAACAACCACAATTTTCCTATTTTTCTCTTCATAATCAGAATCATAATTTTCTGGCTACAAAATACACCAAATATGGACATTTCTTGAAAAAAATCGCAGTGGTAGAAGAAAAAAACTGGATAGGACGTCTCTGACTAGCAATGGAAATGGGCAGAAAACTGTGGGAAAAACATCCGATCACCAGATATATCTTGACACCAAACACCTCAATTTTCCCCCATGACCCCCATTTTGTCTTGATAATCAGATTCATAATGTTTTTTTGTACAACATACACAAAATCGGAAATTTCCCAAAAACAAATTATTCTTAATAGAAGACAAAAATAGAATTGACACTTATGCGATCAGCCACAGAAAACAATGTCAATCTTCCAGCAACTGTGAAATCTGACATAACTTTTTGAATGTAGATTATTTTACAAGGAAGCCCCGGTACATATTGTTTTTATTTTTTTGAATGGATACATGTAAACTTACCTGTCCAAAACCACAATTATTTGGGATGTCTTGAAATTTTTGTTTACTCACTAATACCACCTTAAGTACCCTCTATTGAAACAGAGAAGCCTCCGTTTATGAAAGGTCAATACTTCTGCAATGTATATATGTTTGTATAGCATCATGATTTCTATTTGTCAGGTGTATAGGCTGCAGCGGAAGAGCATCAAGATTCTGACTGACAAGCAGAGGAGAGCAAAACAGCTAGATAAGCTAGAAAACCTCCTGAAAGATTTTCTCAGTGGTAATTCCCTTTGAATATATTGAACATTTGTTTGTATATCAAATCTTTCTGAATTGGTCATTGTGGAAAGCAAATTCAACTTTCATCTTAAAACTCTGTAGAATTTAAACATACAATTCCTAAACAGATTATACAAAATAAGATAACAATCATTGAGAATTACAGTGGTCCCCGTAAGATAAGACACCTCCGAAATAAGACTTCCCTGTCTGTAAAGACTTTTTTGTATTCCCCAAAGATCAATTTAACATGTAAATGAACCTGTGAAATAAGACTTCCTGTAAGATAAGACCTCATTTTCTCTGCAAAAGGTGAGGTCTTACCTTACAGGGACCACTGTACTAGTCTGATTTTTTCACTGGTTTCCTATTTCAGGTCCCCAACTCAACTTCGTCCTGGCACAGATCAAGGCATCAACACGCAAAGTCCAAGGCTACAGGTGGACAAATGGCGATAAATCTTTCGCGCTTAGCCTGATACACTCAAGTCCCAAGACATACCGGCTGCTGAAAAAGGTGTTTACACTACCATCTGTTCGTACGCTCAAAAGGTGCATGACGAACATGGAGATGTATCCAGGGTTCTCTGAATCGATCCTGCAGTCTCTAGAGATGAAAGTCCCAGACCTGCCGGCTGCTGCAAAGGTTGTGTGCATCACTATGGATGAGATGGCCATACGTGAGGGTGTGAGCTACGACCGACGTAGAGATGTGGTTGAGGGTCTTTGTGACCAGCAGTTTGTCAACCATGCCATTGTGTTCGTTGTGAAGGGGATCATCCATCGTTGGAAACAGCCAATTGGGTACTTCTTCTCGAGTAGCGTCATGTCTGGAGACCAGATGCAGAAGTTGCTCTATGAAGCTATCGAGCGTCTGAGTGCCATGGAACTGACAGTCAAAGTGGTGGTTTGTGATCAAGGTTCGAACAACGTCAACCTCATCCAATCCAAGCTTGGCGTGACACCTGACAAACCGTACTTCGTGCATCAACAGAACAAGGTGTTCATATTCTACGATCCTCCACACTTGATAAAGAACATCAGGAACAATCTAAAGAAACAAGGCTTCCTGGTCGGCAAGGACTCAGTTCAGTGGGACCACATCTATACTTTCTACGAGAAAGATTCAAGTAAACCTATCCGACTTGCACCAAAGCTGACAAGGAAACACATTTTCCTCCCACCGTTCAGTCAACTTCGCGTCAAGCTTGCCACACAAGTTCTGAGCCACTCCGTAGCCTCAGGGATCACGTTCATGGTGCAGTGGGGACTCATGGATGCAGAAGCTTCGCATACAGCTGCCTTCATAGAGAAGTTTGACCAGCTGTTTAACTGTTTTAACAGCAGTACCCTCACAGCACCGCCAAGATGAGGCATGCTTACAGCTCCACATCTGGACACACTGCTTTTCTCAAGCAGACACTGGAATGGCTCGAATCCGTTCGTAGCAAAGGTAATCATCAAACTCAGCTTCAGTACCCTATTATAATATCTACTTATCTGAAAATCAAGTGTTGTTCAATTTCTCCATACATGTATATACATGTACATGCTGTCCCTCATCGGTAAACAAAAGTAGAACATGTACGTAATATGAACGGGGCACGCAAGTATTTGTAATCTCATACTAATCTGTGAATATTTGAAACATCAGCTCAGTTGTGTTGCATTCTAGTATCTCATGTATATATATATATTTATTTTCAGGATCCAGAAAACTGCCCTGCATGAAAGGCTGGAAGCTGACGATCCAGGCGCTGTTGCAGCTCTACGATGATCTGAGGGAATCCCATGATGTGAAGTTCATCTACACACGACAGCTGAACCAAGATGTGGTCGAGAACTTGTTCTCCGTGATCCGGTCAAAAGGGGGTGCACGCGACAACCCTGATGCCTTCCAATTTCGCGGTGCAATTTGCCAGGTACAGTGGATCCTGTGTTTTAAGACCACCCAAGGGACCCCAAAAGGTGGTCTTAAATGACAGGTGGTCTCTCATGACAGGTTCATTTACATGTTAAAAGGCCACTTGGGACCAAGTGTAGCGGTCTTAAAACACAGGGTGGTCTCTCAAACCAGGTGGTCTTTAACACAGGATCTACTGTACTAGTTTTGTGTATTTCTTGTGGGGATACAGAATGTAATCTGAAGAAAATGCTACTCATTTCACAATTTTTCAACAGTATATGACCATATAAACAAAATTAGCCTAATTCTTCATTTTATTTTGTTTCAGGTTATGGTGGATGCCATCTTCTTCCCAGGGAAAATGTCCAACTGTGAGGAGGATGTGGAGAAGTTTCTACTGTCACTGCACTCACAACACACTTCCACTAAGGTGAGCAAATTAAGCTGTAACTTCCTGGTCAAACCTTGTATAATTTTATGCACAATTCTTTTTTTGGCATTTTTATTCCTGATTCGAAGTTTGCACATGAAATTTGGTAGTTAGTTCTGAGCAGTCCAAGAAATCTGTATTGAGAGTGGACATTTTGTATATTTCCAGCTCGTCTTAGAAGACAAACACAGCCATCAGACTGGGGATGAACTGCTCACCACTGACTCTGTGGGAAACATCAATTTCGAGGAGCAAAACATCCTGACGTACATCGGCGGGTACGTTGTTCGGAAGCTGCGCAGCAAGGTCTGCACTGACTGTCAATCCAGACTTGCGACCAACACCGCTGACGGCAGTGACTCACGAGCTTCATTCCTGGAGGCCAAGAATTATGGTGACGCAAGGGAAGGTCTGCTACGTCCAAGTGCTGCCTTGACATCCGTGCTGGATACTTGTGAAACTCGCTACCGTCAAATCATTGACAATAGTGTGCACCAATGTCAAGTCAAACACAGCCTTGTGTCAGAGCTTCTGTCATGCGCAGACACCAGCGCCTTGCGCTGTGAGTCTTGTCAGTTGCCACATTCTGTTGTCAGTCTGTTTGTCAACATCCGTTTTCACCACATACTGAGGCAGATGAATGTTCGGCTGAGTGAGGAGAAGCAGAGGAAAAATCGTAAACTGCTTAAGGCATTTCGGCAGGAATGCCTTTATGGTTTTAGCAGGATTTTTTTTTCTTCCTTTTTTTTGCACTGTTTTGGTTTTCGATCGATAACCTTTGTTTGCCTCGATGTATCTTCGCCAAATTTTCAGCATTGGTCAGACATATTATGTGGATGGAACTTTGTATCCGCGCGATAAAAAAGTATACATGCGATGGCTGCGGAACTTTGCATGGAGGTTCATTTACCAAGAGAGAAGAACTTTGGGACTTTGGGATCAATCCATCAAACAATCTTTGACCTAGAGGTACAAATTTTTTGCTGAGCATTTTTCGTTTTCGGCGATATCTCGGAAATGGTGCGTTGTAGAGCGAAACGGATGTATTTTCAGACTCATCGCCCTAAACAAACTTGTCTGAGGGGTATTATGAATGAACTTTGACCTTGACCTGAAATTTTTTTGTTGAGTCTGTATTTTCCGTTTTCGGCATCTCGAAAACAGTGTGTCATAGAGCGAAACGGACGTTATTTTCGAACTCGTCGGCCTAGACAAACATGTCTAAAGTGTATTATGGATTATCTTTGACCTCGACCTCTAATTATTCTGCTGAGTCAACAAATTTCATTTTCGTCGATATCTTGGATGGTGTGTCGTAGAGCCCGTGCAAACATGTTATAAATATTATAAATTAGTTTAAACACCAAAATGCCTCCAAGGCATCTTTAGGCCTTGACATCTAGTTAGAATGTATTTCTGTTAATTGCTGGTAAGTTGCTCAAATTACAATGTAAGTCGCATGCGACAAGTGACAGATGTACATGTTTTACTGGTATTTGTTGGTAAAATGTCTCAGACATTCAACATGTCAGGTTCGTATTTGTCCAAATGTACAATGTACATTTACTCTGTTCTTGTATACTTAGTATGAATATGGCAGTACAATTGCTGAATGGTATTAATACTTTTGACCATGTATATCCATGCACTGTTGTTTGCAGAATATTTATGCAAAAAATATTGTCAAAATTTCCTGCATGTAGTTGCAGATTGAATGTATACTACTACTTAGTACACATGACATTAGACATGTTATAGGGTGAATATTATGACATGTAGTCTATATTTGTATGTATATAATTGAGTGCATGATGATCTGGTGGTGGGTGGTTGGAGAATATTATGTGTGTGTTCTGTGGGAGGGGGATGTAAATATGAATACCAGTGTGATGATAATACTGGTAGTGAATGTAATAATGCACTGGAAAAATCTGATGACATGAGATCTGAACATATTTTGTGTGTGAATGTTTGGGATGAAATAAACTTGTGGTGTATATGTTGTATGTTGGTATATTGTTCCTACATGTTCATGTATGGTCTGCTCATAGAATTTTGGAATATTTTGATAACATCCAATAAAATGTAGGAACGAATTAATCATGTAGTCTTCACTTTCTTCGACTAATAGATTCCTCAAAACTTAATCGACTCTGACATACTCTATTTCCATTTGGTTATCTTACAACTTTATTTTATTCACACAAGTTACATAAGGAAATACACATGTGACACCAAGTTCTCACGATAAATGGGTGGACCTCAATTTATTTTAATTATACAATAACAGTTCAATATCTGACGCCATTGTCTTAAAGTACACCAGTCAAAATAGGAATTCTGCATGGTGTGAGATCACATACATAATTACCGGTAAAGAGCATTTCATTTGCGAGAATTTAATAAATTAGATCTCAGGAATTAAAAGTTCTTTGTAGATGATTTTATAATACATTTATTGAATTGAGATACTGAGGATAAATGATAGATACGGTAAAAGAACTACATGTAATTCAATCAGAGATCAACTACACCTGTAGTTGTACAGACACCAATCGAGGTGATACAATCAAATAAACACGTTGGGTGGCTAGTTCAGTCTCTCTTTTCTTATTTTTTGACTGAACTAGCCACCCATTTTCGCCTCAAAATATGACATTGTACAGTATGTCTTAACGCATGTCAACTTAGCAGTTCACCAATTTATAAATACCATAAGAATTTTTTTCTTGAAAATATACGACGATCACCGGATCACCTCTGTGACCAAGTATTGCGTTTAAAATAAAACATGATTGAAGATATATACTGAAACATGTAGATATTATACTGGTAGATAATCAAAACTAGCCCTACTGTATTTCCAAAATGGCTAAATTAGTTTTAACGCAGCATTGCCGCTTCAATCATCCAAAACTTACGATAGGCCTAAACTGGAGCGAATTTTTACGATGAAAACAATTTATATGGCAGTTTATTTGTAGAAAGTCAGTTTGAATGAAGATTTTCATTTTATTGAGTGTCAAAACAACAACTTCATATGAAATCGGTTTATAGTTATGACATGTGCGTGATCAATATGCGTTTGTTTACATCGGCAACTACTATAGCGTCTCCCTTGCCGCTTGGCGGCGCTGTGAGCAAAACGTCACATTGACGTATAGAAGAAGTGCGGTATCTTTACTTCTTACAATCTTTGGTTTAACTGTCTTCAAAGGACTGTCTACAAAATCCGGTGAATTTTGGTAAGAAACAATATGTTATCGCTAACTTTAGAAACGTTTGCCCCTAGCTCACGGAAAAAATAATTCTAATTATATTTTATTTAGCAATGTACATTCGTACATAAATCGTAAAATTTACTCGACCTTGTGTAATAGGGTGAAATGAGATTTTTTTGTTACACACGGAGTTACTCTGACAGTACAACTGTTGCAACGACATGTTTGAAACCAAAAATCAATACCATGCTCTGCAAATCTCCCCGGAGATTCCGGATAGTTAATTCCGGATAGCTAATGACCATTTCAGAATCTACTGAAGCTATTTTTTTTATTTGCAGGATATTATGTGGTGTATTTCTATATGACTGCACGCACTGACTGGATTATTTTAAATCGGTATCTGTAATATACGATATGTGCCCTATAATAATACAGTTAGTATATATCCCAGAGAGAAGATAATAACATTCATAACATTCTGATATAAGATAGTCATATACGATACTGACATACGAACATATGCTATACCTAACCACCTATCTTTGCTGGTAACCAAGGCATCTCTTGCTGTTCAATCCCTGGAAAGTGTGCATTTCTCCGACACCCATGTGAGATCTGGCAGCTGTTACTTGTTAAGTACACAGCGACGTATTTTCGAGTGGCACCATTGATTCATTGCCCTGTGTAATGGTAGTTCAAACATGACATCGGATAACATTTGCCCTCCGGGAACAACAACTTCAATAGAACAGATACAAATACTCGAATATATACATGTCGACGGATCTTTTTCTACTTTTATTCATTGGTTATCATAACCATGGCCTGTTTAAGTCGTGTCAACATAATGATGTGCTATTATTAACGTTCATTCCTGCTCTATTGACCATACTCATGGGGGTCAAGCACAGTTAACTACACACTTTACCCCTTTTTGTTATTGGTCCAATAATTGCAGATAATGTGCGGGTTTTAATGTCAAGGCAATAAGAGTGAAATTGATTGTAGCATTTATAGTGAACTGGGAATATTGTATTATGACAAATAAACTTTATCTAGTTTCAAGTAGTAAACTCTGTACACCGTGAAAATTAATACACCCAATGCTATGAATGACGACTAAACGCACATGAAAATACTACTCGCGAGAGTCGCCCATCCGCCTTGAAATAAAAAAAGATAATTCCCAGTGTTCAGTTCTGTCTCGAGTTGTATCTGCTTGGTATGGGTTAGCTAATCAAGAACTGTTTCTGATAAGAGCTTTGATATACTTGCTCAGTTGGAAGTCTGAATAATATAGTGTCCACACCGTGATTCGTTATGTTACGTAATACACGTATTTTAACTTTGATGGTTTTGCACTACTCCCCAACTGTACATGTACTGATATTTATGACGTACGAGAATAGTACTCAGATTTTTCCCTTGGAGAACTACTTTACAATCTAATTAAAATAAATAATTAAAAACTTGATGGTATTTGTTAGAAACAAAAGTACAGTAAAGTATGCATGTCTAAAATACAATTGGTAAGCCCAATCTTGAAACAACGCGGATATAAAATGAATACATTGAGGAATAACTAGCACCATTCCGTCATCCTGACTGTGTAAAGTCCCGTGACAGATATAAAACCCAGCAGTTGCCCAAAAAACTGTGAAGAAAATCGGTAAGCGAAGAACTATGTGGTAACAATCGATTGGTTTTTTCCACAAAGATACCAGTTATGCGTATAATGTGCATAAAAAGGTAACTGGACTCCAAGTTATAGTGCATTTGTTTTTAGTTTGCACCATTTGTTTAATAAAGATTGCTCACCAATTAATTCAGCCTGTAAAATCAGTTTGGTTTTGATCCCGTTCTCACTTTAAATTTCACTGGAGAACACAACGTGTCTCATTCTTTTCGGTACAGTCCAATATGTTAGCGAATATATGTTAGCCAGTATCTCCATCAAATTTCAATCAAGCTACAATGCGTGCAAGCGATCAAGGCATGAATCATTTACCAAATTTTATTGGAACACGGATATATTTGATAACCTGGCATCTTTTATTTCAGATGAATATGTGTGATACATGTGTTTTTTCTACATCATGTTTCGTGCGTGTACGCTCCAAGCTGAGTGTTTCATGTTAAGACACCTTGACATGATATTTCACGTTGACACGTCTTGTGATTCAACATGACAAGTCGTCATGAAACAATATGTGGTTGAGCAAAGTATGATTCAATATGAACGTAACTATCAATTTATTACCACCAATACATCCAAATTGTTATGTTTCCAATAACAAACGTAAAACGTAACATTTTGCAATAGAAACAAAGCCCAACCAAATACTTTATCAAAAGACTCACTGGTGTCATCAGGGGCAGACAGTGTGGTTAATTTAGTTGTTTCTTCTGTACACCTGATATAGTATACAACTGCCCAACATCCTATGAAAATAAATTAGAAATCCGAAACTAACCCCATGGAATAGATATATGACAAGAACATAAGTACTTAATCACAAGCCAAAAGGCTACTGAGTTGATGGTATCCTCTTGGACAGATTTAACGTCCACAAGCAGTGACACCGACTCAGTGGTATGAATGTAAGTATCAATCTATTATCACCAATACAGCCAAATTTTGATGTTTCCAATAACAAATGTAAAATGCAACATTTTGCAATAGAAACAAAGCGCAACCAAATACTTTATCAAACGACACACTGGTGTCATCAGGGGCAGACAGTGTGGTTAATGTAGTTGTTTCTACTGTACACCTTGTGGAATTAGTATACAACTGCCCAACATCCTATGAAAATAATTTAGAAATCCGAAACTAACCCCATGGAATAGATATAGGACAAGTACATAAGTACCTAATCATAAACAAAAAGACTACTGAGTTGATGGCATCCTCTTGGACAAATTTTAACGTCCACCAACAGTGACACCGACTCAGTGGTATGAATGTAAGTATCAATCTATTACCACCACAAAACCCAACCAAATACTTTATCAAAAGACTCACTGGTGTCATCAGGGGCAGACAGTGTGGTTAATGTAGTCGTTTCTTCTGTACACCTGATATAGTATACAACTGCCCAACATCCTATGAAAATAAATTAGAAATCCGAAACTAACCCCATGGAATAGATATATGACAAGAACATAAGTACTTAATCACAAGCCAAAAGGCTACTGAGTTGATGGTATCCTCTTGGACAGATTTAACGTCCACCAGCAGTGACACCGACTCAGTGGTATGAATGTAATTAAAAATTTATTACCACCAATACAGCCAAATTTTGATGTTTCCAATAACAAACGTAAACGCAACATTTTGCAATAGAAACAAAGCCCAACCAAATACTTTATCAAAAGACACACTGGTGTCATCAGGGGCAGACATTGTGGTCAATGTAGTTGTTTCTACTGTACACCTGATGGAATTAGTATACAACTGCCCAACATCCTATGAAAATAATTTAGAAATCCGAAACTAACCCCATGGAATAGATATATGACAAGTACATAAGTACCTAGCTACTGAGTTGATGATAAGACACCTATAATGTCTTACTATATCTAGCTTAAATCTTGGCACCTTTCAGACAATACGAGCATTGACACTGAACTTGACATTTAATGATTCAGTAAGGTCTCAACGGTCATTTCAGCCCAAAAACTACCATTTTGGAATCTTAAAGCATAACACTAGTAACGAAATAAAGCGCAATGTGATTATTAACATTCTCGATTCATCAAAGTGATTTTTTTGTCATTGAGTATCCTATCCATTTGTGTTTTGACCTATATGAAATTCGTCTCAGTAAGCAGGGTGAAAACGATTTGCTACACGAAAAATCCAAGCGTAAAATAGTTTTTTATATATATAAATACTGTGAACATGTTACGCATGTCTTAAAGTGCAGGGAGATTGCCTAGGGGCATAAAAATACAGCAATTTACGTACTAGCCAGTGCTAATACCAGTTCTGAATATAGCGACAGCATATTGCTGTCCTCCCATAATTCACAGGATTGCTGGGGCTCTGTGAGAGTCGAACCATCAAAGCCAATTACTTCTTATCAATCCAATTAGCCACGACAAACTGGATTCTACAGCAAATTGTTACACAGTCCGTCAATTATAGCTGAGTTGTAAATTATGCCATTTTGAGCAAAAGGTCGTTGAGTTTTTTCTACACCTCGACTGAGCAGACAACAAAATCATAATTTTTATTAGAATATTATTCAGCTTAGGATTCCTATATTCGTGTGGTGATACAAATACATAGTATGGTATGAATAGAAAGTACATTTCCAAGTATGCTGACTCCTCCATGTTTAGAGTAGGAAAACATCAAACACAACGTCTGCACCTGATTCCGCTAGTGTGGGTTTAGATATAAAAGGTCTAGTTGAAACATTTCTTAATCGACTTCTCGTTGTATTCATCAGCAGCCTATTCAATTAATAAATTCCTGCCCAGAACCGTGCATGACATTATGTTGGCGTAACGCAGTGGAGTCGCTACTGGAGTTTTCAAGCTTTATAATTCTTATCGTGTATTGATGTCGACCTGCCAAAAACAATTGACAGAAAAAGTAGACAATATTTTTCCATTCAAGATATTATATATGTCAGTGTCATAAGTCAAGTGCATGACATGCAAAGAGCCCTCACCGAGTTAGAACAAAGCGTACAAAATACTAATATTGTAGAAGGTAACAATTCATGTGATGTAAATAACTAGCATTGCCAGCCAAAATGTTGGAGAATGTAAACTATTAGCTCCACATCGATAGATAGATGACTTCGTTCGACACCACTTCTTGTCACACAAGTCTGTTCCACTAACTAAAGTACATCCTCGATATTCCACGATATCCTTCACAAATTCACCCGCATACATCTTTGGAGTAGCACACTGGGCTTGGTGAAAAGATACTTCAGTGCCAAAATTCCTCAGCTGCAGTAGGGAGCAATCGCATACTAAAGGATTGCCAGAAATGTCCAAGTATTGCAAAGTCCAAATGTGGTACAAAAGACATGGATTTAAAGTAGTAAGACCATTATGATCCAGGAGAAGCGTGGTTAGACCAGTCCAGTCTGTTACTCCTGGTTCTTTGTGAAGAATCATAGGACTCAATCCACAGAACGCATCTGTGTCTAATTCCAAAGGTGCCATATTTTGTCCTAAATCCAGAAATTGCAAGGGAATGTCACGAAAAGCATAAGGGCGGATGTTGCGAATTTTATTGTAGCGAAGAACTAATTTGGTAAGAGACTGAGCTTTGCAGAGAGCCTGAGATGGTATGTCTTGGAAATCATTACCAGTGAAGTCCAATTCATACAAATTGCTCAGACCTGAGAAGGCATGACTGCTGATATGTGTAAGCTGGTTGTACTGTATCCGAAGTGTCCTCAGTTCTGTGAGTGGATCCAATACCTCTGAACCAATATCCGTTAGATAGTTGTGTGATAAATCCAGGTACTCCACTCCAGATATTCCTAAGAAGGCTCCAGTTGTTAAACTTCTAATACCATTCTTATTGAGATGCAGCATTGCTGTTTGTACTCCACTGAGGCTGTCATCACGGATGGACGTGAGGAAATTCCCTGTCAGGTTCAGGTGATGCCACTGTTTGGAGAATCCCAGGAAAAGAGGCACATGATAGAAACCAACATATCCACAGTGAATAGTATGTTCGGCTATGCAGTGGCAAGGCATTGGACTCGGGCATATTTCATCAGCGTGTGTCATTGTCGTACCAGCCACAAATGCTGTATAAATCGAAAGCATAGAATATAGCCACCATAATACCCACATTATCTGATAAATATGATCTTGAATTGTTTTATGATAGCAATATTTCTTTCTCAACCTCACGTCACCGGGTCAACATCACTTCACAGGGAGGTTGAATTGTGTGAAACAGTTTCCACAATATAGCAAAATTAGTTTTACACGTGGACAATACATCCTTCCCAAATTAACTAAATGCCATATTAGTAACATAAAATATGTATTTCTTGCGTCCTTTCAGCCACAATCCTGAACAGATCATTCCAAATCCTTGCGAGCCCGGTTGTTCTTCACATTCTCACTGTCTTTCGCATAATCCTAGCTGCCATACGTTTTCCTCCCTGCAGACAATAATCCCTTTACACAGTTGCCGCTCGCCCGGCCGCACTGTGAATGTCTCTACACAGAAGATAACTTCACACTGTCCACGGCGCGAGTGTCACCACCCAGTCGCTGGCGAGGGTTTTATAGGGCCTCCACTGTTAGTGGTGACTCTTGAGCTGCCAGGCCCGCTGTGTGTGCCACCAGGGAGTGGCCGGGACCAGGGAATGGGAGACGGTCTGCGATTACACAGGAATGAGCTAAGTGTGTAATTGTAGATGTACCTTTAATACCATAGGTGTATTTTGTATTGATAATTCAGGCAGCTCTGGTACAGACAGTGTATATAGGGTGCGAGATTGTTACCCTACTTCCTGATGTAACCACCAAAAGGATTTTCTTTGGGGTTGCCTGTCAATATTTCATATTCCACGCACATTGGTATACTTGTATGCATTCAGGTCAACTCAATGAAATAATAGGTGTTAAGGTAGTTTGCTCCCAACAGTGAGGGGAGGGGTCAAAGAGTTTTTCAAAGTAAATCACTGTATAAACAAAATCTAGCGCTTAAAAATGCTATATCTTATAGCGTAACTGATCAGAATCCTAAAACTGAAAAGAAAAAAGGGGGTAACCGTATCCGTTCTCTTGGAAAATAAAATGCAAGATGTGGATATGGGCAAAAAAAATTGTGTAAAAGTACCATAAATTAAGTCTGATTAGTAAATGTTTGTGATTTTTGATCGAATATGTTGAAGAAACCAGCACATTGACCCCCTATTTTCTTTAATACTAGGATGCTGATCAGTTTCTCTATAAAATATGTTAACTTTTAAATTTTGACTTTTCATTACCTCCCTGTTTGCAGCGGACTACGTTAACAATGTAAAATATGTCGATTAATTTTATTGTTAACACCCTGCAAACACGGGTTCTGCTGAATACTACAAAACTTTCACAAGTACTCATTAAGTGGATATACATTATTTCACAAGAATAAGTTCCTGAAAATCTGCTTCCTGATGTGGCCATAAAAAGGACTGTCTTTGACAAAGCAGTTTTGACCCAGGTAAACGCATCGAATTTCTTACAACGTTCTACACATTAGAACTGTATCTCTATCATTTATCGAATTATGATAATGATTCAGTTCAAGGAATCAAACGAAGACTCCAGTCAAATATTTTATTTTCAGACTGTCATGGACTTCGAAGAAATAATATCTAATATGCTTGCCAGCTGTTATCATATTGCTGAAAGAACTTCATGGATGATCGATTAAGTATCGAAGTGAACAATTACTCTTTTGCATGAGACCATGATATGCACCAAACAAAAATATTTTACACAAACGACCTTTGATTCTCGGAGGTGCACTGAGAAACCACAAAACGTTTGTCAACCTTCTTCACCTCCGAATTATTCTCAGTATTGCGTGCTCGAACACAGTCACGTCAATGCACTTAGTGCAATCAAAGATACCATTTTCGTCCCATCAGATATTGCGTGAGTGGTAATGTTCTCAAAATGGCTGTAAAATCAGGAGGAAAGTGAATCGTGAACGGGTTTATTTGGACACATGATATTACCCACTAGCCATCAGATATACTGTACACACTAACTGCTCATGCTGACGATAGTGCCCCGGGATTGACATGAGTGGTCGACTTTTCTGAAGATCAAAAACACCGTTCTATATGATTTACCACTGAAGCCATCAAAATCTTATGGTATCTGTAATAGCTGTATTGTTGAACATATTATATTAGTATATCAACCTTTGTGGTAAAATTTGTGTTCTTAGGTTCGTATATCCTATATAGGTTCGTAAGACTATTGTCCAACGACAATGTCAAATATCAAGGAAATCGGATTAACCAAACATTAATGAGAGTGAAATCGAGTACAAATAATAATTTGTATTACGCTTTCGAAGAGTATTAGTTCTTGTGTAATATTTTGGCTATATGAATAAAATTAAACTTAGCATATATACGAATCAACTGAGAATAAAATTTCCTGCTGCAGTGATGCTTTCCATGCTGACTCATATACGAACCGAATTTCACTAAGGAGTAAAAGGGCATATTTCATCTCCAAGTCGACGGCAAATCAATCCATACATCGACAGCAGCATTACAGTCTAAGACCTCGGGGTCAAGAATTGCACGGATCTTTAACATAAAGAAAATTATTGTGATGACGTTTTTTGAATATATAATGGATGTGGCAGACGCCAATTGATCATACGAAAATTGCTTCGTTTTTTTTTTTCTGAATAACGAATAAAGAATGGAAACTGTTTTGTCAGCTAACCTAAAAGTAAATATACAATTTCGTATTTTTTTCAGATTGAATAATAGAAACGGTTATCTCAAAATCTAATCTCTGATCATTCATGTAAAAAGGCAAATTTCATTGCAAATCAGCAGAAAATTGCTTCTTTTTTTCTGAATAACGAATAAAGAATGAAAATTGTTATGTCAGCTAGCCTAAAAGTAAATATATAATATCGTGTTTTTTTCAGATTGAATAATAGAAATGTTTATCTCAAAATCTAATCTCTGATCCTTCATGTAAAAAGGCAAATTTCTTTGCAAATCAGCAGCAAACCAATTTAGATTATAACGGGAGCATTGTACTCTAGAGCTCGGAGTCAAGAATTGCAATGATCAACAACGTGAAAGAAAAAACACTGTGAGGATGTTTTTAAACAAATAATGGATATAGCAGACACCGATTGATCGTTGTTGAATTTTCAATGTTTTTCTTAATCATCAGGTTCGGTGCATATGTGACATATTGAGTTGTACCGATTACTTTTACTGTCATGCTTGTATACGCATGTATGAGTATATGAAAGATAACAGTCAACATAGGTAATCACTATAAGACATAAGACGAACGTCGAACAGCGGAGTTTCGCAAAGTATAAATCAGGTTGTGTTTCCGAAGCCAGCATACTTGTCGATGTCATCTAGTTACAATCCACATGTCTTGTTGACGTGAACGCTGTTTATTCAAATCATAACAATACATCAAAATTCAATTTATCATTATTCATCGTGTATCTTGAAGCTACTGTGTATCTGTAGAAAATCACAACAGTGACAGAAAGATTATGTAATATGATCCACTAACAAAAGATTCTGTGGAAAGGTCCTGTTGTATAACTATGCAGCTTTTACCCATGGATGGCCATACATCATTGTCAACATTTTCTTATTCCTCTGTGACAGATTGTATAGCGGCCTGAGATTTCCAGAATATATTTGCTGGGTCCAGTTTTTATATCTAGGTTTATAGCTTCGATCCGGCAAATGCTTTTTGACCACATCTGATTACTCATTGCTTTGCAGTCATCAAGTTACCAAATTCGATCGGTCCAGTTTAGAGGTACAGCACGTATGCAGGAAATGGCATATCTACTATCAAGATGGGCAGCTTTGGGCTGTGAATTTTTGACAGATCATCTGAATGATAGGTAGTGTCATGATCGATTCTTGACTGATTAGCTTAGGAGTAATACCACATAGAAGTCATTGCTTCAAGGACTGAACTAAATAGTCGATTGTGTTGACAAATTCTTTGGACGTTGTGATCGCACCGTTATCATCATTGAAATTTAAATGTTTTTACCGATGGTACGAAAAAACATGAGACAGGAGAACCAATAAAACTAATTCAAAGTGACATTTTGAAACACTTTCAATGCAGTCTCTATCTAGCTGTAGAAAAGGGCAAGGGTAGTGATAAAACAATGAATGGCATTTCAATGGTTTGATCACAATGAATATTGAATAACGTCAAGTTTAACAGTCCATCAACCCTAGATCATTTTATTATGTCAGTCGACATGGTAAATATATGTATAATATAGTAACACCGGTAGGGCTTATATTGTGCCAAATCTCCTTTTTCAAAACACCCATCTCCAGATTCTTTTATCGATTCATCACTCGATCATTCGGGTTAATTTGATCATATGGTGAAAACTAGCAATACGATAAGACAAAGCAATGGCCCGAGCTATGACTGACTCGGGTCTCCCAGAGCGACCCAGACAGCCCTAGATTCTCCACTAGTTTGTGGTTATCGGAAATCGATGCAGTAGTGAGCAGGTGTCGATCATCATGAAGAGTGGCTGATTTTCAAGTGGCGAGAGACTGTGATGAATAATATTTAATCACGCTGTAGTCTACATGCCAGAAATGAAAGCTAATAATGGGAAGTGCTGGGATTAGTGTACCCCTATATTGGTATTTAAATGAACAAATTCAATTCAATTTTACACGGATCAGTATAAACTTGCTATCCATTGCTGCAGTGCCCCCAAAAATCTTCAGCTGTCCATTTCCCAATGTTCTTCATATTTTCTGCCTGCTGTGAGTGTCATCGGCTCTCCGACGTTCTGGATCCAAGGGTCAGCCACAAGCTGGTGAAGAATCCTGGCTGCCTGGACCGATGTTGGAGTCCCGAGGGATTCATAGCCAACAGGCAGTGCTGGGATTTATATATGTTACTGGTGTTTATACAGTTACAGTCTGGGAAGAGTGCTAGTCATTGCCCAGGGTACTCATCTCTGCGTTGCTTACTGAACAACTGTGCTTTAGACTTGAAACATTGTTGTACTTTCTCATGCATGTGTTACATATATGCCCCAGCAGAGCAGGTAAAAATACTTTCTGTGTACTTTACCGGGTCACTTGCCTGTAGCAAGAAAAAGCATTGTATCGCCACGTTTAAATTAAAGGTTGACAAATGAACTGGGCATGTACTTGTACACGTACATATGAGCCGTTGCTGGAGTGGTTGTCCTGCGAGGCAAATGTTATGTTCCAACCAACAATACACCGAGCAATGAATCAATGGTGTCACTCGAGAATATTTCAAAATACGGCACCAGGTACTTAACAAGTAACAGCTGCTGAGTCTCACATGGTTTTGAGATAGTCAGACTCATTGTCAGTACCCATGTTATGTTACATAGCATGGTTAGGGTTACCATTAGTTGTATTCTTGATTGTATTCCTGATTGTATTTTTGACACTGACTGTGTAAAAAGCTGGTGGAGAATCCAGTTTGTTGTGGCTAATTGGATTGATGGGAAGTAATTGTCTTTGATGGTTCAACTCTCTCGGAGCCTCAGGAATCCTGTGTATTGTGGTGGGTTAGCAATGTGCTATCCGTGCATTCATAACCGTTATTACCACTGGCTCCTGAGTAAACTATTGTATTTTATTGGTCCAACTACACTATTAAGATTTTATCACTTGCTTACAAAATTCATGGTGATAAATGTACATTGCAAAGCTGTAATGTAATTTGCTGATTACATTTGCATCTAGAAACAGATCTGGGTTGGTACATGATCGACCTTATGCCAATTATCTTATTACGTTGCAATGAAATGGGAACTGTGTTAACAAGCACGCTTCAAAAAATTGCAGCTTCATTGCATGAAGTTCAACAATTTCCACCAACAACAAAAATGCTAGGGATGCACGGAACAACTGTACATCTCGTCTCAAACAAATGATAAGGTGTAATGAATTAAGATTATTTTAATATGGTGCTATCTTCAACGAACTCACCTGAGATTTAAAAGACATCCTGTCTTGTTTAGAGACGATATCGGGTGGAATAGGTACGGTTCCATTTCAAAATCGATCACAAATTATTCCGATACAACTGAAAAGTACTGCTAAATCCTCGTCAAATCTGACAACTGCACCGTTCAAGGAACCTTATTACGTGTATTGAAGAGGTGCCAGTGGAATCATTGATTTTTCGCTAAGAACATCCACATTGTAGGTATCAAGTGAACGATGTATATGCTGAAGACACACACCCTTCCCTTAATTCACCATTCAATGTTAGCCGTTCACAGCTATTAGTCTTGCTTGAAAGCAGCATTGTCACAGTGGTATACATGCAAGAGACAATGTGAAATAATGTCTGTGGTACCATAACTGGAATTCATCTCGTCATTTCAGTACGACTGACCCTGACCAAACATGAGATAAAAGCCTCGTAAGTCTGACATCTTTTAATAATGTTTTTTTTCAATTGCTAATAGTAATAGGACGATATATACTTCCATTGGTGAAATTCTCCTACCAAGAATACATGAACTCAATTTTGTAAGGGATTGAAAGGGCACACTTCACTTACGAATCGACTGCAAATCATCTCGCATCATGACAACAGTATAATAGACCCGTGTCTCAGAGTCAAAAGCGACAAAATGAAAAAGTGCACAAGGACATTTTGGGACACAATTAATGCCTTCATTTATGATTCTTTCTCCAGTAGATTCATTCAGAATATGCCGTAAATTCTCGTGTCACAATTTACTGAGTATTTTTTGCTTCCTGGTATATGTTGTTTAATTCACAACCAGTTTTCTTTCTCATTAGTGTTTTTCAACTAATGCTGCCAATTACAATTCACCATATTTCTCCCAGGAGTGTGATGAATTTGAACTTTCAGTCAGTGTTATCCGATAAACTTTTCCGCACTTATCACACATAATTCCAAACACACATAAGAACAGGACGACTCATTATTTTTCACCAGTTGGAAGCTGTCCAGTCAACAACAGGTGCGTTGTTACGAACCACAGTAACCTTTTCTCATGAATATTCGTAAAACGACATCTGCGTTTTCATGGTGGGGTATACCCAAGTTTGATTATTCATTAATTTCACTGTTATACCAGCGATGACATGTCGATAAGGGTTGATATTTAATAATATTGGAATTTCTTGGTCTACGAACTATCTAGGAAATCAAATCGGGTTCATCTTCACAGCTCAATGTCAAATATAGGAAGAATCAATACTTTTAATTATTACTCCTCGTATGATATTGAAACCATGTGTTCCAACTTGTCAATAACATTCTTATATTAGGTCAGTCGCTTTGTGTTGCCAGCTCAAACACACACTATCAAATATCGTTGATAGTATGAACATATTTTTGAAAGATTCCAGGTGACAACGTTTTAATACATTAATAATCCAATGTGAATACAATGTTTCTGGTAAAAATAATAATTTTAACTATCGGTATTGATGCAGGCTCAATAATTATGTTAGTTCAATGGCATGTGGTCCACGATTTCATGCACTTTCTGATCCTTCTTTCTAAACACTCAGAGGCCAAACTAATTAAGTTGTATGCAGGATGGCCCCATTCGTGGTAGTGTTGCATAGGAATCGGACATTTTGTGCATTCTTGATCACGAATCAGTAAATTGTTTTCATTTTCTCGTTAGCAATATAATCAAATTTATTTTATTTTTTTAGCACGATGATATAGCCACTGCTGGCGATGTAGTAGTCGTACATTTCTGATGCGAGATATGATTCCGAATGTATCTGATATTCGACCAAATGACAACATGAGTAATTTCCCTTACGAAGTACCAATAATTTTTCACATACATATTCACTCCCATGCAAATATTTGCAAGGGTACTTGTCCTTTTTCGATTCAGTTTATTCTAGTGCGTTATTGTTTGCCAATTTCACTTATTTCTTTTAATCAAAATCATTTCAATTAATATCGCCATTATGGAATGGTAATTATTTCTATATAACACTCAATTTCGCTCCGTTATTTAACGGTAATGATGATAAGTAGATCTGGTAAATAATCAAGAAATTATAGAGATTTATATCTTGTCTCAAATGATATAAGTTTGCAGTGGATTTGCTGATTGTGCTATGTATCATAAATTGAAATTATTAGAAATTCGTCTAGCACCGAGTTCTGATGATTTCAAGCTATGATACACAAATAAAATATCTGAAGAATATCGCCGATGTAAAATAGTAACTTAAACCATAAGTTCCATCTTCTACTTTGTAGGTAACAATTATAGACAATTTATTCAATATCAAGCGTTTTCCTAGTATTGCATACGATTGGTGCGTATTTGGTCAACAAAATTCAGATTTTGTTCAGAATATTTAGCATCCAGTGTTCGTTCACAATAATGTGTGTACCAATTTGTTTATCAGTTTCTAGCTCCATGCTTCCTTCACTGTTTTCGTCACTCTTTATCTATTGATTTGACCTAGATATGATCTCAGGAACCTAACCATGACGTGAGAGCCTGACATGTCACACACTTAACATATGACACTCACATGATGCCTTGAATGATAATGTTATATCTATTTCCTTTCAGCCGGGCAACATGACAGCAATATGTGATAAGAATTTTGAATAATGAAGTTTTAGTAATGAATAACTTATTCAACTGCAATATATGTTATGCAATGTTTTGAGATGGAATTTATGCATTGATTGACCACAGATAAATGAAATGAGAGATTGGTGACGAAATATTCCAACCCACATCGGTATCATTAGATAAATCATGATATATTTGTAACTTGGTATAATTGGTGAGGGGTAGTCAAATATGTGGTGATTTGATAGTCAAACACACAATATAATTGGTGATTGGTTAGTCAAACGAAATAATCAAGTTTCATGAAATGTGCTGATCAATGTGACAAAACATCAAGTGGCTGCTTTGTTATGTAATAATGTCTTGTCGTGAAGATTCCCTTTTTAGTGATATGATCAACTTTTCCAATCCATATAACCCTAAAAACTCTGTAACCTCAAACACCTCTATTCATTTATTCAAGATCCTGATAATTTTGCTTACGTTTACCAGAAGGCATGAAACGCACCCATTTTACCTCTATTATAAAGAGACAAGCTTGTCCAATCAGTCTAGTGGAATAGGTGCATGACAAGAATAAGTACTTGACCAGAATCTACTGCTATGGTGGACATATATATACATCCACTAGCAGTGACAAGGAGTCAGTACTGAACTGTGTAAATCGACCTTTTACCAAAATATTAAGATGAAGAAGATAAAAAAAACCTAAATAAAAGCTAATCCGAATGATTCATTCCAAAGGTATACTAGAGTTATCAGAGACAGACAATGTAGATAGAAGCAAAAGTCACCCAGCTGTGCTCGTAATGGCATAATATACGTCTCGGCTATAAATGACTAATTGTGTAACAAGTTGATGGAGAATCCTTGTAGCCGTTAATTGGGTTGTTGGGAAGTAATTGCCTTTGATAGTTTAACTGTCTCAAAGGGATTGTCTCCAAAATCGGGTGAATTTTGGTAAGAAAGCAATATGCTATCGCTAACTTTAGAAACGTTTGCCCCTAGCTCACAGAAAAGATAATTCTAATTATATTTTATTTAGCAATGTACATTCGTACATTAGTCGTATAATTCATGGGTTGCCAACCACTCGAACTTGTGCAATACGGTAAAATGAGATGAGTTTTATTTTTGTTACACTCAGAGTTACTCTGACACTACAAATGTTGCAGGGACATGTTTGAAAACAAAACATCGATACCATGCTCTGCAAATGACCCCGGAGATGTCAATTCCGGATAGTTAATGACCATTTCAGAATTTGCTGAAACTATTTTTTTATTTGCAGGATATGTGGTGTAATTCTATATGACTACACGCACTCGCTGGATGATTCTAAATCGGTATCTGTAATATACAACTCTGTGCCCTATAATAATATAGTTAGTATATATCCCAGATAGAAGATTCTGACATTCATAACATTCTGATATAAGATACGATATAAGATACGAAGTCATATACGATACTGACATACGAACATATGCGATACATAACCACCTATCTTTGCTGGTAAGCAAGGTTATTCTTGCTGTTCAAATCCTGGTAAGTCCAAAACCCATATGAGATCTGGCAGCTGTTACTTGTTAAGTACACAGCGACGTATTTCCGAGTGGCACCATTCATTCATTTCTCTGTGTAATGGTGGCACAAACATGACATCAGATAACATTTGCCCTGCGGGAACAACCCTTCAATAGAACAGATACAAATTCTCGAATATATACATGTCGACGGATCTTTTTCTACTTTTTTTCATTGGTAATCATAACCATTGCCTGTTTAAGTCGTGTCAACATAATGATGTGCTATTATTCACGTTCATTTCTGCTCTATTGACCATACTCATGTGGGTCGGGCACAGTCAACTACACACTTTACCCCTTTTTGTTATTGGTCGAATAATTGCAGATAATGTGTGGGTTTTAATGTCAAGGCAATAAGGGTGAAATTGATTGTAGCATTTATAGTGAACTGGGAATATTGTATTATGACAAATAAACTTTATCTAGTTTCAAGTAGTAAACTCTGTACACTGTGAAATACACCCAATGCTACGAATGGAGATATTGTATTCTGACGACTAAACGCACATGATAATACTACTCGCGAGAGTCGCCCATCCGTCTTGAAATAAAAAAAGATAATTCCCAGTGTTCAGTTCTGTCTCGAGTTGTATCTGCTTGGTACAGGTTAGCTAATCAAGAACTGTTTCTGATAAGAGCTTTGATATACTTGCTCAGTTTGAATAATATAGTGTCCACACGGTGATTCGTTATGTTACGTAATCACGTATTTTAACCTTGATGGTTTTGCACTACTCCCCAACAGTACATGTACTGATATTTATGACGTACGAGAATAGTACTCAGATTCTTCCTTTGGAGAACTACTTTACAATCTAATTAAAATAAATAATTAAAAACTTAATGGTATTTGTTAGAAACAAAAGTACAGTAAAGTATGCATGTCTAAAACACAATTGGTAAGCCCAATCTTGAAACAACGCGGATATAAAATGAATACCTTGAGGAATAACTAGCACCATTCCGTCATCCTGACTGTGTAAAGTCCAGTGACAGATATAAATCCCAGCAGTTGCCCAAACAACAACTCCCTCGGGATTCCCACAGCGGCCCGGGCAGCTCACGATTCTCCACCAGCTTGTGACTTGATTCAACATCGTCAGCGAGCCGAATGCACAGGACACATGACACTGAAGCTGTGAAGAAAATCGGTAAGCGAAGAACTATGTGGTAACAATCGATTGGTCTTTTCCACAACGATACCAGTTATGCGTATAATGTGCATAAAAAGGTAACTGGACTCCAAGTTATAGTGCATTTGTTTTTAGTTTGCACCATTTGTTTAATAATTTGTTTAATGAAGATTGCTCACCAATTAATGGACCTTTTCATAGGCTTTCCCGCCAAAATTTCCCGAATGCTGTCATTTTCCGACCAATCACAAGTGCTCGCATTCGAGTCATTTAACGGTTGTAAACAAAATCTTTGTAGCGGGAATTAAGCTGATTTTCACATCAAAATGTGCAAAATATGAAGTATTTTCATAAGTACGGTTATCATATTGGCCATTTGTGATTATTTTATCAATCTGAATCGAAAATGGTACGCATTTCGTGAGGCGGGTTCAAAACGGTCGTTTGACATAACGATAAAACCACGTGCGGCTGGCGCGTGCAATCTTGAGAATAAACTGGTCAACAGGCTATCCTCCGTGGTACCCAATTACCGTAATGCAGCATTACGTACGGTAATAGTCAACACGATATATGTTTGCAAGTTTTATATCGTAAATTACGAAGTCAGCTAGTTCTTCACGTTAAAAATGTACAATATTCCACCTGGCGTGAGACAGCGCATGAGAAGAGGTAACTCTGGCAATGATCGAAGTTGGGTTGTACCACAGATTCATTCACGCTATCATTACATAGATCTTTATCGTACATAAAATTACCTACTTTAACATAGATAGGCTTTTCCAAGATATAATAGTTAATGAATCAAGTGAATACAAAATGAAATGAAAATATTCACAAATAAATAGTACAGTCTCTCTCTTTATTTTTGCGAATTTGCTGGACAAAATAAGTAAATTTATGGCAACAGCGTACATAATTTTTGGGCGATGTTTTCACGGCATCATTCACAAAATACACGAAAATTAGAAGAACGAATAGGCTAGTATCAGGAAAAATGTTAAATCTGCTGTGTAACGATGATATGTAGCCTATTTTCCACACGTGAATGAATGAGAAGGCTTATTCGAGGTTACGGAGCTTTGTATATTTGTATCGGATGTTTTAATTTCAGTATCATTAAAATTTTGATAAGCAATTGGTGCATTTGATTTACAAATTTTCATGCCAAAACATCTACAGCGCTATTTTGAATTATGTAATATATGTTCACGTGCTACTAGTAGAATGCACGCCTATATTCTTTACGGTGGTAGGGGTTCAAAGGGTGGTCATAAGCCACGGAGTTTCACGAACGTGGTTTTACGTAGCTATGACACGCACGTGCGAGAACACAACGTGTCTCATTCTTTTCGGTACAGTCCAATATGTTAGCGAATATACTGAATGAACGGACATTATATGTCTATCGTTGTTTTAGGCTAGTATTTTTGATATTTTTATAGCACATGTCAGCGGCAGCCTCATCGGCATATTTTCCTGTCTCAGTTAACTTTCCCAGGAAAACTCGTGTTGTAACTGTCCCGGACTGTTTTACCAATATGTAGCACAATATCAAAAACAACTAGACGAATGAAAGTCATAAAAAGTGTTGTGACTTTCACAGACATAAAAATGGGAAGGCGTGACAGGATGAATCCGAGTGGAATCATGTTCGGTGATAAAACTATCCAAATGAATACACTCAGCAAAGGACCTAGGATATACATATCAACGGAGCGTGTTGTCTGACATTCACGACAATCACGTGACGGAAGCATGCAGAAAATTGCCTGAAAAAACTCTGAACTCGGGTCTGATTTCATGATTATGTTCAACACGATTCCTTTCTTCGATTTCTCATAAAACACACATTAGAAAAGTTCACTTAGATACCCTCGTGACTTTCATTTCCGACTGCTTAGTGTCACAATTATCTAGATTCATAATCTCCCATAATTTATGTATACCAATGTCATTGGTAACCTTCCATATGGTCCATATCCTAGTAGCAACATGGCATGCACAATAAAAATGAATGCATGATGTAATATGATTTCCCCATGTATGAACTTCCTTCCAAACAAAGGATATTGTCTGATGCTAGACTTGAGTTTGGATAACGAACTTTTATTGACACTTACTTTGTGGGTGTTAAAATGTAACATTACAGCATCCAATAAAGTTGAAAACAAATGTATGGAGTAAATATACAAATTCACGAACATGGTCCTGAACCTCAACTTATTTGTTGATTTCACACCTCAGTCGTTGATTGTTCCCTCAGGTCTAAAATGGCTGAGAGAAATAATCAGATTAGACATTGGTGTGAGAACAGTGAATTATTCACACTGAGAAACATAATCACGGGCAAGATATGAAATATTGTATGTGCATTTCATATCTGCGAAATAAACACAAGATGTTACACAAAATGAAACATTTTTTCGGGATTCAAACCACAAAAGTGTCCAGTTCCGGAATGCCAAGCCAGTATCTCCATCAAATTTCAATCAAGTTACAATGCGTGCAAGCGATTAAGGCATGAATCATTTACCAGATTTTATTGGAACGTGGATATATTTGATAACCTGGCATCTTTTATTTCAGATGAATATGTGTGATACATGTGTTTTTTTTACATCATGTTTCGCGCATGTACGCTCCAAGCTGAGTGTTCCATATTAAGACACCTTGATATGATATTTCACGTTAACACGTCTTGTTGTGTAATTTAACATGACAAGTCGTCATGAAACAATATGTGGTTGAGCAAATATGATTCCATATGAATGTAAGTATCAATCTATTACCACCAATACAGCCACATTTTGATGTTTCCAATAACAAACGTAAAACGTAACATTTTGCAATAGAAACAAAGCCCAACCAAATACTTTATCAAAAGACACACTGGTGTCATCAGGGGCAGACAGTGTGGTTAATGTAGTTGTTTCTACTGTATACCTGATGGAATTAGTATACAACTGCCCAACATCCTATGAAAATAATTTAGAAATCCGAAACTAACCCCATGGAATAGATATATGACAAGTACATAAGTACCTAATCACAAGCCAAAAGGCTACTGAGTTGATGGTATCCTCGGGGACAGATTTAACGTCCACCAGCAGTGACACCAACTCAGTGGTATGAATGTAAGTATCAATCTATTACCACCAACACAGCCAAATTTTGATGTTTCCAATAACAAATGTAAAACGCAACATTTTGCAATAGAAACAAAGCCCAACCAAATACTTTATCAAAAAACACACTGGTGTCATCAGGGGCAGACAGTGTCGTTAATGTAGTTGTTTCTACTGTACACATGATGGAATAGTATACAACTGCCCAACATCATATGAAAACAATTTAGAAATCCGAAACTAGCCCCATGGAATAGATATATGACAAGTACATAAGTACCTAATCACAAACAAAATGGCTACTGAGTTGATGGTATCCTTGGGGACAGATTTAACGTCCACCAGCACTGACACCGACTCAGTGGTATGAATGTAAGTATCAATCTATTACCACCATTACTGCCAAATTTTGATGCTTCCAATAACAAACAGAAAAACTCATCATTTTGCAATAGAAACAAAACCCAACCAAATACTTTATCAAAAGACACACTGGTGTTACCAGGGGCAGACAATGTGGTTAATGTAGCTGTTTCTACTGTACACCTGATGGGACTAATATACAACTGCCCAACATCCTATGAAAATAATTTAGAAATCCGAAACTAGCCCCATGGAAGAGATATATAACAAGTACATAAGTACCTATTCACAAGTCAAAATGCTACTGAGTTCATGGTATCCTCGGGGACAGATTTAACGTCCACCAGCAGTGACACCGACTCAGTGGTGTGAGTGTAAGTATCAATCTAGTAAAACCAATACAACCAAATTTTGATGTTTCCAATAACAAACGTAAAACGCAACATTGTGCAATAGAAACAAAGCCCAACCAAATAGTTTATCAAAAGACACACTGGTGTCATCAAGGGCAGACAGTATGGTTAATGTAGTTTTTTCTATTGTACACTTGATGGAATTAGTATACAACTGCCCAACATCCTATGAAAATAAATTAGAAATCCGAAACTAACCCCATGGAATAGATATATGACAAGCACATAAGTACCTAATCACAGCCAAAAGGCTACTGAGTTGATGGTAAGACACCTATAATGTCTTACTATATCTAGCTTAAATCTTGGCACCATTCAGACAATACGAGCACTGACATTGAACTTGACATTCAATGAATCAGTAAGGTCACAACGGTCATTTCAGGGGAAAAACTACCATTTTGGAATCTTAAAGCATAACATTAGTAACGAAATAAAGCGCAATGTGGTTATTATCATTCTCGATTTATCGAAGTGATTTTTTTGTCATTGAGTATCCTATCCATTTGTGTTATGGCGTATATGAAATTCGTCTCAGTAAGCAAGGTGAAAACGATTTGCTACACGAAAAATCCAAGCGTAAAATAGTTTTTTTATATATAAATACTGTGAACATGTTACGCATGTCTCAAAGTGCAGGGAGATTGCCTAGGGGCATAAAAATACAGCAATTTACGTACTAGCCAGTGCTAATACCAGTTCTGAATATAGCGACAGCATCTTGCTGTCCTCCCATAATTCACAGGATTGCTGGGGATCTGTGAGAGTTGAACCATCAAAGCCAATTACTTCTTATCAATCCAATTAGCCACGACAAACTGGATTCTACAGCAAATTGTTACACAGTCCGTCAATTATAGCTGAGTCTTAAATTATGCCGTTTTGGGCAAAGGTCGTTGAGTTTTTTTTTCTACACCTCGACTGCCGCATTAACACAGAATTTTTATTAGAACATTATTCAGTTTAGGATTCCTATATTCGTGTGGTAATAAAAACACACAGTACGGTATGAATAGGAAGTACAATTCCAAATATGCTGACTCCTCCGTGTTTAGAGCAAGAAAAACATCATATACAACGTCTGCACCTGATTACGCCAGTGTGTGTTTAGATGTAAAAGGTCCAGTTGAAACATTTCTTAATCGATTCCTCGTTGTATTCATCAGTAGCCTATTCAATTAATAAATTCCTGTCCGGAACCATGCATGACATTGTGTTGGCGTAATGCAATGGAGTCGCTACTGGAGTTTTCAAATTTGATAATTCTTATCATATATTGATGTCGACCTGCAAAAACCAATTGACAGAAAAACTAGACAATATTTTTCCATGCAGGATATTATATATGTCAATGTCATAAGTCAAGTGCGTGACATGCGAAGAGCCCTCACCAAGTTAGAACAAAATGTACGAAATACTATTATTGTAGAAGGTAACAATTCATGTGATGTAAAATAACTAGCATTGCCAGACAAAATGTTGGAAAATGTAAACTATTAGCTCCACATCGATAGATAGATGACTTCGTTCGACACCATTTCTTGTCACACAAGTCTGCTCCACTAACTAAAGTACATCCTCGATATTCCAAGATATCCTTCACAAATTCACCCGCATACATCTTTGGAGTAGCACACTGGGCTTGGTGAAAAGATACTTCAGTGCCGAAATTCCTTAGCTGCAGTAGGGAGCAATCACATACTAAAGGATTGCCAGAAATGTCCAAGTATTGCAAAGTCCAAATGTGGTACAAAAGACAAGGATTTAACGTAGTAAGACCATTATGATCCAGGAGAAGCGTGGTTAGACCAGTCCAATCTGTTACTCCTGGTTCTTTGTGAAGAATCCTAGGACTCAGTCCACAAAACGCATCTGTGTCTAAAGCCAAAGGGGCTGTGTTTTGTCCTAAATCCAGAAATTGCAAGGGAATGTCACGAAAAGCATAAGGGCGAATGTTGCGAATTTTATTGTAGCGAAGAACTAATTTGGTAAGAGACTGAGCTTTGCAGAGAGCCTGAGATGGTATGTCTTGGAAATCATTACCTGTGAAGTCCAATTCATATAAATTCCTCAAACTCGAGAAGGCATGACTGCTGATATGTGTAAGCTGATTGTACTCTATCCGAAGTGTTCTCAGTTCTATGAGTGGATCCAACACCTCTGAACCAATATCCGTTAGATAGTTGTGTGATAAATCCAGGTACTCCACTCCAGATATTCCGAAGAAGGCTCCAGTTGTTAAACTTCTAATACGATTCTTATTGAGATGCAGCATTGCTGTCTGTACTCCACTGAGGCTGTCATCACGAATGGACGTGAGGAAATTCCCTGTCAGGTTCAGGTGATGCCACTGTTTGGAGAATCCCAGGAAAAGAGGCACATGATAGAAACCAACATATCCACAGTGAATAGTATGTTCGGCTATGCAGTGGCAAGGCATTGGACTCGGGCATATTTCATCAGCGTGTGTCATTGTCATACCAGCCACAAATGCTGTATGAATCGAAAGCGTAGAATATAGCCAACATAATACCCACATTCTCTGATAAATATTCTCTTGAATAATGTTTTATGATAGCTATTTTTCTTTCTCAACCTCGCGTCACTGGGTCAACATCATAACACACAGAGGGTGAGTTGTGCAGAGCAATCTAGCATACACAAGTTTCACACGTGGACAATACATCCTTTCCAAATTAACTAAATGCCATTATAATGACATAAAATATGGATATTTTGCGTCCTTTTATCCACAATCCTGAAAACAACATCCCAAATCCTTGCGAGCTGGTACGTTCCTCACAATTTCACCGTCTCTCCGATAATCCTAGCTGCCATACGTTTTTCTCCCTGCAGACACTAATCCCTTCACACAGTTGGCTCTCTCCCGGCCGCACTGTGAATGTCTCTACACAGAAGATAACTTCACAATGTCCACGGGGCGAGTGTCGCAAGCCAGTTGCCTGCGAGGGTTTATAAGGCCCCACTGCTAGATGTGACTCCTGAGCTGCCGGGCCCGCTGTGTGTGCCACCAGGGAGTGGCCGGGACCAGGGAATGGGAGACCATCTGCGATTACACAGGAATGAGCTGAGTGCTGAGTGTGTAATTGTAGATGTACGCTTAATACCATAGGTGTATTTTATATTGAGAACTCAGACAGCTCTGGTACAGACAGTGCATAAAGGGCCCGAGATTGTTACACTACATCCTGATGTGGCCACAAAAAGTATTTTCTTTGGGCTTGCCTGTCAATATTCCATTTTCCACGCACATTGGTATACTTGTATGCATTAAGGTCAACTCAATGAAATAATGGGTTTTAACAATGTACAATATATCGATTAATTTTATTGTTAACACCCTGCAAACACGGGTTCTGCTGAATAATACTTTCACACGTACTCATTATATTAGGGGGATATACATTATTTCACATAAAGTAGGTTCTTGAAAAACTGCTTCCTGATGTGGACATCAAAATGACTGTCTTTGACAAAATCCCCTGGAATCCCAATGGTCTTTTGTCCGGGTTAAACCCATCAAATTTCATACATCGTTCTACACATTAGAACTGTATCTCTATCATTTATCGAATTATGATAAGGATTCAGGGATTCAAATGAAGAATCCAGTAAAATATTTTATTTTCAAACTGCCATGGACTTCGAATGAAATAATATCTAATATTCTCGCCAGCTGTTACCATTGTGCTGAAAGAACTTCATGGATCATTGGTTAAGTAGCGAAGTGAAAAATGATATGCACCAAACAAATATATTTTAAACAAACGCCGTTTTATTGTCAGAGGTGCTCTGAGAAACCACAGAACATTTTTCAACCGTCTTCACCTCCGAATTATTCTCAGTATTGCGTGCTCGAACATAATCACGTCAACACCCTTAGTGCAATCAAGGATACCATTTTCGTCCCATCAGATATTGCGTGAGTGGTAATGTTCTTGAAATGGATGTAAAACCAAGAGGCAAGCAACTCGTGAACTGCTCTATTTGGACACGTGATATTACCCGCTAGCCATCAGATATATTGTACACAATTACTGCACGTGCTGACGCTAGTGCCCCGGGATTGACATGAGTGGTCGATTTTTTTTAAAAATCAAAAACACCGTTCTTTATGATTTACCTACTGTAGCCATCAAAATCATATGGCATCTGTAATAGATGTATTGTTGAAAGTATTATATTAGTATATCAACCTTTGTGGTGTAATTCGTGTTTATATAGTTTCATATATCCTGCAAAAACACAGAAAACCTACATCAAGCCACATATCCAGCTAGTCTTTATATGATACTGCAAGGAACTTCTTTATCCAAACTAATAGCTGCCTCCAATTAATTATACAAATGCATCTGTGATAACCGAGTATAGAGCTTTCCAGCAATTCAAACCAAGACTATTGTCCAACCACATTGTCGAATATCAAGGAAATCGGGTTCCCAAACTTTAATGAAAGTGAAATCGAGTACAAAGAATAATTTGTATTACGCTTTTGAAGAGTATGATTTATTGCGTAACATATTTCGTATATGAATAAAATTAAACTTGGCATCAACTGAGAATAAAGTTTCCTGCTGCAATGATGCTTTCCCTGCAAACTCATATACGAACCCAATTTCAGTAAGGAGTAAAAGGGCACATTTCATTTCCAAGTGGACGGCAAATCAATCCAAACATCGGCAGCCGCATTACAGTCCAAGACCTCGGTGTCAAGAATTGTAATGATCTATAACATAAAGAAAATTATTGTGAGGACGTCTTTTGAACATATAATGGGTGTGGCAGACGTCAATTGATCATTTGTTTTCGCATTTCATTGCATTTGCTGTTTGACAGAAAATTGCTTCGTTTTTTTCTGAATATCGAATAAAGCATGGAAATTGTTATGTCAGCCAGCCTTTTTTCGATACACCACATATAGTTCTCTTTTATCAACTCGTCACTTTATTATTCAGGATATATGGCGAAAATTAGCAATACGATGAGACAAAGCGATGACCCGAGCTATGACTGGCTCGAGTCTCCCAGAGGGACCCAGAAATCCCTAGATTCTTCACTAGTTTGTGGTTATGGGAAATCGATGCAGTAGTGAGCAGGTGTCTATTATCTCGAAGAGTAGGTGATTTTCAAGTGGCGAGAGACTGTGATGAATAATATTTATATACGCTGTAGTCTACATGCCAGAAATGAAACCTAGTCAAGGGAAGTGCTGGGATTAGTGTACCCCTATATTGGTATTTAAATGAACAAATTCAATTTAATTTTACAGGGATCCGTAGAAACTTGCAATCGATTGCTGCAGTGCCTCCAAGAATCTTGAGCTGTCCATTTCACAATTTTCTTCATATTTCCTGTCTGCTGTGACTGTGCCATAGGCTCTCTGACGTAGTGGATTAAAGGGGCAGCCACAAACTGGTGAAGAATCCTGGCTGCCCGGATCACTGTGGAAGTCCCGAGGGATTCATAGCCCCAGTCAGTGCTGGGATTTATATCTGTTACTGGTATTTATACAGTTACAGTCTGGGAAAAGTGCTAGTCATTGCCCAGGGTACTCATCTCTGTGTTGCTTACTGAACAACTGTGCTTTAGACTTGAAACATTGTTGTACTTTCTCATGCATGTGTTACATTATTTGCTCCACAGTGCAGAGTTGCGGTAAAAATATTTTCTGTGCACTTTACCAGGTCACTTGCCTGTAGCAAGAAAAATCATTGTATCGCCACATTTCAATAAAACGTTGACAACCGAAGTGGGCATGTACTTGTACACGTACATATGAGCCGTTGCTGGAGTGGTTGTCCTGCAAGGCAAATGTTATGTTCCAACCAACAATACACCGAGCAATGAATCAATGGTGTCACTCGAGAATACTTCAAAATACAGCACCAGGTACTTAACAAGTAACAGCTGCTGAGTCTCACATGTCTTGGAGATTGTCAGACTCATTGTCGGTACCCATTATATATTACATTCTTTAGTTGTATGTTACATTAGTTGTATTCTTGATTGTATTTTTTACACTGACTGTGTAAAAAGCTGGTGGAGAATCCAGTTTGTTGTGGCTAATTGGATTGATGTGAAGTAATTGTTTTTGATGGTTCAACTCTCTCGGAGCCTCAGGAATCCTGTGAATTGTGGTGGGATAGCAATGTGCTATCCCTGCATTTACAACCTTTATTTCCACTGGCTCCTGAGTAAACTATTGTATTTTATTGGTCCAACTACACTATTAAGATTTTATCATTGTTCACAAAATTCATGGTGATAAATGTACATTGTAAAGCTGTAATGTAATTTGCTGATTACATTTGCATCTAGAAACAGATCTGGGTTAGTACATGATCGTGTGACCTTATGCTAGTTATCTTATTGCATTGTAATGAAATGGGAACTGTGTTGACAAGCACGCCTCGAAATATCCAAGCTTCATTGCCTGAAGTTCAACAATTTTCACCAACAAAAAATATGCTGGGAATGCACGGAACAACTGTACACCTTGTCTCAAACAAATCAAAAGGGGAAATGATTTAACATTATCTGAATATGGTGCTATCGTCACCAAAATTGTCCGAGATTTAACCCCTTCATTGCGTACAGCCTGAGAAGGTCTCGGGCACTAACGTCTATTCCAGTGTGCGCATAGCCCGAGAAGGTCTCGGGCTCTGAACAATGGGTTTTTAAGTCAGTGTGGAACGTCAAGATCGTTATGATATTCCACAAAAATTTGGCGAGCATGCATGGGCACGCCGAGATAACGCAGGGGGCACTATTCGGCGAGTCATCTCAAACTTATAAGTACATCTTCAGATTGACTTCTGCAGAAGAGATAAAAACCGGCATGCATTTTGTCTACGTGCAAATTTTGATTTATATGCACACATGGTATAGATGTGATTTACAATATTTATACGCTGTTCATTTTGACAGTTATGATTGTAACATGCTGCTCAGCAATCGTGAACTAGTTAAGTTGGCTCTTACATAATATATCAGATCAGATCAGATCAGTGGAAATGGAGACATAAGTTATGTGTCCATTTCCACTGATCTGATCTGATATATTATGTATTAAGTTGTTTCTGATGGGAATAATTTAGTGCCGTGTGAGAAGCATGTTTCGTTCGATAAAATGTGATCGTTGCCATGGTAACCTGCTACATATCAAACAAATTTTATCTGCGTTGCAGCTGTATTGGAATGAATAAAGCTTCGTATCAAATGTATATAATTTTCACAATAATATTCCAATTATTTGTTGAAATATCCAAAATATCTAGAATATATCATATTTTGCCATTTTCCCTCCGCACAGGCGATTTCACTGAGCCCTGCAGTGAAGGGGTTAAAGACAGCTGATCTTGTTTAGAGACGATATGGGGTGAAACATATACGCTTCCATTTCAAAATCGATCCCAAATTAATCCAGGTAGAACTGAAATGTACCCCTGTATCCTCGTGAAATTCGACAGCTGCAACGTTCAAGGAACCTTCTACGTGTATTGAAGAGGTGCCAGTGGAATCGTTAATTTATCAGTAAGAACATCTACAGTGTAGGCTTCAAGAGAACGATGTGTCTGCTGAAGGCACACACCCTTCCCTTTATTCACAATTCAAAGCTGACTGTTCACAGCTATTAGTCTTGCTTGAAAGTAGCATTGTCAGAGTGGTATACATGCACTTGAGAGACAATGTGAAATATTGTTTGTGGTAACATAACTGGAATTCATCTCGTCATTTATATTCTGTGTGACTGATCCTGACCATACATGAAATAAAACACGGTGGCTAGGCGTTACGCGTTATTCAGGGAGTGCCGCGTAAAATCGTGAGTAATACGCGTTATTCGTGAGGAAATGGCAGCCTGTGGTTGATTCCTAGAAGGAAAAACATAAAATTTCGCTACCTATACCATTTTGAAATGTCGGATTTGGGTTTGCACGGAACATTACACATATTCATGATTGTTGTTGAGAATTTAAATCAAAGAAATAAGCCAGTGTAGCGAGACCTTCGGCTGCACAATATCTGTCAATGTTGCTTCGACAGCCGCTCTCCCCGGTTTTGGGGTTGAAAATGATATGTATCGGCATTAATGTAGATAGAATGACTATGATATTGAAAGTATGGGCTTCACATGTGCCTATCTTCAAAATGTTTCACAATGGTCGCAAGCGGCACGAATCTAGGTTGAATGTATCATTTGTTTAGTTGCTATACTTTACGCGATTTGCGTGAGGGCATTACGCGTATGTGCATGAGTAAATATTTTGTTGAGGTTGGGATATTTCTTTTTTCAATGCGAATTTTTCTCCAGTTTTACTGCTCAATTGATGGAATAAATTCAAGTTCAAAAGATATTGTTTTCACTTGGTGAGCTTCTGTGTAAAAGACATGAAAAAACTTTTAGTATTGCCAAATTCAGATTTATGAAGATTGGGAGGAACATATGGAGTATAATGATAAGTGAGAAGTATCGTCAGTACTGGACATTGTGCAGCCTCAAATCATACTTTAAAAATCTCTATGTATGCATTATCAGCTCTACTATCCGCGAAAACGCTCACATGTTTCGTCATGCTGTAACGCATGTGTAGATTTTCTCCCTCAGGCTGATACGCGTAAACTATAAAAAGCTTCTCATTTCATAAAATACTCGATTAAAACAACTGGTTGCGTTGTGTAACAATTAAGAAAGATTTCTCCGAACATTCTATGATTTACCAACATGCACTTTGTTGGTTTCAATTGATAGCCGATGATATTTCACAAACGAGTCGCAAGCGTGCGGGTGTTGTCACGAACTGTGTGTCCATTTTCGTAAATATAACGATGTATACAAGTAATTCATAGCAGCATACGCAATGTTTGCTCATTGGGATGTTCCGTGGAAACAAAATTTTAGGAAGAAACTGAACTTTTTCATTGAATTTCCTCATTTGAAGTGGGGACCAATGTCGTTTCCTGTGTCATTTCCTCACGAATAACACGTAATACTCACGATTTTATGCGGCACTCCCTGAATAACGCGTAACGCCTAGCCACCGTGTAAAAGCCTCTAAGTCTGAGATCTTTTAATGATGTTTTTCCAATTGTGCTAATAGTAATAGGACGATATTTACTTCCATTGTTGGGTGAAATTCTCCTACCAAGAATACATGAACTCAATTTTGTAACGGAGTGAAAGGGCACACTTCATTTACGAATCAACTGCAAATCATCTCGCATCATGACAACAGTATAACAGTAAAAACGAAACGGAATCCAAGATGGCGGAACATATGTAGTGAAAAATTTTGCTGCTCAGCAAATTTTCGATTTTTCCACGTTTACCGTTCAAGGAGAACCTCATAAACTATCAGTGCAATTTCCAAGTACTCTAGGAATAATATTTGGTGATAATGTCGTCGACTGCCACAACAAAAAGGCCATATTCCGAGGTGGAATTGTCACCAATCACAGATCCCCCATTAACGCTCGCCGCCATTGGGGCATTGCTCGATCAAAAGCTGGTCCCCATTCAAGAAACTCTCACAGGTATGAAATCACAAATCAATAACGCAGTAGAAACAGCTTCTGTTGCCCAGTCAAAAACTGTGACGCTAGAATCGGAGGTTGAGTCACTAAAAGGGGAGTTATCTTCGCTGAAAGCCGAGGTGAGAGACTTGAAAAAGTATATCATAGACCAGGACAACTACAACAGACGGGAAACGTTAAACTTCTACGGTATTGACGAGACCGAGGGGGAGGACTGTCGCGAACTTTTGTGGTCCTTGTTCGACACGATGGGCATCCTAAACTCGCGTGGAATATTATTCACTCGCATTCATCGCCTCGGCAAGAAACACGAAGGTAAAACCAGACCTATTCGCGCACGCTTCCATTATTACCCTGACTTGGAAAGAGTATTCTCTGCCCGAATTAGTTTGGAAAATTCAGGCAAGTGGTTATCCAAAGTTTACGCCCCGGCGATAGAAAAAAATCGATCAGCTCTTCAGCCCTACGCAAACGCCGCGTTTAGATATCGGGACAGTCTTCCAGAGAATAATAGGTCCAAACTGCGTATCCATTTCAAAAATGACACACTTACCATTGACGGTACCGTGTACACAGTGGACAATATTGACCAAATACCCTCGCATATGACACCGCAGGCTACGGCTACGACTGAAACGGACACTCATGTCTACTTCTGGTCAAAATTCTCCACCTTTTCAAACCACTTCCAGTCGACTTTCACACTAGACGACCGAACATTCTCTTGTGCAGAACAGTACATCATGTTCCAGAAAGCACTTTTGTTCAATGACAACGCATCTGCAACCAAAATCATGAACACACCAGACCCTGCGAAACAAAAGTCACTAGGGAAATCCATCACTGGCTTTCAGAGCAAAACGTGGCATAAACATTCCCATGATATTGTCCAGACCGCACTGCTGGCCAAATTTCAACAAAATCCATTGCTCCTTTCGATCCTTTGCAAAACCGGGAACAAGGTACTAGTAGAGGCCAGTCCCCATGACAGATACTGGGGTGTGGGGCTCCGACAAACAGATCCAGACATAATGGATCCAGACAATTGGCCAGGCAAAAACATGATGGGTAAACTACTGTCAGACACTCGAAAACAGCTCTGTAGTCATGTCTGTTGTTGAGCATTAACTGCTTTTGCATGTTAGATTTGTGCATGTTTGGATCACAAGTTGTGTCCACATGAGTTTCTGTATTAAAGTTTGCAATAATTACATAAGCTGTAATACTGATGTATAACAACCATACATAAGTGTGTTGTGTGTTTTGTGACTCTTTTTATCCTGTCATGTAATGCATGTCCTGTGATGTGCAATCCTGATCAGTGATGCATGTCATGTGAAGTACAATCCTGTCCTGTGATGCATGTCCTGTGATGTACAATCCTGTCCTGTGATGCATGTCCTGTGATGTACAATTCTGTCCTGTGATGCATGTCCTGTGATGTACAATCCTGTCCTATGATGCATGTCCTGTGATGTACAATCCTGTCCTGTGGTACATGTCATGTGAAGTACAATCCTGTCCTGTGATGCATGTCCTGTGATGTACAATCCTGTCCTGTGATGCATTTCCTGTCCTGTGTTACATGTCCTGTGCTGTACACTCCTATCCTGTGATGCATGTCCTGTGATGTACAATCATGTCCTGTGATGCATGTCCTGTGATGTACAATTCTGTCCTGTGATGCATGTCCTGTGATGTACAATCTTGTCCTGTGTTACATGTCCTGTGATGTACAATCCTGTCCTGTGATGCATGTCCTGAGATGTACTATCCTATCCTGTGTTGCAAGTATGTCTTTGATTGGAGCATCTTTGGACCATGCTATCATTATCTATTATTATGCCAATAAGTTGCTTTGTACTTGCACTTTGAATGTGTCAGATTCATGGTTGGTGATCTTCTGGCATCTCCTTATCAGTCTCAAGTCATGCAATTGCATAAAAAAATTTTTGCTTGTGTTGTCACATATGTGTGAATCTCTGATGCAATTTCTCCTGTGAATCTGGATGTTTTGATATGCTTTGTAAAGCATAACTAGACAACTAATCTCCCTGTGATATATTATACTTACCTAATATTTTCTAGTACTCTGGACTAGTGTTGGTTTAGTCTTCTGATTACACGAATTTGACATGTTGATGAAAATTATATTATGTCAGATTCTGAGTTCATGTACTTGAATAGATTTTTGACAGGAACTGGTACTTTATGGTTTTCTAAGCTGTCAGATTGAAACTGGATGTTTGTTATCTTTTGTGGCTCTCATCAGATCAAAAATCAATTTAACTGACAGTTGTGTCACTGGTGCCAGCTCTTATATGTACATATCTTTGCATGCCCACTTTGCTGTATAGTTCTATATTATTGTGGATGACCTTCATGTATTGCATGGTACTGACATGCAACTTTCACATGTGGTATATAATTGATATGCCACATATCATGTCAAACTGCATGTTTTGTATATAAGTTACTAACATTTTATTATGTGAATGCTAGAAAGAATCATTCACATGCATATGATGGCTAGTTTATGTCTGTTGCAATGCATATTATCTCAATTTGAATGCATGTTATGTAGATTATATTGTAAGGTACTGTATTACTTGACAGTTCTGAAATTTTCATAGGGACTAACAGACTAAGCTATGTTTTTGCTTGCTC
Source organism: Terebella lapidaria (assembly GCA_949152475.1). Lineage (NCBI taxonomy): Eukaryota > Metazoa > Annelida > Polychaeta > Terebellida > Terebellidae > Terebella > Terebella lapidaria. The sequence goes on along the minus strand of OX424569.1, from coordinate 16,482,200 downwards.
CAACTAACACTTCCATGAAGATTCTTTTTGTCATATTTTCAAGTATATGTGTATTCCTTGAATATCTTTCATTGTAGTATTTATATGTAGTTGCTGAGTAGCTAATTTTCTCTCATGTTGTGTACATCTAAGTGCCACAAGCTAACTATATATAATATCTAGCAGGTACTTGTTTTCATTGTTTTTGTTTGTTTGAATACGATAGTGTTGTAGTAGTATATTGGTGACGCCGGTATTAATTTTGTTTGCATTTTTGACTTATCAATAACTTGTTTAAGATATGGGGGTTTCAACTGAACAGTACAGAGCTGCGATTGGGAACTTTCATGCTTGTGTTTGCCACTTCCTAGCGTCATGTCGGTCTCAGGTGACTGCACGACCATACAAGCAGTTGCGCACCTGTTGTGACATACTTGCGTGTCCTGCAACTGTGTTGTTATTTCTCTTTATGCTTTTGAGCTTTATTGGCGGGATTGAGTTGAACCCCGGCCCCGAATTCAATTCATTCAATTGTTCTACCTCACATAATCTGCGAAAACTGACTTTGTGCCATGTCAACATTAGAAGTATCAAGCAGTGCAGAGACAAAATTGACCATATAAGGTCTGAACTATGCCCTGAGTATGATATTATCACTTTAAGTGAAACTTGGCTAAATAGCAGTGATTTGGAGGATGACTCTAGAAACGCATATAAACTTCATGGTTATCATGATCCCATAGCACTATGCCGAGAGGGTAAGCGGGGAGGGGGTGTTTTGGCGTGGGTGTCTGACAAATTGTTCGTGAAGCGTAGAGACGACTTAGAATATTCTGATCAAGTGGAACAAATGTGGTTGGAAATTAGATCAAATAACAATAAATTTTTGCTTTGCGTCGCCTATCGCACTGACGAGCAGGAGAGCTTTTGGGACACATTACAAGAAAGTTACAATCGTGGGATTACCACTAATACCGGTAACTGTATTATAACTGGTGATCTCAACGCAGATCCAAACACAACTCATGGCCAAAACTTACGAAATTTTGTTTACACGTATGGCTTAACTAAGCATGTCAACCAACCTACTCGAATTGTTGGTGACTGTTCCTCTGAACTGGACCAAATTCTATCGAATTGTCCAAGTTTGGTGAGAGATCAAGGTGGTAGATCCTGTTTCGTATAATGATCACCACACCGTCGCTGCCACTTTAAATTTCCAAGTGCAGAAAACCAAATGCTTTATCCGTCATATCTGGGATTATAGTAGAGCCGATTTTATTGGTTTGAGAAATAGACTGTGTAACACTGACTGGAGTGTCTGTTTTGACACCAATGATATTGATATTGCTGAAAGGAAATGGACAGAATGTCTTCTAACAGCGGCCAGAGAATATATCCCTAATAAGGTTGTGACTGTCAGACCTGCTGACAAACCATTTTTTAATGGGCATTTACGTCGCCTTAAACGCGCCAAAGACAGGGCACACAAAGTAGCCAAATACGACAATACTCCCGAAGCATGGACACATTTTCGTAGTACGCGTAATGTATATTTTGGCGAAATAAAAAGATGTAGGAATGAACACGAACAAAAATTTCTTCATAGCGCCGCTGCTAATGTTCATTCAAACCCACGAAAATGGTGGGCACAATCCAAAAAAATACTAGGCACTTCTAATATGTCAATACCAGTTATTTGTGCGAATGATGAGGTGATAGTCAGCGATGAGTCAAAGGCTGAGAAATTTAATGAACACTTCTTGCTGAATTCTTTCCTTGATGACTCCAATGCAGTGTTACCCGATGATTATCCACAACTCACAGAGGCTTGTTTATCAAATATACAATTTAGTGAGCTTGATGTTGCCAAACAATTACTTTCTCTCAATCCAAACAAAGCGTTCGGTCCGGACGGCATAAGCCCGCGTCTTCTGAGAGAAACAGCACCTGCAATACAGAGAAGCCTGTGTCAATTGTTCAAACTCTCTTTAACGCTATGCAAATTTCCGACGAATTGGAAAAAGGCAAATGTAATTCCACTCTTTAAGAAACATGACCGTTCCTTGCCCAATAACTATAGACCCGTGTCCCTTTTGAGCGCAGTTGGGAAAACCATGGAAAGATTGGTTTTCAGCTCTTTGATGTCATTTTTCGAGGAGAATTCTCTGCTGTCAGTATGGCAATCTGGATTTATACCAGGTAGATCTACGGTTACACACCTCGTAGAAATGTATAATAGTTTTTGTGAAACTGTGTCGAGAGGGAGGGAAATCAGGGCTATATTTTTAGATATAAGCAAAGCTTTCGATAGAGTGTGGCATAGCGGTTTATTGTTCAAACTAAAGAAATATGGTATACATAATGATTTGCATGTATGGCTCACTGACTATCTAGAAAATCGCACACAACGAGTTGTCATCAATGGGCAATCGTCAAGCTGGTCACCTGTAAGTGCGGGTGTGCCACAGGGATCCGTTATTGGGCCGTTGTTATTTCTTGTCTTTATTAATGATATCACGCTTGCTGTTAAGAATTGTAATATACGTCTCTTCGCAGATGACACATCTATTTTCATTGAAGTAAATGATAGAGAGGAAGGGGCGATTTTGATCAATGAGGATCTACAAGCGATTTCATCATGGGCTGACAAGTGGCTGGTCACTTTCAATGCTTCAAAATCCGAATCTCTCGTTATATCCAAGAAACGTGATCTCGGGCACCATCCCCCTGTATTTTTGAATGGCTCCATTATTGAGGAGACTACCAGTCATAAACATGTTGGCGTAACTTTCACTAGGGATCTTTCTTGGAGCAGCCACATATCAGACCTTGCGTCTAAAGCTACTAAGGTATTGAATGTTATCAAGCCATTCAAATTTAAAATGGACAGATTATCTTTGGAACGTTTATATATTTCCTGCATTAGACCTATTATGGAGTATGCAGATGTTGTTTGGGCTGGGGCCAATTTAACTGATTTATCAAAACTTGACAAAGTTCAAAAGGAAGCCGCTAGACTAGTAACAGGCGCCACTGCCCGCTGTAATTCAGCCGCGTTAATGGCTGAATTAAATTGGATTCCTCTCTCCGAGAGAAGAACACGTCATAGACTATGTCTTTTTTATAACATTGTCAATGGTCATTGTCCACAATATTTGATTGAATGCTTGCCGGAGTCTGTAGGCCAAAGATCAGCTTATGCTTTACGATCATCCTCTAATTTCACTGCTATACCATCTCGACATAAGTATATGTCATCCTCTTTTTTTCCGTCTACGATTACGTCTTGGAACGCATTGCCCATAGACGTGCGTAATGCTACCAACAGAAGGATCTTCACTCACAATCTTTCCACTAATGATACTATACGCAACCCCCTGTATTATAGGGGTGATCGCTTTGCAAATGTTCATTTAGCCCGCATGAGAATTGGCTGCAGTCTTTTGAATGATCACTTACATACTAATTTACATGTGGCGGATAGCGCAGCTTGCCGATGTGGCTATGTGAAGGAAGACCCAGACCATTATTTTTTATCATGTCCACTTTTCAATGATGAAAGACAAATGCTATTCGATAGATTGGGTAATATACAAATCAGTTCATCTGACATCTTGATGCATGGAAGCAGATATTATGATTACGCTTCGAATATACTTATCATCGACGCGGCTCTAGATTTTATTGGGCAGACTAAAAGATTTGATGTTGCGTGGCGAGTCCCTTATATCTAAAAAACTGGATATCATAATATAATTGGTAACTTTAAACAGATTCAACTCATGAAGCGATCATTGAGTACGTTAATATCTTGATACAGGTGTCACCTTTTGTGCTTCTGACAGCGATCATATTTTGCTCATATTTTTGTCATAGAACGATAATGAAATGATAATTTTATATTGTGTCACTTTGTGTACATAGTATGTGTGTTTCTGTTTTTCTCGTTGTGTTGAGACCCATTAATATAAGCTTTTGCTTGTTTGGGGATCCTTAAATAAAGTTTATATAAAAAAAAAAACAGTATAATAGACTCGTGTCACAGAGTCAAAGGCGACAAAATGAAAAAGTGCACAAGGACATTTTGGGACACAACTAATGCCTGCATTTGTGATACTTTCTCCAGTAGATTCATTCAGAATATGCCGTAAATTCTCGTGTTTTTTTTTGCTTCCTGGCATACAGTATGTTGTTAAATTCACAACCGGTGTTCCTTTCTCTTTAGTGTTTTTCATCTAATGCTGCCAATTACAAGTCACCATATTTCTCCCAGGAGTGTGATGAATTTGAACGTTCAGGCAGTGTTATCCAATAAACTTTTCTGCATTTAACACACATAATTCCAAATACCCACAGGGACAGGACGACTCATTATTTTTCACCAGTTGGAAGCTGTCCAGTCAACAACAGGTGCGTTGTTAGGAACCATAGTGACCTTTTCTCATGAATATTCGTAAAACGACATCTGCATTTTTATAGTGGGGTATCCCAATTGACGTCAAACTGCAAAACGAACGAGAATTTGAAAGATTCGGATGAATATGAATGGAATATTAACAACCGAATATGTATTCGAATGTATATCTTATGGCATCTTTTATGTCAGGGTACAGCACATCTATGCATATATGACAGAAAAGATCTGTTTGGTGTGAATAGCTAAGCTTCATTTCTGTCCCAAAATTATAGTTTTGTTTGATTTGAAACAAGTTTGAAGTTTGATTATTCATTAATTTCACTGTTATACTAGGCTAGCGGTGACATGTCGATGAGGGTTGATATTTAATTATAGTGGAATTACTTGGTATACTAGCTATCTAGGAAATCAAATCGGGTTCATCTTCACAGCTCAGTGTCAAATATAGAAAGAATCAATACTTTTAATTAATACTCCTCGTATGATATTGAAACCACGTGTTCCAACTTGTCAATAACATTCTTATATTAGGTCAGTCGCTTTGTGTGTGAAAATTGGATCCTACCTCGATTGTGTTTGCCAGCTCAAAATTCAAATATCATTGATAGTATGAACATATTTTTGAAAGATTCCAGGTGACAACGTTTTAATATAATAATGATCCAATGTGAATACAATGTTTCTGGTAAAACTAATAATTTTAATTATCGGTATTGATGCAGGCTCAATAATTATGTTAGTTCAATGGCATGTGGTCCACGATTTCGTGGTTCGTGGTAGTGTTGCATAGGAATTGACATACTTGATGTGACATACTGTGAAGCACAGTTGAGTACACATGTTACCCCTTCTTGTTAATGGTTGAATAATTGAAATAATGTCTAGGTTTTAATGTCAAAGCTAAAACTAAAATTGATTGAAGTATTATGAAGTGAACTGGGAAATTATGCTTTGAAAACTAAACTTTATCTAGTTCACTCTGTACCCCGTGAAATACACCCGCTGCTACGAATGAAGATATTTGTATTCTGATGACTAAACGCACATGATAATACTACTCAGGAGAGTCGACAATCCGTCTTGAAATACAAAAAAGATAATTGCCTGTGTTCAGTTCTGTCTCAAGTTGTACCTGCTTGATACGTGTTAGCTAATCAAGAACCTTTTCTGATAAGAGCTCTGGTAAGCACAATCTTGAAACAATGAGGAGATAAAATGAGTACCTCGAGGAATAACTAGCACCATTCCCTGGTCCTGACTGTGTGAAGTCCAGTAACATATATAAATCCCAGCAGTTGCTCGAGCAACGACTCCCTCGGGACTCCCACAGCGGCCCGGACAGCTCACGGTAGTAGTAAAGAGGTGGCTCAAGTGACTATCCTACTATGAGTTTTTCAATAGAATGAGCCTGAGTAAGAATATCCTACTATGGGCGTTTTCAATAGAATGAGCCCCGAGAAAGACTATCCAACTTTGGGCGTTTTCAACGAAATGAGCCCCGAGTGTTCTTTTAAGGCGACACCTAGCGAGTATTCATAGAACATCATAGAGTGGTCATATTTTCACCGTTATGATGTGAAAACATATGTTCTTGTATTTTGGAAAAAGTGTATCTTGCTGGAGTTTGATAAACTCTGAATTTATTTTAGTAAATCAAATACTTTTTATCTTAGACCCCCCCCCCCACACACACACACACACACACGCTCACACTTTTTAGCACAACAAACTTCCATTCATTTTTACATTCATTTTATTTTCCACTCTCATACAATATAATTCTACTTATATACAGTTGTTTTTCAGATTTACAATATCATGGTTTTTCATTGTTGAAGCAATACGTAATAGTGAAAAACTCTAATATGAAGAAGATATAATGCATACTACATATAGATACAGTTCACGTGTATTACAGCCCCTTTCTGCTGAATTGCTTTACAATTGTGTCATTGTTCTTTAAATCATCATCAAATACATTCATTATATCCAGAAATGAATAACCTTTACTTCTTAATGTCGCATAAAATATACAATAATGTCCACAGTATTGTGAGTCATAATTTTGCACCCTTCTTGTGGTATAATAATAGTATCCTTCTCCATGTTTGCATAGCAATTGTTCAAAACCATAATGAGCAGGATGTCTTCCCAAGCTATCAAAAAATTCTGGAATCGACGTGAAATAGATGGCGATCCAGTGATGGCCGGGCTCTGTTGAGGGATCTGTGTTGAAGATGTAGAAATTTCCTGATGGATGTTCCGGTAGCTGGTCGGCCGGCCGAACTCCTCCAAAGTTCCTAATCCTTGACAATGCCTGCTGTATTGTTGTTGTATCCATGCTAGTTGATGATATTACGTGCTTCGTCTATTTGCAACATAGCTGGAAATTGAGCATACACAATCACCGTAATGGTTTCTTCTGGGGCTTTGTCAAATCGGATGCTGAGACGAGTGTGTCCCCTCCGGAGCAAACTCAGTGTCGCCTGATCATGATCAGTTTTCCCGTCAATCATGAAACCATAGAGTGCTGATCCAGTTCTGAAGTGCTTGTATGTAAGATCATGACCTTCACTATTGCCGAAGGTTTTGAAGAGACTGAGGTAGGCATTGACGTACTGATTGTTTTTGTAGGACATATGCAGAGGTTCTCCAGGAACGGACTGCCCATCTACATAGAATCCCATAAAACTGCAGTTGAAATGCTCAAAGTTGTATGGGTTCTTTGCGTAACTGCCACTATACCCCTTCTCAGAAACCAGTCCAACGATGATTTTAGAAGGTACCTGACCTTGATACAAGTCTTCGATTTCTTTTTGATTGCTCCCAGAGTGAATGTTGAAGGTTTTGATATCGCTCCGGGTGTATGGATAGAGTGCTGGTTGCTTCTTGATCATTTCCGCATGGCTGACTATAAGTCCAGGGTTCAAAGTGCAATGACAGACAGTCAGCGCCGCCTCGGCTATATCCACTTGATATGCAGAATCTGTACTTGGAGACAAGAGAGCAAAATTGTCGTTGTTCGGGAACAATTTCACATCTAGTTGCACGCCATTGATTAGAAGCCGGTCCTGTTGGAAGATATCCACAGACACTGGGCCTTGCATTTCCACATATTGTCCTTCATTAGTCATCACCCATCTTTCAATCAAACCGACATTTCCTCCATCGACAGGATCTACGCTTTCAGGCTCTGTCTGCTCTTTAAAGTATAGCTGGCTTCCTATATCTTTGTGTTCTTGTGGGTAAATGACAGAAGTATCCAGAATGCTTTTGTAACTGTAATTCAATCCGACGGTGGTGGTGATAACCTGCTGTTGTAGAGCAACGTCAACTTGGCGAAACAAACTATGGAGTGCTAGATTTGCAAATACCACTTTATCATCTTTGGTGACTTTAGTGCTATCTGCTTTTGTGATCCGAGCTTTGATGTAGAGCTGTGTTTTTCTGAGGTCCTTGTAATCACCGCTGGTTCCTGGAACACTGAACTGGATGCTGGAACCGTGCGATATGGGTGCTGTTGGGCGATACTTCACAAATGTTCTTTTGTAAATGGCAGTGTCAATAGGGGGTGAAGCGAACAAATCCAGATTGGCTCCATATCCTTCTTCAGCACCATCGAACTTGAAAGCCATGTTGTCTCTCCACGTGTAGTGTGTAGAATGAAGTGATTATTTCTTATGTCGCTTTTTTATAGCAGAACTCTTCTTTACAGTGGGCTTCTTCCTCTTGGGTTTTCTCTTAGGAGCTCGCTTACTCTGCTCCTTCTCTCTTTTGATATTCAGTTCGGCTTGATGTACGACTTGTTCAGTGGGTGTCACCAGTTTGAGGGGTGTGATGTCTTCACCGAGCTGTTGGTTCTTTTTTATTACATAAAACTTCCTATGCTCCTTGGGTGGATGTTTAAAGTGCTCCTTCCACATTTCAATGTTAGGTATGTAGCTAGAATACTCCATGACTCTTCCTAATTTGTAGTGTCAGTCGCAAATCTCTTGGAACAACTGGCGGTATTTTGTTGTTAGCTTGTCTTATATACACACGAACACGTGACACAAAGGAGCGAGCAATTGGGATAAAATAAGGATTGTGCAAATACCCAGCTTTTTTAACGATCCTCATTAGAGGTAGTGTTGTGTTTCCCACAGGGCTATAATCACATAGATCACTGTAGATGAATAGCTCTCCATGTTTTCCATTAAATTCAATCTCCATGACTGCGCATTCCCATGTTCCAGATAGAGTCAGTGTATGCTTTAGTTCCACCGTGAAATCCCATGCATTGTTCTCGGGATGTGTGTCTCTGCAATCTTTCGCAGAGAGGAATAGGTACATCTTGGTTCATAGGTGTACTTGGTTGTGACGATACGCTGAAGTTACAGTTCTTTTATATCCTTCAGGTCTTTTTCGGGTATCCAACTATCGTACATAGACGAGTACCCAAGCCACCTAACCATCACCTCCTTGACTCCTTTCCGCTTCCTTCGTTGAAGTATTTTTTCAATTTTATATTCGGCTTCATCTGCATTTGGGATTTTAACTTTTTGCAGCTCCCATGAATAGAATTTTCCACGAATCGGTTCGTTGTTATATCCCTTGACGCTGTAGAGCGGGATATTTTGCTTCATTACTCTCGCGGTGACCACAAAGTTTTCCTCGCTCCACTTAACGTCATACTCGCGATCGAACACTGTCCTTGAATATGATACCTTAACACTATCACCAACCTGTAATGTAAAAGGTGTTTTCCTTTTAAGTTTTCCTTTCGGGGCGCTCTTTTTTGCGGGTTTCTTTGGAAGGTATTGTTTTTCCCACAGGGTTGGATCGTTGGTCTTCATAGCTTGATTCGGTGACATTTGAATACTCCGGTGAAAGGAACTGTTGTAGCTTGCCGTGACTTGGGGAAGTACGTTCACCCACTGCGTGTTGTTTTTGCGCTGCATATGTCTGGTAATTTTAACCTTCAGTTCTTTGATTACTCGTTCCGCGAAGTTAGCCTTCATTTCATTGAGAGTCTGGACATGCTCTATTTGTTTCGAGTGGAGAAACTTTTTCACTTGAGCGTTATTATATTCACTTCCTCCATCACTTCGCAAATGTTCTGGTGGTTTTTGGTCCAGAACTCTCTTCAGTGCACTTACCATTTCTTCTCCGCGTAATGTTTTCAGTGCTCGAGTCCAGAGAAAGCGACTCATGATATCGATGACAACCAAGATGTACTTATATCCCTTGTTGTCTTTTGAATAAGTTACCATGTTAACAGTGTCCGTATCAAACATGTAATATTTCCTGGGTACGACCACTCTGTGTCTTTGAAAGTGATGACGAACTGGTTTGTTTTTCGTGTAGACATCTTGCTGAATCAACCAACTTTTAACTTTTTGTTTGCTGTAACCTTTTTCTGCTTTCGCGGTTTTATATAGTTTCGTTAATCCTCCATACGACGCAGGGTGAGAAGGATCATAATAAATACTTCTCAGATAAGTATTCACATCGTTGTCCACAGTTTCTTCCATAGTTCGTGTTTCTTCTTTTTCTTTTGCAACACTCTTTCCAGGGTTACAGACTTTCGCTTGGCCGGTATTCCTGGTGGCGGGGGAAGATCAACAGCTGATTCTCCGTGTCCGTGTTGTATTATTTTTCTCCTTTCAGGGTTTCGAATGAGCGTGAGAGGTATATTCTTCAGGTTTGAGTAGAATGATTTTATGCCTACGGGTTCAAAGTTTTTGTGTAGAACAAGAGCATCTTTGATCAAGTCGGATATATGTGATTGTGTTACCGCTTCACCATTTATAACGAGTTCCCCGTAATCATTCCAACTCAAATCAGAGTTTCGTTTGATGACATCGAGAAGTGTTTGTGCTCTCGATCTGATCGTTTTCGGTAGGTAACTCAAAATTTCTTCTTCTGATATTCGTTTGGAATCTCCACTAGTCTCGCTGTCGAAAACGGGAACTTCTATGTTATCTGTTTTCGAAGTTTCTTCAGATATTTTACTTTCAGTGTTATTTTTACCAATCAAGCGTTGATATTTGTCAAAGGGTACGAGGACACACTTTTTCGTCGAATTCATTCTATCAAAGATATGAGCTCTCTCTTGATGAGAATCAACACGCTCAATATCTTTTTGTAGTTGTCTTGAATCAAAGCTAATTTCTGTTTGCTGCTGATTGTTTTATCGCTGAGCTTGCGGAAAAGTCTCTTTCGAGTTTCCACGACTCTACGAACTCGCGAGTTCAGTGGGAGACTTTGGATGTTAAATATAATTTCACAAATAGCAGTGGTTTGAGTCGGCGTTAAAGTGTAAAACAAGGCTTTTGCTTGTTCTGGTGAGGTTTCGAGCAGCAATTTTAGGAATCCAGCGACTTTTATTAAACTTTTAGACATGTTTGCCGTTCAACGTCCATATCTGAAATGACGTTTCCTTGAGCGGTGGAGGGATTATATTGTTGTTGTCGGCGTTTCTTCAGCCAAATTCCAATCACCGCGCTCGATATGAGGGGAATTAAAGCCAATAGATTCACCCACATGATGTTATCATTTCTGGGGTGGTCAAATGTTATTTTCCATGGGCAGTCACTGAGAACAATCAAGTCCTCTCGTTTTTCACGAAATGCATGGATCTCATCACATTCAAGGTAGGGATTTCCTCTAATATCTACCGTGTATAGTTCGGGCCAATCTTCTCTTTGCAAGGACGGAAATATACTTATGTTGGTATCGAGTATATCCAAATGTCCGATCCAGCTCTTGTCATCAATATCTGGCATTTCGGAAACATTTTCACCTACGCATGACATAATTCCACCCCACGGCAAACAAATGCATTGCTCGCATTTGTAGGCAGTTGCGGTTTGTAGTATGTACCACATACAAAAGCCATATAGCATATACATGTTCTTTCTTCGTGGTATTCCCGATAAGTGATGACGTTCGTTAGGGGATCGATATTATATAGTTTTAAGCCGGTAAATAAACGATAGTGTCTTCATTTGGAAATATGTTCGATTTGAGTGCGTAGTTTTCGTCACTATGAGGAGAGAGGTCAATCAACAAGTAACCATAGGGCTTAGATAACGAATCTTTATAAGCCTCGATCAGAGTCTTTTTGAGCCCGGTTTGCTTGGCGAGTGTACTGATCTGTGACAAATCTCTGGGATTCCTCAATAATATCAGGTAGTGTGTGTTTAGTGATATAGTCCTAGCACATTTGCCTTGACAGTACATGTTTTGATTCACGAATAGGATAGTAAGTTGTCTGTGGTGTGATAACTTCGTGAATATATTTTGGATGTGTGAACTTTCAACCGCTTTGTCCATGAGATCATCTATGATTACGAGATTGTGATTTCCATCAGCGAAATTATCGACTTGTTCTTCACTAGGTAATCCTTCGATAAAATCAATATCTAAGGTTTTTTCTTTTCGATCGAATAACTCTTGCCATACTCCATAGCAGTAGAGTATTTTGCGTGGTGGTATTGTGAATAATTCTTCTTTGTTTTCTAGAATTTTAAATAATAAAGTGCTTTTTCCTGATCCCGTAGTTCCCGTTATAGCAATAGTTGTCGGAGACTGGAACATCTTGTCTGGTCAAAGTATTATAGCTTTGTGTAGTGAACTGCTAAAATCAACTAAATTTATACCATGAAAGAACAAACACATATTCATGTTTGGAATTATGGGAAGGTTTCTCTTCCATCAATTTTATTTTATTTTTATTATTTTTTTTTTGTATGATGTCCTCCCTTCTCCCCTTACAGACATCCTTACCTCACCATTACATTTTATTTACAGAAAATTTTATATTATTACATTCACAAACACTTTTACTTACACATTCACAATCAATAATGTTTCGAAATTATATTAATATTTTTTGTATGATGTCCTCCCTTCTCCCCTTACAGACATCCTTACCTCACCATTACATTTTATGTACAGAGAATTTTATATTATTACATTCACAAACACTTTTACTTACACATTCACAATCAATAATGTTTCGAAATTATATTAATATTTTTTGTATGATGTCCTCCCTTCTCCCCTTACAGACATCCTTACCTCACCATTACATTTTGTGTACAGAGAATTTCATATTATAACATTCAGAGTCAGAGTATTTTTTTTACACACTACATTCACTATTATGTTTCATATACGTTACAATCATGTTCGATATTTACATATATTCATAATACACAAAATGTACAATCATAGCTAAACAATACTTCGTTGGTTCATGCAAAATTATTCATATCGGTTCTATACCCGCACAAAGCAAACAGTAGTGTCTATCGTCAGAAAAATATTCCACATCGGTGATGTCAACATCCCCACATTTTAGACAGCGGTAGCGTTCTTCAGCCAATTCTATCTTTTGGCAGTGGGAACACCCACAGTCACCAATAGAAATGGGGCGTGAAGGTTGTCTCAGAACTGAGGAGGTGATCGGCTGTACTGTGACCACTGGCGCGTTCCCATCGTCCACGTTGTAGGTTTGTTGCCACTCTTCCTCGTCATCGCTCGTTGCGGCGTCGATCAGAGGAGGATCTTTCACGACTTTTTCCCACAGTTGCCCGAGTTTGTTCTGTCCAGGGTACTGTTTCGGGTCACACAGGTCGGCTTCCTTTTCACTTCCGAATCCACACCCCAATCGTTTGTCATAATAATCCAAATAAACGAGTTCCGTGTCCTTGCACGCATCAACGAGGTCGAGCACGGCGATGTTTTGTGATGTTTTCAACCGGAGGATATCCAGCAAGACATCATCCTCGACCGTGTGCCATGGGTACGTGGTCTCCACAAGGGATCCGAGCTTCGCTGCTACCCCTGGTTTCTCCGCGTCAAGGATCGCCTTAGCCAAGCCCTCTCGTTTGTGGAATACAGCTTTCTCGTATTGAAGCAGATGTTGTGCACTATTGAAATCCCTCCCGTCTTTCTGAATCGAACAACAGTTATTCAGTCCGAATAAGTGTATACAACGGAAGTATAGCACTCTACGTTTCGGCCAGGGAGACAATGTTAGTTTTAAAGGTTCAGTACTTACTCCATCGTTTAGAACTTTTCTCTTGCAATAAAAATATCCAAAACCACAACGTTTTTGCTTGTAACTCCAGACACCATTGTTTCTCGCACGGAAGCCCTGGTTTGTACCACTTACAGCCTTTTGATTTTCCAACACAGAGTTATACTTATCAATCGGATGCTCCACAGCTCGCTTGTTGATCCCTTTACACGACAACTTGTACGTGCCCCCTGGTTCAGCCAAAACGTACGTTTTGGACGAGAGACACACCATCGCCGTACCCGTTGCCTCTAGCTTGAATAGTCCAGGGGTCCTCTTGTCATAGGCAATGTGCTCAGGGCAGCAGTCACGAGGGAACCAGAACTCAGCACCTGCTTCAACACTTGGACTAGAACAAAAGCCTTGTATTTTGTGTTGAAATTCGTTTAGAAGTCCTGGTCGAATAACGTCTTGCAATGACTCTCCAGCTAAAGCGAGATACAAACTGTCTGTGTCCATTTCACAGAGCTGGAAATCGGACCTGTCTACATATTTATCTATGCAATCAAAGTAAAATTGCAACATGCGAAGTTTTGCATATTGTAATATGAAATAACCTAGGATATTAGGCATGTCGATATTGATCCTACTCTTTCTACATTCTACTTCATAGACGTCATCGCCGAGCTCCGTCAATGACCTGAACTTAGGATCGTTGATACTCTGTCGTGCCTTTGCTTCTCCCTGGACGTATCGTATGTTCCGATGACGATGTTTGTCCATCACCAGCGACCCATACGCCGAATTACCTATTAGTTTCCAGGTATCCGCCAACACAGCTTTAGACGGATCCGCGTCGCCGGCACGTCTAGCGTCGCTCACCTCTCCCTGAAATCTCTCGAAACATTTACTGGACTGAAATTCCACAGCTTGATAAAGCTTCGTTACTTTTAACCCTTTATCTAAATACCACTTTAATAAAGGCGTGGCCAATAGAATTTTCCTCGCAGCCATTCCCCCAACCAACAGCTTCCGATCGGAGTCGCTCAGATGATTTTCGACGACGTGTTGTTGCATATGCTCCCCGATTTCTGAAAATGGCACATTTGTTGTACAAAATATTGGTGCCATTTCTTGGAAATATAGATATGGCGACATCTCCCTTTCTTCGCCTGGAGCCCAATCCTCTGGAACCTGTAAAATAAAATAAACCAAATGAATAATCACGTCATGAGTGAACCTCGTTTTTCGTGTATTATTATAACTATTACCTCTATATCGCATTCCACAACTCCGAAGAATTCATCGCTTTGAACTGCGCTAAGGATGGTCTCAGAGTTGGCCACGCATCGAGTTGTGAAGAGTTCGTCGTCGTCGTCATCGTCGTCATCCGCGCATTTCCGGGCGAAGGAGGGCAAATATTTTTTCTTCACCCCAGCCATGGTTGCCTCTAGTTCCCTTACCGTTCCAGTGAAGCCACACTCCCACATTTCCCTTACTTCATACCCCTGACGTCTCAAGTATTCCGTCCGCTTTTCCGTGCGTTCTCGGCGTTGCTTCTGGGTTTTCTCATACTTCTGATTCTGTTTAGCCATCTTCTCACAGTCGTGTCCGTGCCACCAACATCCATGAAACTACAAAAAGAAACTTCAACCATTTTATTTTCATCCCACAAAACATGTTATTACGTTGTGTTAAATTTCATTTAGGGTTACCTCATAGATGCATTTGTTCTGATGATCGATCCCGTCCACGTAGTAACTTCCCACCCGAAACTCACTTCCGCTGTTAAGTTTGTGCTGTATCGTCACATTTTCTTTCAGGGCCACGTGATCCATCCAGTAATACATCGCCATAGCGCGACTGTTTGCGGGAGAATGACTGAAACTAGATCCTGACTGTACATACCTAACATAATTTCCCACAGGCATCCTCTGTCCAATAGACCACAAATACAAAGCATTAGCATCGTACCCAACGATTTGTTTGCATACTTTATTAGGATTTTCACGAATACAGGTTTCATCAACGACATGCTTTCTATGGAAAATTATCGATGGCCCGCCAACGATATTTTGTTTTACGATCATGGCAAGATCCTTATCATTTTCGGGGAACAACGGAAATAAAACTCCCTGTTCCGATGCAGCCCTGAAGATCATCTTTCTCGCTATACCGGGCACTGAAATGGAAATTTTAAATATATCGAGATTACGATCTCTATAAAAATTCATGAGTCGCTCAACGGCTGTGATGAAAGGTTGCACATCCAGGTTATTGTAATAGACCAGGAAGTCCTCGAATTCTTGCATGCCCTCTCGCTCCCAGATGGATTTCAGCTCTGCGTGCCTGTCGAGCCCCGTGGGTGGCGCGGAGCCCTTGCTTCCTGCGTCCCGCCATGCCTTGTGTTCTTCGTCCAGAACATTTCCTTCCTTCAGACTAGAATAAAAGTACTCGTATTCCGGCAGAATTCGACATCTCAGCTTTTCCACGCCATCGAACCACTCGTATGGGAAGAAGGACTTGGTTTGAGACACTTGGTAGGCAGACAAGAATCTGGAATAACTGACCCCGGGTGCGAGATACTGTGTGATATCGAGAAACTTGAAGTTTTCACACGCGATGCTAAGATAGGCGTTGTTCCTCTTTATCGTGAAACATTTCTTGTCACCTGCAAGATTAAGAACCTTTGCGAATCTCGCTTTCACCAGATTCAAATCATATCGTGCAGAATTGAATCCCAGTACAGGTAACTGGCGGCAGTACTCTGTGAACCGCGTAAGCATTTTACAAAGCCTGTTGTAGAGAACGGGGTGTGATTCCGGAATGTGTACATTTTCGCGATCGTCGTCGTCGTCCTCGTCATCGCCATCTTCTTGATGATAGCTCACTCGCCATTCTCCGTCGTCGTGTAATCGACTCTGGAAATCTAGGTATGTGTTCGGTCTAGCCATGGCATCGAGGAACTCCTTAGAAGGAGGTTCGTACTCCGCTGTTTCTATCGCACCACCGTCATCATCCATATCGCATTCATCTTCCCCTTCTATGGTTGGTGCAGATACCGCAATCATTGCGTTTAGTTGTCTAAAAACGTAGTCCCACTTAGCGCGAGACAGCTGAAATGCGGCGTCTGAAAATTTGTTCAGATTTTCAATCATCTTACCCAACAGCTGTTCTAGATTATCTTCAACGATGCACTGGGGTTGGGTGAACTCGGGGAGATTGGAGCACACGCTGACAGAAATTGGAATGTGCTGCGCTGTCCAGGTGGTTGCGTCTCCGGCTCGTTCCTCAGTCTTCTTCAGAATGGATTCAAAATCGTAAACGGCGAAATACTCAAAAAAACGCTCGTTTTCAGGAACTGATATACCCAGATCATCGAGTTCCTCGAACACGCATTTACCTGTTTTATAGAATCCTCCCGGGTACTTCAGACGTGTCACGTTGCTACACTCTCGCATATGGGAACGAACGCGGCCAAGTCTTGAAAATATACGCTGACACATTGTACACTGAAACTTTTTAGCGTACGTATTGAAATTTGAAATGTAGCTCAGGTGATTCTCGTAGATGTTGAGGTGGAGTTCCTCCTGATATCTGGTAGTCGGGTGATGACGCGGGATGACGTTACCATTTTCAAGTAGCTCGCACACAGTTAGTTGTACACGAAAACACCTTTCGAAGTGACAAAGCTCGTCAAAGGACAGCCCCGAGAAATCCGCTTTCGGTGGAACTTGGGTGTTCATAGTAGCCATATACTCACGCCACTGATCATAATACACCCCGACGGCATCCTCCAGTCGCTGTTGTTTTCGATGTACTGCTAAACATCTGAATGCGCACAAATTATCATTGTACAAACCATGTGGTCCGGAGATCATGGACTTGATGCACTTTCTGTTTTTGATGAAATCCGGTAAATCTCCACGCCCTAGTGTGTAAGAGGTTCGAAAAATATAAAAACATATATTCGTCACCATCACGACATACCATTTGCTGGACTCCCGTTGAAGATTTGCGTAGTTTTCAATGTCTATTCTGGCGAGCTCCCGTTTGAGTTTCTCCAAGTCGGCTTTCTTGGATATGGTGAAAGGAGCATCGAGCACGTTTGAATTTGTATACGGTATGTAGTACCGATATTCATCAGTTTCTCTATTACGAAGAATTAATCCAAATGCTAGAACCACTTTGAACGCATTAGTCTCGGATTCTAATATCTCATCTAGGTGGTTTGATATTTCTTCAATTCCGCCTTGGAGATTGTTAGTAGGAAAATTGTATTGGTTACTAACCGCTCCCTCTCTATGGGGTCGTAGAATGTGTGGGCGGTTGAGTTCATACGCAACTCGCAAAGACGGGTTGGGATTTTCATCCCAAGGAGCCTCCCCATGTTTCCAGGGTTCCGGTTGTAGCCCCTCGCCTGTTCCATGTTGTGCGAGTCGATGACGGTACACGTCTTTCCGCGTCTCCATCCGCTCACCGCAAGTTGAACAACGGTATCCCGGCGCTTTTACCCGTCGTGCGGTTGGACGCTCGCTGTTCGAATTCCGTCCGGTAGCAGCTTTCTTCGGAGATTTTTCGGGTTGAGCTTCACTCTTCCTCTTGCGATGCTCTGTCCTCTGGTGCCTGCGTAAACTCGATAAACTAAAAAAAACATTGTTACATTTTTCGCATTCAAACCGTCCTTTGCAAGTGCTCTCGTGTCTCCGGGCGTTGCGCTGTCGGCTGAAAGGCTTACCACATTTGCTGCATCTACTCTTACCGTCTGTCTCCCCACGTCCGACTTGAGTTACAGCCTGTTGAAAAAGTCGTATCCGTCTACATTTTACGTTTACTTTTATGCGATTCATAAAGGTATAATAAATAAGAGAATTACTCACCTCGGTAGGTGGGGTTTCGTCTTCGACGAGGGGCCCCAAAACCGCCTGCAACTATATATCAAACAAACTCATTGTAAAATTCCCGCAGAATTTGTGTTTGAGTTTATTTATTTATTTTCAAAGAATATTACCTCAACATCGGGAAGTGGATTCTCCATTCCATTCGTCGGAAAGATGGATTGGAGAAACTCCTGAAACTAAACCCACACATGGTTATTTATTTCATTAGTGGGGATACGTAATTCCTAATCAAATATGGTGAAAACAAAGTGAAGTTACTTGAGTGTCAGCAGAATTACACCCGTCCTGCTGGTGTTCTCCATCTGGTGGGACGATCGATTGAATCTGTAACTATAATCATGAATAATAGATTCAAAAATTAAATAAATATAATAACAAACATTAAATTAAAAAAAAACATAAATGAAAAATATCAACAAAAATTACGTTGGGTATGATAACAAAAAATCAATTAGATTATAAATTAATTATTTTTCATTAATAAATAAATGGAAAAAAAAATTAAGGAAGAATTAAATCAAAAAATAAATAGCTGAAATAAAAAAATATTTTGGAATGAATTTTTCGGCGTACGATAATGTTAATAATTAAAGTACATTTGAAGTGAAAAAAAATCCAGCTTATATTTTCAGTATAATATTTCGAAGTGCAACAAAGGAAATAATTGAAAACTATTCCCACCGGGTCTTATTAAGAACTATCCCAGTCATAACAAGTATAGTTGCTTTTGTGATTTGGGATCCAAACCAAAGATGAATATTTTATTAACATATAATAATTGAAGTATGTCCATACAATATTTCCGCTCATAAAAACATTTGAAGTACAAAAAAAAAAAACTAGCTTATGTTTTCAGTAAAATATCTCGATTTGCAACGAAGATAATAATTGAAAATTATTCCCACCGTGTTATATCCATATCTTATTAAGATCTATCCCAGACATAACGGGCTTTTTAAACTCGTGTGATTTGGGAACCATGCCTAAGATGAATATTTATGTTTTATCATTGAACACATGCTTAATCGTTAAATTTCGTCATCTACTTTGCAAGAAAGGGTGTCACCGTAAGTATACATTTTCAACTCATTTACTTACCTCACGGTTTTCCATTTCCAATAGCTTGTTCATCTTTTCCTGAACATGGGGGTGATCACTCAATCCATGTTTCTCCGCCCATTCTAATAAATCAATCGAATTCTCGAAGAACTCGATTGTGAGCGCAAATCCATTTTCAAATGAGCATTCCATTTCAACAACGGGTCAGGCACTTATGTCCAAAGAATATAGTCTCGGATCAAATTTATAAGCTCTCAAAATGAGCGGTCTCGCGTCAAAACGAGCAGCCAATCAGAACACGCGCTATTAAATTAGAGCGTATGGCACGCTCGAAATACTAGGCGGGGGTACGTTCTGTGGCCAAAACGAGTAGCCAATCAGAACACGCTTTATGCTCGAAATGATCAGGCTGGGCGATTTCTACCATCAAAATAATCAGCCAATCAGAATCCTCTCGTTGGACTCGAAAAACCGCCCGGGCTGAGAGCCCGGGCGTCAATTCGAGCGTCGAATAAATAAATATAATATCAATTTTTAATAGGTTTATCATATTGATTAAAATATTCAATTACTCGTTAGCGAGATAAAATCGCAAGAAACTGTTTGAAGAAGAAAATTATTACATTGAATAACAATAATATTATTATAGTTTCTAAATAGGGATTCTCCATCATGTTTTATGAACTTTTAATCAAATAAGCGATTCCGATTGCGAGGAATCATCACTCACTTCTGTGTCCTCCAGTTCATGATACTCCTCGCACTGTCGCCTGAAATTCTCCATAAACTGAATGAAGACTTGGTTATCACGCATCCTATTAAATTCATCATCCCCACGGTAGAATTCTTTGACAATATAGAAAAACTCTTTCACTTGCCCGTAGGCATCCTTTTCATCCGCTCCCAAATATCTAACGAATCCGCGGACGAATTTTGCTTTTAACACACGATCATCGAAATCTTCCACTCCGTAGAGTGTCGCAAGCTCGCGCATAACATTCGCGTTGTTATACCCGAAAGTTTCATTACGGCCATAACCATCTCCTAAGAAAAAAATACTGGTGTGTAAGACTTCCACAACCTTATCCAACAGGATTTTCCTCCTTTCATATGTGAGAAAAGGGGGAGTTTCTCCCGTTTCGGCTGATTCCATAGCTTCTATGAACGCCGATTCCGCTTCGCGAGTGATCTTGCATCGAATCGCCCACTGCTTCCTATAAAATTTTGCATGCCCCCGTGTCGGCAACATGTCGTGGTCAGGTTCTACTTCCTTGAAGAGAACACTGCTAATCTTCATTCTCCAAAAAGAAGGCGTACTCCTGACCAGCTCGTTTCCTTCTTGACATGTTTCCGCTAGCGATTTTATATCACTCCAATCCAAAAAGGAGCAGACATGCTCAATAATTGAGAAGGGCAGATAAAACAACGCCATATCGGATTTTGATTTTCTGATCGTTTTCAGATTCGATAATTCCAAATCGCCTGATTTTTTAAATTTATTTTTTTTTTGGATAATCTTCCAAAGACTGTTGCTCTAGTGATAGTCGAATTCAGACTGACCGAAGAGAAATTACTGCACGTGTTACAGTGGAATTTACTACGCCTCAATCGCATAAAAAAAAAAATATTTTTTGACCTACCGTGGCACATGATTGTTAATAACCTGCCATGCCTGCCATGTCATAAACATTCATGTGCCATGACAGGTCATAAAACATGTCAGCGGACAAGGCAAAACTTGAACAATGACAGGCACCCAGTTCTCACCATTCAAATATCACATTCATTCTGATTCTAATTCAATCGCGCACCAAACATTCAGGTAATTCACACAATTGTACTAGACACATGCACAGAGACTGAGGGGTTGTAAATATCACTACAACACACGCGTTGCGGTGATGGAGATAAAGAGCCATACTTTTTGGTCGAAACCCATCAAAGGTAAATTAAGTGTTAATTTTGTTTGACAGATATTCGCCTCAGGTAAGGAACACATGGAGAAACAGAGAATGACATTGTGGTTGATTGTGGGTACATATGGGACTTGATGTCATTAAAATTATTTATGTTTGGAGAGTGCTAAGAGGAAAAAAATATTCATTATCCACAATTAATAATTATCCACAATACAATCAAGCGAAAAACATGCGAGTATCATTAACAAACCTGATGTCTACAAAGTTCACGTAAATAACAAAATATACGAATAGCAAAACTAAGCGAATATCTACGAAGTGTAGTTGGTATCATCAAAATTCTTTCCATTTGGAAAGTGCTAATAGGACAATTCATTGAAAGTATATAAAGTTCATATAAAACACATGTCCACAATTTTTAATTTCACCGTAGAACAAGAGGAGAGAGAGAGAGAAATAAAGCATAAACGATAAAAAAATAATTTAAAAAAATGTGTCCAATATCAGTTATATTCGTAACACGATAAAAAAATGTATGTCTACAAAATACCCGGAAATTATGTCCACAAAGATTAGTAAAATATCCCTGTCAGTTCAATGTCTGTACACCGTGCGTGGCTTTGAGGCGTATCAAGCAGGCCAATTATCGATGGAACCATGCCTGCAACAATCAATCATTCAATCAATCAATTTATTCAGAACTGTATGGGAAATGTACATAGCGTTATTATTTTACAAATTCGTCAGATACAGTACAAAGCAATGAAATGAGTCATTTGAAAATACCATGGCATGACATTTTTTAATTATTTAAGACAATAATTTATTGATTTCCTAGGTATTTTAAAGTATATTGTTTACCTCGCATAAACAAAATGCCAGACGTATTTCAAACAATATACATCCTGAGGCCCTGTTTTCTTTTCTTCTTCTTTGTTTCCCACCGCGGGCGGGTGAAAATTACTTTGAGGAAACAACGCAAGCGTTTGGGTCAATTTTATTTTATCCCTCAAATCACCAAACACTGACAAGGATAGAATATGGTTTGCTTTTTTCTTCTCAGTTATTTATCAATAAAGTAGCTTAGCAATTTGTTAAATATCATTGTTTAACTTTTTTTTTGGCATGAGTTTTTCTGTGAATAAAGATGTTATTATGATGATATAAAGGTCACGTGTTTTTTTTTTAATCCTGTTTGTTTTTATGTACAGGTCTGCCGGGGGTAATAATTATGCAGTCAGAGAGACCGACTTGAGTTGGTGATCTTAGACTATAAAATGCTCATTATTATTATTATTAAAAAAATGGTCGTGACCTTGGGGTAAATTTCCAACTAAAGCGATATCGATGAGTATGGGGGCCCTGAAAAGGGCCGTTTTTTTTCTCCCTAGCCACCACTCAGGGTCTAACTTGCTTCTGATCCCCGGGCAACACATTACGAACTCGGGGTGCCCTGAACATTGGCACCCGCCCGATAATATCAAAAAATACACCAGGGGATGGCAGTGTGGGGGCGGCTTGGCATGCTAGCCCTTGAGGTAGTGGTTTGCGGGGACGATGGCAAGATGGTATGATTGCGGGGCCACATTGCACCTCCGCTAGGAAAGAGACCTCTTTTGCTCCTTCCATGATCAAGGTTGTGAAATATAACTTGTTTTAGCATTTGCTATATATTCGCGCGGTGTCTCCTCCCACACACGTGCACACGTACGCATTGCTCTGATTGGTTAATAGCGGTAACACATTGGGTTTTACCCCGTTTGTGTAGGAGTCGTCTAGTAAGTAAGTAATTTATTTCCAAATTGCACACAAGATGAACATATTCAATAGATGCTATGAGAAAGGTATAATTTGTGGACTCCATCAGAGGCCGATACCTGTAACTTATTGCTCAAGCGGTGAAGCCCATGACATTGAAATGATGGTAACACAAAGTATGGTACGGATAGGAACAAAATATTTACAAGTTGGACCCACGTTACATACTACACATAACAACATAACAATCACGTAGATATATAATAATTTCACGTAGAAATACACATTATTCAAATACACCCATATATACAGGAGACGATGAGTCAGTTGCTGAACGTCTATGATCACGAAAACACAATTTAAATAAAAAGGGGATGATATCGATACTCTAATCACATATATATCCTTCTATATATTTTATATGCAATATAATACCAAATCATTTTATATTATACAAATCATGTGTTGTGAAAATAAACTTTATTTCCGTTATTACTCAATTTTTTTTAAGCATTCAGGGCCTAGAAACTGAGGTCAAGCTGGCATTCTATTTCCTCTTGTACTCCCGTGAATTTTTTCCATTCCACTGGATTTAGGCATACCTTTCGTACCACATCAGTCACATTGTTTGATCCGGTGTATTGTCGAATAATCACCTCCGCAAGAGGACTTTTCACGTAAATGTAGGTATTCATTGTGAGAGATAACTTCAAATATACCGTTTCTCCAGCTAGCACATCTCTCAACGATCTTGTCACCTCGTGTAGATATTTTCGAAGATACACGTAGCAATGATAACAAAGCAATATCTTTTCCTTAGATTCATTCATCTCGATGCAAACGTCTCCGATTTTATTACCGTATATATGTACGTTGTCACTAAG
This sequence comes from Terebella lapidaria, assembly GCA_949152475.1. Lineage (NCBI taxonomy): Eukaryota > Metazoa > Annelida > Polychaeta > Terebellida > Terebellidae > Terebella > Terebella lapidaria. Next base: position 16,458,273 of record OX424569.1, on the reverse strand, counting down.
CTTAGCCTTGTAAAAAGCCATACTTCCATCCCTTTCTATATCTAAACGTCTTCTCATTCCATGTTCCGACTTGTCCCCGGATCACAGTAAGTTATCATCTTGTGTATGAATCATGGAATGATCTTCCCCCCTCAAGATAAGCTATATATCGGGTTGCATGATCAGTAAGTTTTCAATATTGTACAGTGTCGTATACCGGTGTCGCCGTTCGTTCGACCTGATTTCGCATGTTTCTTTGCCTCTACAGAAATTACAAAGTCAGATCTATTTTACTAGCATGGACATCTTGTATGTTTCTGTGGTTTGCAACTACTTTTTATAGTTTCTGTATTGTAAAGGAACTGCCTAATGTTCTCCTTTGTTTGTCCCAATACATTTACTATCAGTATTTTCTGTTTTAAATTTATTCAAACTCAGGACCACTTTTCGGTTTCAAAACAAACAAATACATGTTTTATACCGTTTATTACTAAACTATACAGCGGATATTTCCCCGTACATCAAGTTTCCACAATACACACACACACACACACACATTATCGACACTACACGAAAATATAAACCATAGCGGATGTCATCATTCTATACTACACGAAATATTAAACTCGTAGCATCACTCCAATAACACTATTATACAGAGACATATGAAATTCGTAGCAACTTTCTTCACTTCAATAACGTATCATCCCGAAAATATACATGAGAGTATACATATATCAATCGCCGAGACGAAATTATAATGTTTTTAGAGGTATTCCGCATACATCCCTTGCGGGTTGCACTCAGCACACTGGATCCATCCCAGTTGATTACAGTGATCCAATTGTTCGCTGCAGCGCAGGGTCGTTTCCAGTTCCGGCACATATCGCGGAATATCCCCCACGACTCTCTGGAACTCGCTCCATTCCCCGTATCGCAAGAAGATACCGCGTCCCGGCTTCAAGTCACAGCCATCCTCCCACTCGGGAGGCTTGTAAAACTGTCGCAGATCCACACCCAGGTAGGGACTCGTCACGTTCACGTAATTGTTCGCACCCAGATGGATACGTACTCGCGCAGGCTTTCCATCTTGCACACGATTCACCGCTTCTGTTATATCATCGATACTGTCCATGAGGATTTTAAATCGCTTGAGCGGCATCGAAATTCCCATCTTGGTCGGGAAACGGTGCCCGTTCACGGTCTCGTTGAACAGTCGTATATCGATCCGCTGCTCACCTTGCCATATTGTTGCGCGCACTTTCTTTCCACCGCCAATTTCCAGATCACAAAGCTCACCAGTCACCTTGCCCGCTTCTTCGTCTTCTACAATCTCCAGCTTCTCATCCGCAGGTTCTTCAATCTCCGTAGCAGGTTCCCTGGGCTCCGGGGGTTCGTCTTCTCGTGGTTTCATATTTTTCAATGCTCTTTCGATCATTTCGTCCATTTTTTTCTCTTTCAACCTTTTTTCTTTCAATTTTCTCACAGATCGCCTGGTTGAAATACCGGTCGCTGACGATTCCATATTTTCTCTTCTACTGTCACTGTTGTCTAATCACAAAATGAATCAACTCAGTCCACACACACACACCCTCAATCCATACACCCCCCCCCCCCCTCCCCCACACCATAAATGCTAACACCTCACAATGGCTCAATTCATGCACGCGCATATTAAACATCTGCCGCCTTTGAAGTTCCCGTGTCAGAACGAAGGGCTCATTTTTGTTAGGGGCTCAGAGTGAGTTAATCGACGGAGCCGCCTAATTACTACTCACGGTTCTCCACCAGCTTGTGGATGGGCCTTGATTCAACATCGTCAACGAGCCGAATGCACAGGGCACATGACAATGGAGCTGGGGACGGAAATCGGTAAGCGAATAACCAGGTGGTAACAATCGATTGTTCTCCTTTTTCTACAAGGATACCAATTATGATTACAGGTTGCATAAAAAGTACCTGGACGTCATTAAATGGCTCAGTTTGATAACCTAGCTTCCCTTACTTCAGATGGATGTGTGTGATACCTGTGTTGTTTTCTACATCATGTTTTGCGCGTGTATGCTCCAAGTTATATTGCTTTTGTTTTTAGTTTGAACCACTTCGTATATAATTGATCTAGAAACAGATCTTGGTTAGTACACGATCGTGTGACCTTATCCTAGTTATCTTATTGCGTTGCATTGAAATGGGAACTGTGTTAACGAGGACGCCACAAATATTGCAGCATCATTGCGTGAGATTTAATTTTTTTTACCTACAAGAACTATACATCTTGTCTCAAACAAATCATAAGGGGAAATAATTTCACATGATCTGAATATGGTGTCTTCGTATCCGAAATTACCCGAAATTTAATCTTACATATGATCTTGTCTAGGGGCGATCTGGGTTGAAACATATATACGCTTCCATTTCAAAATCGATCACAAATTAATCAAGGTGAACTGAAATGTAGTGCTGAATCCTCGTGAAATCTGACAGCTGTACCTGTCAAGGAAACTTTTAGGTGCATTGAAGAGGTGCCAGTGGAATCATTGATTTATCGCTAATAACATCCACACTGTAGGCATCAAGTGAACGATGTGTATGCTGAAGACATACACCCTTCCCTTAAATCGCATTTCAAAGCTAACCATTCACAGTTATCAGTCTTGCTTGAAAGCAGCATTTTCACAATGGTATACATGCGAGAGACTATAATTATGAAATAAAGTTTGTGGAAACATAACTGGAGTTCATCTCGTCATTTATTTCCTGTGCGACTGATCCTGACCAAACATGAATTGAAAGCCTCCAAGACTAAGATCTGTTAATAATGTTTTCCAACTGTGCTGATAGTAATGGGACGATAAAAACTTCCATTGCTGGGTGAAATTCTCCTACCAAGACTACATGGTCTCAATTTTGCGATGGAGTGAAAGGGCACACTTCATTTAAGAATCGACTGCAAATCATCTCGCATCATGACAACTGTATAATGGACTTATGTCCCACAGTGTCAAAGGGGACAACATGAAAAATTGCACAAGGATATTTTAGGACACAACTAATTGGGACACAGTTAATTATCGTGTCACAATTTGCTGAGTATTTTTCGCTTCCTTGCATATGTTGTTAAATTCACTACCGGTTTTCCTTTTTCATTAGTGCCTTCCAACCAATGCTGCCAATGCAAAATATTCACTCAAACACATAATTTTTGGAAACATAGCGCATATGTCAATAAGGACGTCAACTTTATTCACGAACATGCACATCGGAGGTGCCGAATAGTCTAATATCAAACAGTTACTCCCCTAACTGAAATAGTGTCATATATGGCCGCTCCAAAGGAAGAACCCGAGTTTAAGCAGCTTGTCAGAATTTAAATTAAGATTGATCTGTTCTAGGCGGATGGTTTTGAAGCATATAAATGTAGTGAATGGACCCATGTGTTGCTCGTCATTCTCTAATGAAGAGAGGGTAGTTGGTATATGGGAAGGTGCTAAATAGTCACCATATTTCTCACAGGAGTGTGATGAATTGGAACTTTCAGTCAGTGTTATTCAATAAACTTTCCTGCATTTAACATACGTAATTCCAAACACCCGCAGGAACCAGGACGACTCATTATTTTCTACCAGTTGGAAGCTGTCAAGGCAACAACAGCTGCTTTCGTACGAACCACCGTAACCTTTTCGTATGGATATTCGTAAAACGACATCTGTATTTCCATAGTTGGGTATCCCAATTGACGTCAAACTGCAAAACAAACGAGAATTTGAAAGATTCAGATAAATATGAATGGAATATTAACAATCGAATATGTATTCTCATGTATATTTTATGGCATCTTTTATGTCATGGCACAGTTCTTCTATGCATATATGACAAAAAAGAATTCTTTGGTGTGAACGGCTGAGCTTCGTTTCTAGTACAAAATTGTTCAAGTTTGATTATTCATTAATTTCACTCTTATACCAGCGGTGACATGTAGATGGGTGTTGATATGTAACTAAAATGAAAGTTATTGGTATACAAAATATCCGAGCAATCAAATCGGGTTCACAGCTCAATGTCAAATATAGAAAGAATCAATAATTTTAATGAACGTTATCACTCATCGTATAACAGTGAAATCACGTGTTCCAAATTGTGAAAAACATTCTTATATTAGGCCAGTCTCTTGATGTGTGAAAACTGGATCCTACCTGGATTGTGCTTGCCACTTAAAAATGCAAATATCATTGCAAGTATGAACATATTTTTGATAGATTCCAGGTGAAAAAGTTTTCATACAATAATGATCGCGTGTGAATACAATGATTCTGGTAAAAATAATAACTATCGGTATACCATCGGTATTTTCAACTATAGGTATTGATGCATGCTTAATAATTATCTTAGTTGGGTGGCATGTGGTGAAAATGCTCCTCGATTTCATGCAATTCTTTCTGGACCTTGTTTCTCTCAAAGACTTCTTTTCAAACACTCTAACTAAATAGGTTGTATGCGGGATAACACGATTCGTGGTAATGTTGCACAGGAGTCGTACATGAGTCGTACATTTTAGAAGGAATGAAGCTGGGTAATTTCCTTTACGAAGTACCAATAATTTTTCACATACAAATTCACTCCCATCCAAATGTTGGCAAGGGTACTTGTACTTTTCGATCCAGTTCATTCTAGTGGGTTATTGTTTGCCAATTTCGCTGATTCATTTTAATCATAATCATTTCAGTTAATATCGCCAATATGAAATGGTAGTTATTTTAATTTGCACTCCGTTATTTTATATAGATGATTTCAAGTAGATCTGGAAAATAATCGAGAAATTTTAAGATTTATATATTTCTCAAATAACACAAGTTTGCAGTGGATTTTTTCATTGTGATATGTATCATGAAATTGAATTTATTAGAAATTTGTTTTTTTACTGAATTCTGACAATTTTAAATATGACAAATTCTGACAAATAAAATATTTGAAGAATATCGCCGATGTAAAATAGTAACTTTAACTTTAACCTTCTACATTGTAGGTAACAATGAAAGATACTTTATTCAATATCAAGGGTTTTCCTAGTATCTCATACGATTTGAGCATATTCGGTCAACAAAATTCAGAATATTCATCATCCCGTGTTTGATTACAATAATGTGGGTACCAATTTGTTTATCAGTTTCTAGCCCCATGCCTCCTTCACTGTTTTCGTCAATGTTTCCTTATTGATTTGACCTAGATATGATCTCAGGAACCTAACCATGACGTGAAAGCCTGACATGTCACACACATGACATATGACACTCACATGAGGCCTTGAATGAAAATGTTATATCTATTTCCTTTCAGCAGGGCAACATGACAGCAATATGTGATAAGGATTCTTGAGTAATAGTTTTAGTAATGATTAATTATTCGACTGCAATACATATTACGCAATGTTTTGAGATGGAATGTATGCATTGATTATTCACCGATAAATGAAATGAAAGGTTAGTGATGGAATATTCCAATCATTCTAACCCACATCGGCATCATCAGATAAATCAAGGTATATTCATAACTTGATATACATGTGAATAAATCGACCTTTTGCCAAAATATGAAGATGAAGAAGATAGAAAAACTAAATAAAAGCTAACCCAAATGATTCATTCCAGAGGTATACTAGAGTTATCGGAGACAGTCAATGTAGAAAGAAACAAAAGCCATCCACCTGTGCCCGTAATGGCATAATTTGCGACTCGGTTATAAATGACTGACTGTGTAACAAGCTGGTGGAAAATCAGTTTGTTGTGGCTAATTGGATTGATGGGAAGAAATTGTCCAACTGTCTCGGAGCGACAGGAACCCCGTGAATTAATGTAAGAAAGCAAAATGCTATCACTAAGTTTAGGAACGTCTGCTTCTAGCTCTAGCTTCTATATGACTGCACGCACTCGCTGGATGATTCTAAATCGGTATCTGTAATATACAACTCTGTGCCGTATAATAATACAGTTAGTATATATCCCAGATAGAAGATCCTAACTTTCACAATATTCTGATATAAGATAGCAATATACAATACTGACATACGAACATATGCGATACCTAACCTCCTATCTTCGCTCGTATCCAATGCATCTCTTGCTGTTCAAACCCTGGTGAGTCTAAAAAAAAAAACATGTGAGATCTGGCAGCTGTTACTTGTTAAGTACAAAGCGACGTATTTCCGAGTGGCACCATTGATTCATTGCCCTGTGTAATGGTGATACAAACATGACATCCGATAACATTTGCCCTCTGGGAACAACCACTTCAAACGTGTCAACATGATGATGTGCTACTATTAACGTCCATTTCATACTCATGTGGGTCAAGCACGGTTAACTACACACTTTACCCCTTTTGTTATTGGTCGAATAATTTCAGATCATGTGCGGGTTTTAATAAGGGTGAAATTGATTGTATCATTTAGAGTGAACTGGGAATATTGTACAATGACAATTAAACTTTATCTAGTTTCAAGTAGTGAACTCTGTACACCGTGAAATACACCCACTGCTACGATAGAGATATTGTATTCTGATGACTAATCACACATGATAATACTACTCGGGAGAGTATCCGCTCTAGTTGTTTCTGCTTGATACGGGTTAGCTAATCAATAACTGTTTCTGATAAGAGCTTTGGTATACTTACTCAGTTTAAAATATGAATAATATAGTGTGTATATGGTGATTCATTATGTAATGTAATACACATATTTTATATACACTGTACATGTACTGATATTTATGACGTACGAGAATAGTACTCAGATTATTTCCTTGGGGAACTACTTTACAATTTAATTAAAATAAATAATTAAAACCTTCATGGTATTTGTTAAAAAACAAAATTACAGTAAAGTATGCATGTCTAAAACACAATTGGTGAGCACAATATTGAAACAACGCGGAGAGAAAATGAATAACTAGCACAATTCCCTCATCCTGACGGTGTAACGTCCAGTAACAGATATAAATCCCAGCAGTTGCCCGAACAAGAACTCCCTCGAGACTCCTACAGCGGCCGAGCAGCTCACGATTCTCCACCAGCGTTTGGCTGGGCCTTGATTCAACAACGTCAGCGAGACGAATGCACCAGACGCATGACACCGGAGTTGTGATGGAAATTGGTAGGCAAATAACCAGGTGGTAACAATCGATTGCTCTTTCTACCAATCATGATAACAGTGCATAAAAAGTACCTGGGCATCATTGAATGGCTCAGTTTGATAACCTGTCATCCTTTATTTCAGATGGATGTGTGTGATACATGTGTTTTTTCTACATCATGTTTCGAGTGTGTATGCTCCAAGTTATATTTGCATTTGTTTTTAGTTTGCACCACTCCGTATAATTGGGCGGTTGGCCAACCCCAATGTCTGGTTGGTAGGAAGACTAGGTTGAAAAATATGGGTTGATGAATATATTCCCCATGAAAATACCTGCTTGTGAATGATTGAAATAATAAATGAATATTGTTAATCTTACTTTAACAGTTATTAGGTATAAAATGTGACAAGATACAGCGAAGTTCATCGAGCGTCTGAGTGTGATCCAACTCATGCACACCATAAGATCATACAAGCACATGAAATTACAATGAAGTGTACAATAAAAAAAAGTTTCTGGTGTTCATGGAATACTTTGAATTCAGTCACTGTTTTATATTGAATTGGAGCTGCTTCTTTAAATTCGCATCTTTACAGAAACATCCAGAACATTCCATGTTGTAGTAGTGAAAATGTTTTTATAGCACAGCCAAGGCTGAAATTACTAAACATACGTCATATTAAGTTCAGGAATGCGATAGCATGTGTCAAACGAAACATGTGTTCGACACTTCTAATTTTATGTGGAAGTTCAATTTACAATTTTAGGAAAATCTAAGTGCCGAGATAAAAGACATTCTAAATGGTACATGGTATCAAACCATTGTAATTCGATATACAATCATAAGCTGTTGTGCACAAAGTCAATTTTGTGCCATGTTGGCACATAATTTAGCATTATTTAATGTTGAGACTGGCTCGAAATGTATGCATCTGGGATAGTGCCCAACCTTTTGGCCCCCTGACACAAACTACTATATGTCTATCGGTTGTTTTAGGCTAGGATTTTTGATATTTTATAGCACATGCCAGAGGCAGCCCCGTCGACATATTTCCTGTCTGAGTTAACTTTCCCAGGAAAACTCGTGTTGTAGCCGAAAAGTCACAAACTGTGTTACCAATACGAAGCACAACATCAAAAACAACTAGACGAATGAAAGCCATGAAAAGAAACTTTGTTTTTTTATGACTTTCACAGACATAAAAATGGGAAGACGTGACAGGATGAGCCCGAGGAGAATCATGTTCGGTGATAAAACTATCCGAATGGTTACACGCACCAAAAGTCCTAGGACCTATATGTCAACGGAGCGTGTTTTCTGACATTCACGACAATCACGTGATGGCAGCATGCAGAAAACTGCCTGAAAAATCTCTGAACTCGGGTCTGATTTCATGATTACGTTCAACTCGATTCCTTTCTTTGATTTCTCATAAAACACACATTAGAAAAGTTCACTTAGATACCCTCGTGACTTTCATTTCCGGCTGCTTAGTGTCACAATTATCTAGATTCATAAGTTGTGTATACCAATGTCATTGGTAACCTTCCATATGGTCCCTATCCTGGTGGCAACATGGCATGCACAATAAAAATGAATGCATGATGTAATATGATTTCCCCATGTATCCCCATACATCCCCATACATTACAGCGTCCAATAAAGTTGAAAACAAATGTATGGAGTAAATATACAAATTCACGAACATGTTTCTGAATGTCTGGTTAGGGAGCGATCTCATTTATTGATTTCTCACTTCAGTCGTTGATTGTTCTCTCATGAGAAACAGTGAATATTTAACACTGTGAAACATAATCACGGGCAAGAAATGAAATATTGTATGTGTATTACATTTCTGTGAAATAAACACAAAGTGTTACACTTGATATATGCACCGAAAAGCAAATAGGGTAAAATTGATACACTGGAAGGGTTGTGTGAACTCTAACAATGACACATCTGCGGCAGAACAGCGGGCCTTTCCGCACATGGCAGAATCATAAATCAAGGATACGGACTGAGAACGGGTAGGCCTACTAGTACCTATATAATAGGACGGTCGGTAAGACTATGGTAGCACTTTCATCGATTATATCATGCTAAACTTGTCGCATTTTGCTCCTCGCATATACAACAGCAAATAACATACATTATACAAGAGCAAATTAATGGCATACATTTCTGTAGATGACCAAGAGACATATTGTTTGTTTTATTTTTAGATCATAATTTAAAACATTTACCAGCCTTGTAATGAATAATTGCAACAAATTCCTTATGATCGAATGTAGACTGTTATCACATTCTTTGCTGGGTTATTCATCAACATCGGATCAATAATTTGAGACACCATCACTTGATTTGCCGGTGATATTTACAGAAATATACGAAATTGGCAAACAATAAACCACTGGGAAAACAGAATGAAATAATAGTGCGACGGGAAAAGGAATTGGAATTGAATCATCAATGGCACTTCTGGAGTGGAATGATTCTTCTTAATATTACTTCTAGAATTTCTGATTGAGAGAAGTATTCCGAAACAATATGTGACACTGTTGCTGAGAAAAGTTCAGTATCATTGTGCACATTCTCCATTTTATAATAACTATGTTTTTTGTTGTTCGTCTACTTTACGAAAATGACTAGGGGTGACACTTGTTATGACATGTGCGTGTACACAGTACATGTGCGTGTACACAGTCATTTTAATGGTTCATGAACAATTTAAGACGTTCAAAATCAAGTCGGGCTCAGCACAAAACCTCAATTGTTTATGTCTGCTTCCATTTGGAAAAAAAACATATTTTCACCAAATCAAACAAAATTGTAATACTCTGCAATGTTAAATTCCACCCAAACACGGAATTTGCAGATCTGAACACAACTTCACAAGAGTCCGGTAGCAGAAGCCCAGTTCAAATCTAAACCTTGTACAGAGGTATGGCAAGCAGTTTATCACACTTATCCGTGGTTCATCCATCCACCATCCACTCGGTAGCCTTTTGTCTTGTGGTTAGGTACTTATGTACTTGTCATATATCTATTCCATGGGGTTTGTTTCGGATTTCTAAATTATTTTCATAGGTTGTTGGGCAGTTGTATGCTAATTCCATCGGGTGTACAGTAGAAACAACTACATCTAACACACTGTCTGCCCCTGGTGACGCCGTGTGTCATTTGATCAACTATTTGGAAGGCCTTTGTTTCTATTGCAAAATGTTGTACTTAACATTTGTTATTGGAATCATCAAGATTTGGTTGTATTGGTGGTAATAGATTGATACTTACATTCATATCGTGAACTTCGAATTTCACATGTGTGGGAGTTTTCCTACCTTTTGGTTTTTTTACACTCGCCATTTTTGAAGTTGACTGCCACCGATTCTCATTATGTTGGGTGATAAATGATGTACAATCATGAACATGGGATGTACACGTACGTTTATTGATTTTTCAATTGCGTGGAATTGCAGTCCAATGCAAGCTAGATTTCTGGATGAAATAGGGTAATAATTGAGAATATTCAGTCCGTATATACTTCAATAGAGCTGTGTGAACCAGTACACCTATACACCTTTTGTCAGTAAGTATCATGTCCATTTATGTTATGGCATATATAAAAATCATCTCAGTCAGCTGTGTCACGACGATTTGCTACACGGAACATAAATACTGTGAACATGTTACACATGTCTTAAAGTGCATGGAGGTTGCCTGGGGCATAAAAATACAGCCATTTAATACGAGCCAGGGCTAATACCAGTTCTGAATATAGCGAGAGCATATTGCTGTCCTCCCATAATTCACAGGATTGCAGGGGCTCTATGAGAGTTGAACCATCAAAGGCAATTACTTACTATCAATCCAATTAGCCAGAGCAAACTGGATTCTACAGCAGATTGTTAAACAGTCCGTCATTTCTAGCTGAGTCATAAATTATGCCAGTTTGAGCAAAGGTCGTTGAGTTTTTTTCTACACCACTGCTGTAGACGACACAGAATTTTTATTAGAACATTATTCAGTTTAGGATTCCTATATTCGTGTGGTAATAAAAATACATAGTATGGTATTAATAGAAAGTACAGTTCTAAGTTGTATCCTGACTTCTCCATGTTTAGAGTTGGAAAAACTATATCATACACGACGTCTGCGCCTGATTACGCCAGTGTGGTTTTAGATATAAAAGGTCTAGTTGAAACATTTCTTAATCGATTTCTCGTTGTATTCATTAGTAGGCTATTCAATTAATAAATTCCTGCCCAGAACCGTGCATGACATTGTGTTGGCGTAACGCAATGGAGTCCCTACTGGAGTTTTCACATTTTATAATTCTTATCATATATTGATGTCGACCTGACAAAAACAATTCACAGAAAAAGTAGACAATATTTTTCCATTCAGGATATTATATATGTCAGTGTCATAAGTCAAGTGCGTGACATGCGAAGAGCCCTCACCAAGTTAGAACAAAACGTGCGAAATACTAATATTGTAGAAGGTAACAATTCATGTGATGTAAAATAACTAGCATTGTCAGCCAAAATGTTGGAGAATGTAAACTATTAGCTCCACATCGATAGATAGATGACTACGTTCGACACCACTTCTTGTCACACAAGTCTGCTCCACTAACTAAAGTACATCCTCGATATTCCAAGATATCCTTCACAAATTCACCCGCATACATCTTTGGAGTAGCACACTAGGCCTGGTGAAAAGATACTTCAGTGCCAAAATTCCTTAGCTGCAGTAGGGAGCAATCGCATACTAAAGGATTGCCAGAAATGTCCAAGTATTGCAAAGTCCAAATGTGGTACAAAAGACAAGGATTTAAAGTAGTAAGACCATTATGATCCAGGAGAAGCGTGGTTAGACCAGTCCAATCTGTTACTCCTGGTTCTTTGTGAAGAATCCTAGGACTCAGTCCACAAAACGCATCTGTTTCTAAAGCCAAAGGGGCTGTGTTTTGTCCTAAATCCAGAAACTGCAGGGGAATGTCACGAAAAGCATAAGGGCGGATGTTGCGAATTTTATTGTAGCGAAGAACTAATTTGGTAAGAGACTGAGCTTTGCAGAGAGCCTGAGATGGTATGTCTTGGAAATCATTACCAGTGAAGTCCAATTCATATAAATTGCTCAAACTTGAGAAGGCATGACTGCTGATATGTGTAAGCTGGTTGTACTGTATCTGAAGCGTCCTCAGTTCTGTGAGTGGATCCAACACCTCTGAACCAATATCCGTTAGATAGTTGTGTGATAAATCCAGGTACTCCACTCCAGATATTCCGAAGAAGGCTCCAGTTGTTAAACTTGTAATACCATTCTTATTGAGATGCAGCATTGCTGTCTGTACTCCGCTGAGGCTGTCATCACGAATGGACGTGAGGAAATTCCCTGTCAGGTTCAGGTGATGCCACTGTTTGGAGAATCCCAGGAAAAGAGGCACATGATTGAAACCAACATATCCACAGTGAATAGTATGTTCGGCTATGCAGTGGCAAGGAATTGGACTCGGGCATATTTCATCAGCGTGTGTTATTGTCGTACCAGCCACAAATGCTGTAGGAATCGAAAGCGTAGAATATAGCCAACATAATACCCACATTTTCTGATAAATATGCTCTTGAATCGTTTTATGATAGCAGTATTTCTTCTCAACCTCACATCACCGGGTCAACATCACAACATAGGGAGGTTGAATTGTGCGAAACAATTTCCACAATATAGCAAAACTAGTTTTACACGTGGACAATACATCCTTTCCAAATTAACTAAATGCCATTATAATGACATAAAATATGTATTTTTTGTGTCCTTTTATCCACAATCCTGCACACAACATCCCAAATCCTTGCGAGCCGGTTTGTTCCTCACATTTTCACTGTCTTTCGCATAGACCTAGCTGCCATACGTTTTTCTCCCTGCAGACACTAATCCCTTCACATAGTTGGCTCTCTCCCGGCCGCACTGTGAATGTCTCTACACAGAAGATAACTTCACACTGTCCACGGGGCGAGTGTCACAAGCCAGTTGCTGGCGAGGGTTTATAAGGCCCCCACTGTTAGTGGTGACTCCTGAGCTGCCGGGCCCGCTGAGTGTGCCACAAGGGAGTGGCCAAGACCAGGGAATGGGAGACGGTCTGTGATTACACAGGAATGAGCTAAGTGTGTAATTGTAGATGTACCGTTAATACCATAGGTGTATTTTGTATTGATAATTCAGACAGCTCTGGTACAGACAGTGTATATAGGGTGCGACATTGTTACACTACTTCCTGATGTGGCCACCAAAAGGATTTTCTTTGGGGTTGCCTGTCAATATTCCATATTCCACGCACATTGGTATACTTGTATGCATTAAGGTCAACTCAATGAAAAAATAGGTCTTAACAATAACAATTAGGTCTTATGGTTAACACCCTGTAAACACGGGTTCATATCATGTACTTTGAATTTGAAATGTATGGGAGTTTGTCAATTGCTTTTTTTTTACACTCGCCATTTTCCAAGTGGATTGCCAGCGATTCTCATGATGTTCGGTAACAATGATGTACAGTCATGATTATAGGACCTGCACTTACATTTATTTTATTTATCAATTTTGAATAGAATTGCATTCCAGTGCAAGCTAGGTCAAATTTTCTGAATATATCAAGTAATGATTGAGAATTTTCAGTCCCTATATATTTCAATAAAACTGTATGAAACTATGGAAGCATAATTTGATCACCCACATAACATGTTGTTTGAACACGGTTTGACATGTTAACTTTCCGGTTTTGACGTGTTAATGTTAGAAAATCACGCTAAGGTGTCTTAACATGTTAAACTCAGCAAGATGTCATACAATTTCATAGATGTCACAATATATCATCCTAACTTGACATTTATCATGGCAAGACGTGCTAACGTGATAACTTATCATGATGAGATGTCATAATGTGTCACAATATCACAACTAGTCTTAATGTAAAAAAAAAATATTAACACATCAACTTCATAACTCTTATGATAAGACGCCTTGTTGTGATATTTTAAACATTATGACATCTAAACATTAAAAATTTTGACATTAGAATATATTGTCGTGATAAATTCCACGTTAAGTTGACTTGTGCGATATTGTGAGACATCTTGTGAAGTTTTTTTTCATGTTAAAACACATTGATACGAGGTGATAATGATCATTTTGGCGGAAAAACTACCAAATATGAATCTTTCAGCATAACACTAGTAAAGAAATAAAAGCGCAATGTGGTTGTTAACATTCTCGATTTATTGAAATGATTTTTTGTCAGCAAGTATCCTATCCATTTGTGTTATGGTATATATAAAATTCGTCTCATTAAGCTGGGTCAAGAGGATTTGCTACAAGAAAAATCCAAGCATGAAATAGCTTTGGGGATAAATACTGTGAACATGTTACACATGTCTAAAAGTGAAGAGAGGTTGCCTAGGGGCATAAAAATACAGCAATTTACATAATAGCCAGTGATAATACCAGCTTTGAATATAGTGACAGCATATTGCTGTCCTCCCATAATTCACAGGATTGCTGGGGCTCTGTGAGAGTTGAACCATCAAAGGCAATTACTTCTTATCAATCCAATTAGCCACGACAAACTGGATTCTACAGCAAATTGTTACACAGTCCGTCAATTATAGCTGAGTCTTAAATCATGCCGTTTTGGGCAAAGGTCGTTGAGGTTTTTTTCTACACCTCGACTGCCGCATATGACACAGAATTTTTATTAGAACATTATTCAGTTTAGGATTCCTATATTCGTGTGGTAATAAAAACACACAGTACGGTATGAACAGGAAGTACAATTCCAAATATGCTGACTCCTCCGTGTTTAGAGTAAGAAAAACATCATATACAACGTCTGCACCTGATTACGCCAGTGTGGGTTTAGATATAAAAGGTCCAGTTGAAACATTTCTTAATCGACTTCTCGTTGTATTCATCAGTAGCCTATTCAATTAACAAATTCCTGCCCAGAACAGTGCATGACATTGTGTTGGCGTAATGCAATGGAGTCGCTACTGGAGTTTTCAAATTTGATAATTCTTATCGTTCATTGATGTCGACCTGCCAAAAACAATTGACAGAAAAACTAGACAATATTGTTTCATTCAGGATATTATATATGTCAGTGTCATAAGTCAAGTGTGTGACATGCGAAAAGCCCTCACCAAGTTAGAACAAAATGTACGAAATACTAATATTGTAGAAGGTAACAATTCATGTGATGTAAAATAACTAGCATTGCCAGCCAAAATGTTGGAGAATGTAAACTATTAGCTCCACATCGATAGATAGATGACTTCGTTCGACACCACTTCTTGTCACACAAGTCCGCTCCACCAACTGAAGTACATCCTCGATATTCCAAGATATCCTTCACAAATTCACCCGCATACATCTTTGGAGTAGCACACTGGGCTTGGTGAAAAAATACTCCAGTGCCAAAATTCCTTAGCTGCAGTAGGGAGCAATCGCATACTAAAGGATTGCCAGAAATGTCCAAGTATTGCAAAGTCCAAATGTGGTACAAAAGACAAGGATTTAAAGTAGTAAGACCATTATGATCCAGGAGAAGCGTGGTTAGACCAGTCCAATCTGTTACTCCTGGTTCTTTGTGAAGAATCCTAGGACTCAGTCCACAAAACGCATCTGTGTCTAAAGCCAAAGGGGCTGTGTTTTGTCCTAAATCCAGAAACTGCAGGGGAATGTCACGAAAAGCATAAGGGCGGATGTTGCGAATTTTATTGTAGCGAAGAACTAATTTGGTAAGAGACTGAGCTTTGCAGAGAGCCTGAGATGGTATGTCTTGGAAATCATTACCAGTGAAGTCCAATTCATATAAATTGCTCAAACTCGAGAAGGCATGAGTGTTGATATGTGTAAGCTGGTTGTACTGTATCTGAAGTGTCCTCAGTTCTGTGAGTGGATCCAATACCTCTGAACCAATATCCGTTAGATAGTTGTGTGATAAATCCAGGTACTCCACTCCAGATATTCCGAAGAAGGCATTAGGTGTTAACCTTCTTATACCATTCTTATTGAGATGCAGCATCGTTGTCTGTACTCCACTGAGGCTGTCATCACGGATGGACGTGAGGAAATTCCCTGTCAGGTTCAGGTGATGCCACTGTTTGGAGAATCCCAGGAAAAGAGGCACATGATAGAAACCAACATATCCACAGTGAATAGTATGTTCGGCTATGCAGTGGCAAGGCATTGGACTCGGGCATATTTCATCAGCGTGTGTCATTGTCGTACCAGCCACAAATGCTGTATGAATCGAAAGCGTAGAATATAGCCAACATAATACCCACATTCTCTGATAAATATTCTCTTGAATAATGTTTTATGATTTTTTTTTCTCAACCTCGCGTTGATTTTTCTTTCTCAACCTCGCGTCACTGGGTAAACATCATAACACACAGAGGGTGAATTGTGCAGAGCAATCTAGCATACACAAGTTTCACACGTGGACAATACATCCTTTCCAAATTAACTAAATGCCATTAAAATGACTTTTATCCACAATCCTGAAAACAACATCCCAAATCCTTGCGAGCCGGTTTGTTCCTCACATTTTCACTGTCTTTCGCATAACCCTAGCTGCCATACGTTTTTCTCCCTGCAGACACTAATCCCTTCACACAGTTGCCGCTCGCCCGGCCGCACTGTGAATGTCTCTTCACAGAAGATAACTTCACACTGTCCACGGCGCGAGTGTCACCAGCCAGTCGCTGGCGAGGGTTTTATAAGGCCCCCACTGCTAGTGGTGACTCCTGAGCTGCCGGGCCCGCTGAGTGTGCCACCAGGGAGTGGCCGAGACCATGGAATGGGAGACGGTCTGCGATTACACAAGAATGAGCTAAGTGGGTAGTTGAAGATGTACCCTTAATACCATAGGTGTATTTTGTATTGATAATTCAGACAGCGCTGGTACAGACAGTGCATATAGGGCCCGAGATTGTTACACTACATCCTGATGTGGCCACCAAAAGTATTTTCTTTGGGGTTGCCTGTCAATATTCCATTTTTCACGCACATTGGTATACTTGTATGCATTAAGCATGTTAAGGTCAACTCAATGAAATAATGGGTCTTAACAATGTACAATATATCGATTAATTTTATTGTTAACACCCTGCAAACACGGGTTCTGCTGAATAATACTTTCACACGTACTCATTATATTAGGGGGATATACATTATTTCACATGAAGTAAGTTCTTGAAAACTGATTCCTGGTGTGGCCATCAAAAGGACTGTCTTTGACAAAATCCCCTGGAATCCCAATGTTGTTTTGACCCGGTTAAATCCATCGAATTTCATACATCGTTCTACACATAAGAACCGCATCTCTATCATTTATCGAATTACGATAATGATTCAGTTGAAAGATTCAAAGGAAGAATCCAGTCAAATATTTTATTTTCAGACTGTCATGGACTTCGAATGAAATAATATCTAATATCTTAGATATTAGATATTACCATTGCTGTTACCATGGTGCTGAAAGAACTTCATGGATCATTGGTTAAGTAGCGAAGTGAAAAACTACTGTTTGCAAAAGACCATGATATGCACCAAACAAATATATTTTAAACAAACGCCCTTTCTTTCTCAGAGGTGCTCTGAGAAACCACAGAACATTTGTCAACCGACATCACCTCCGAATTATTCTCAGTATTGCGTGCTCGAACATAGTCACGTCAATACACTTAGTGCAATCAACGATACCATTTTCGTCCCATCCGATAATGCGTGAGTGGTAATGTTCTTGAAATGGATGTAAAATCAAGAGGCAAGCAACTCGTGAACTGGTCTATTTGGACACGTGCTGACGCTAGTACCCCGGGATTGACATGAGTGGTCGACCTTTTTTTTAAATCAAAAACACCGTTCTTTATGATTTACCTACTGTAGCCATCAAAATCTTATGGCATCTGTAATAGATGTATTGTTGAACGTATTATATTAGTATATCAACCTTTGTGGTATAATTCGTTTTAAATAGTTTCATATATCCTGCAAAAACACAGAAAAACTACATCAAGCCTCATATCCAGCTAGTCTTTATATGCTACTACAAGGAAATGACTTACCCAAAGTAATAGCTGCCTCCAATAAATTATATTGACAAATTCTGTGATTACCGATTACAGAGCTTCCCAGTAATCCAAACCAAGACTATTGTCCAACCACAATTTTAAATATCAAGGAAATTGGGATAACCAAACTTTAATGAGAATGAAATCGATTACAATCAAAAAGTTGTATTTAATACACCTTTGAAGAGTATGAGTTATTGTGTAGTATACATGTATTTCCTATATGGATAAAATTTAACTCGGCATCAACTGAGAATAAAGCTGCAATGATGCTTTCCATGCAGACTCATTCATATACGAACCCAAATTCACTAAGGAGTAAAAGGGCACATTTCATTTCCAAGCCGACCGCAAATCAATCCATAGATTGACAGCAGGATTACAGTCCAAGACCTCGGTGTCAAGAATTGCAATGATCTATAACATAAAGAAAATTATTGTGAGGACGTCTTTTGAATATATAATGGATGTGACAGACGCCAATTGATCATATGTTTTTGCATTTCATTAAATATGTTGCTTGACAGAAAATTGCTTCGTTTTTTTCTGAATATCGAATAAAGCATGGAAATTGTTATGTCAGCCAGCCTTTTTCGAAACACCACCTCCAGTTCTCTTTTATCAATTCATCACTTTATTATTCGGGATATATGGCGAAAATTAGCAATGCGATAAGGCAAAGCAATGGCCCGAGCTATGAATCGGGCCTCCCAAAGTGGCCAGACATCCCTGGATTCTCCACCAGTTTGTGGTTATGGGAAATCAATGCGGAAGTTAGCAGGTGTCTATTATCATGAAGAGTAGGTGGTTTTCAAGTGGCAGGACACTATGACGGCTAATATTTTATATACCCTGTTACAGCAGTGTACATACCAGAAATGGAAAGTGTTGGTATTGAGGGACTACTGTATCGGTATTTGAATGATACCCATAACATACAATTTTACAAGGTTCCATAACAACTTGCTATCTATTGTTGCAATGCCTCCAAAAATCTTGGGTTGTCCATCACCCGATTTCCCTCATAGTTCCTATCTATGGCAACTATGTCATCCGCTCTCCGATGGTGTGGATCCAAGGGTCAGCCAAAATCTGGTGGAGAATCCTGGCTGCCCGGACCGCTGTGGTTGTCCCGAGGGATTCATAGCCCCAGTCACTGCTGGGATTTATATCTGGTATTTATACAGTTACGATCAGGGAAAAGTGTTAGTCATTGCCCAAGGTACTCAATTCAGCGAACAAAGATGCTATAGGATAAACACATTTTTGTACGTTCTCATGTGTGTGTTGCATATATGTTCCAAAGAGCAGAGTTACGTTAGAAAATAATTCATGTGTACTCTACCTGGTCACAGTAAAGGAAGTTTGCTTGCAGCAAGAATAGGTTCATTTTATCGCCGCATTAGAATGAAACGTTGGAAGCAACGCGGTATGTTGACAAACGCACTTGTATTTGCCGTTGTTGAAGAGGCTGTTCCCTGGGGCAAATGTTATGTTATGTCTTGTTCGAACCAACATTACACCGAGCACTGAATCAATAAAGCCACTCAAAAATACTTCAGAATACGCCACCAGGTACTTCACAAGTAACAGCTGTCAAATCTCACACGGATGGGGGATTGTGACACTCATGAATTAATATGAGATGTTTTAGTGACATTAAAACCAAAGATGACTGAGTATAAATTTAACCATGATATGAATGATTGCGGGTATTACTAGATTGTTATCATTCCCAACCTAATATTACACATGTGGATAGTCAGGTATTGCAGGAATCATTCACGTGGTCTGATGAGCAGGGTTGTGTTTATTGCCTCAATATCAACACACGGATAACAGCTGATATGTACTACCTTAACACATATGAACACCGAATATTAAAACCAGAACAAAAGCCTCTAATATATATTTTTTTCATATTAAAAAATGATTTTTGAATGCTAAATATCAAATCAGAGCTAAAGCCTACTGGTATATCTTTCGTTGTCCCTATTGACCATACAAAATGTTATTGCACATTACAAACACGCATTCAGAATCATTCAATGAATATATTTAGATATGCAACGCCAAATTTCCGGCAATCAGAACTTCCCCTCCCAAAGACACTTTGGGTGATCATGGATGACCAGTAGTTACACCCTTGGGGGCATTTGCCTGAATGGACGGCCATTACATGGCATGATATCGATACTATAATGGGAAATAAAATGAACGCAGGAGACATTTTGTTTTATCACCCTTCGCGTCCGGTGGAAGTATGAGGGGTTGATGGAGAAATTCGGTAAGCGTTTGAATAAAAATTGTGCAAACTCCAAAATAACCGAAACTTCGTGAGTAATTATGAACATCCATAAATTACGACAGAGTGATGTTTTGTCGTTTTGGTGGTTTGTGTTTGCCGTCTGTTGATATTTCTGGACAAATTTATACTGACACATTTCTTTATTTGGAATCAATTGAATGATTGTTATGTGCAGCGGATATAGACTTGTGATACTGCTGTTCAAATATTTGCACTCAATTTTGCTAAACATCTGTATATTTGATCCCGTTTATCAAAATTTTCGACAGTACGCAAGAGAAAGGTCAGTTGAGTCCAATCATTATGTGGCCATCACTATAAATATTGCTTGCCAAACGAGAAACGGTTCATTTGTCATGACGTTTCTTAAAACGCTATGTTCTCGAAACAAGCCTTGGCCAGGAGCTAGTCTGAATATATTATTGCCCATTTTTGGCTTTCCTCGTTTTTACACATATCAACGAATATTGCAACAAAACACATGTGATGAACAATATCCACCATATTTGACAACTTTCGACCATAATCTGCCACGATTTTGTCCGTAGGCCCTATGAATGGACAACAAAACACGGTAAATTTACATGCACCTGTTATGACTCGACCGATTCGTGCAGTTCAGGAAATAGAATGATGCAGACTTATATATACACGATTGATCATAACTAGGTAAGGTAGCAACTAGTCTGATTCCATATTTCTTTTTTCTAAAAATGTATATCTATCGCCCATTATAAAGGATAGGATGCTAGAAGCAAAAGGCTTGAATAACGAATATTTTCATGCATTGTGACCGATATTCGAAGCTCACTTACACTCCCTATTCGATGTTGAAGATCTGTCAACTACAGAACGCCAGTTGGATGCATATATTTGAAATGAATTGCAAATGTGTAACCAGTTTTATCAAGTCAGTCAATCAATAATTAAATCAATCAGCCAATTTATCAGAATCAACCAATCAATCACCTTCATGTCGGATTTGTTCAGCATGACTACGTGAACTTTTATTCCATACCTGTATAAAAAAAATCACTCATGTTTCGATATACTGTACCGTGATAAAATCCTTACAATATTGAGGTTCGATCAAAATCGCATCGATCGATATATTATATTGGAAGCAGGACACAATCAGGGAAACCCTTCCAAATTACTGGGGGGGGGGGGGGGGTCGTATTATTGTTTTGACTCCAACACGTTCGAATACCGGCGGTTGTTGATATAAACAATCGAATGTAGTTATGCCTGAATGACTCGAAACAGAACACCCAGAAAACACCATACGAATATTACATTAGAATCCTTTTGGAAAATTTATTCCACCGCGAAGTCAGTTATTGGTTCGACGCGTTCATTACATCATCGGATAGCTGGAAATGCGCGATTCTGATTGGACATTTCCTCGACAATACCCCGCCGTATTTGGAGAACTTTGAGTGTAAGTATCAATCTGTTACCACCAATACAGTGAGATTTCAATGATGCCAATAACAAACGAAAAATACAATATTTTGCAATAGAAACAAAGCCCGACCAAATAGTTTATCCAAAGACACACTGGCGTCATCAGGGCCAGACAGTGTTAAATGTAGTTGCTTCCACTGTACACCTGATGTAATTAGTATACAACTGCCCAACAATCTATGAAAACAATTTAGAAATCCGAAACAAGCCCAATGGAACAGATATATGACAAGTACATAAGTACCTGATCACAAGCCCGAAGGCTACTGAGTTGATGGTATCCTCGGGGACAGATTTAACGTCCGCCAGCAGCGACACCGACTCAGTGGTATGAATGTAAGTATCAATCTATTACCACCAATACAGTGAGATTTCAATGATGCCAATAACAAACGAAAAATACAATCAATCCCACGATACTTTCTGTATCGTGGGCTTCAGGCGGGTAATACGGAATGAGGTTTTGAAGAGCTCCATATAATTCTGCGGCCTTGTGAGATATGATGACTTAATTCAGGCAGATATCACGCCGTATTTTGGTCTGAAACCCATGATAAATTATAATATTATCAGACATTATTATCAAGGCGACCTCATCATCCTTATCACAGGAAATCAACCGTACATCGTAGTCTTAATTCTTTACGATACTGAAATAGCTAGCTTTCCAATATTGTCGGATATGGTACAAATTGGTCCAATTTTATCACTACGCTGTGGGCGCGCTTTCCGAAAATAATTTAGTCCTCATGTTGTTACTATTTTTGATTTTAGTTGTAATTTGTAATTAACACGTTGTTGTAATTTATTTTCGCTTTCCGAAAATAATTTCGTTCTCATGTTGTAATTATTTATGGTTTTCTATCTGCGAGCAAGCCATGAAGCTGCAAGGATGTGTTGCGGTTGTTTTTGGTGGAACAAATGAATTTGGGAAATGCTATTGTATGTCTTTGTTAAGATTTGGGGTGAAGGTGAATGGCTTTCAATTTATCGTTGCACTGAATATTTGCTTCTTATATTATGATATCATGCACGAAAATATGATACAACATATCAATCAAATGTTCTCGAGAACCACTCCCTTATATAGAAGTGCATATTATTAAACGAATATAATCATCTCCACTTTTCAGTAATGATTCTTACTAATACATGTTCCCATCACGCCTTGGAAATAGGTGATGTTCTGTGATGTAGACTCCAGCATGTGTCTACAGCTCAGGAACGAACTTTCTGCCAGCTTCGATGACAAGAATGTGGAATTCATGAAATGCGAAATGCGCGAGGACGACATCAGGGGTATGTGGCAGGCATAGTGGAAATTTGGTGAGAAAATATGATCTTGTACCAAATGGAAACATTAAAAATGCAATGGTTCCGAACAACCACACAAGTTATGGGCGAAAATAATTCGAGATTGTCTGTTGAACTTGACTTCAGGTCTGAACATACAGCATATTTAAGACACATTTTTTCGAGCAAAAATGATAATGTATAAATGTAATTTGAAACTCGGTTCGTACGTCGTTATTTCCATTCCAAGGCGTGTTATCCTGTGCACGAGAACGCTGGGGGCGTGTTGATATCATCGTTAACAACATCAGTACATTGCACGAGCCGACATGGCAACGGATGATGCAAGTCAATATGGTACTAAAATATATTTGATGTAAATATAATGAAACATATATAAAATAATGAATAGTGAATTATTGGTGCGTGTTGTTGTTCTGTTGCAACTGTACTAGCTGTTCTGTGTTGTTGTTGTTGTTGTTGTTGCGTTGCTGTTGTAGCTCTATTGTTGTTGTCCACAGGGTAGCGCGATGACCATTACTGATGCAGCAGAAGCGGTAATGAGCAAACAGCTTGGGGGAACTGGTGGTGTTCTCGTCCACACAGCTTCCCGCTCAGGTGACTTCGACTTCCACTAAGTAAAAATTCCACTGGTCACACAAATAATTATGTTAATTGTGCATTACACATCTTTATACCTGACCGTTAGACGGATGTAAATCCAGAAACGAGTAGAGCCGCTGGTGTCGTACCGTGTGTTTCAGGTGTGTACCCTTCGCCATTCACACCAGTGTGTTCAGCCATTAAAGCAGCAGTCGTACAATACGTCAGGGCTATGATGGTAGGGTTAACTACATGTTAGCATCTCACCCTGCTATTTTCCAGTGATCCGACAAAAGTGACCTTAGAATAACGAAGACTGAATTGGAGAAAAACCTTTCAAGATAAATGTTCACGTACTTCGTTGTACATTGACCAACGAAACGAATACTATAGATGTGATTTAGTCAATGATCTAAATGAAATACTCTAGATATAATTTAAATATATCACCCCAGTTTTTCAAAGGCAAATTGAACACATCCATTGCGTTGAATATTTGGTCAATGTTTTCTGTACATGTAATACTTATGTCAACTGCTGTCATAATTCCATTGTTCCTACAGAATCCGTCAAACTATAAACGTCACGGGATAAGGATGATGTGCATTTGCCCAGGACTGACAAAGGCGGACTTCTTCTCTGGCAACTTTAACCTGGAGCGAATTCAACTCTTTGATGAAATAAGCAAAGCCGTGCGATACAAAAACGAAACAGACGCCTGGGTTAAGTATGTCCATTTAATATGTCCACCGTTGTCAATACTGAACGAAAATCGAATTCTCGCTTCGTATGACAACCTTCAATGTTATTGATTTCCAAATAGTTGGCGAAATTGAACTACAATTCCACATTTTCTACAGACCAGAGTGGGTCGGAGATCTGCTCATTACTCTCCTGGAGAACGACGAAGAAATGAAGGGTGTAGCCGTGGAAATCAACTCCAGAAACCCTATATTCCATTACAGTGAGGAGTGGGACCACCTAACACGGCTGCCTGAGGTCCCAGTGTACCACCCGACCTGGGTCCTGTGACCAACACGTCCAGCGAAAAGATCGCATGCACGATAACAGCCATACATCCGCGTTGAACGCATTTGTAATATACCAGCATGATACATGTATATGTACATGAACAAAAAGTGGATGTACCTATCTCGGGAGTGAGATGTTATATTACGTACAGTGTACGTAATTCCCTTCCATTACGCCTAGAGCCCTAGACTTCACTTGCCATCCAACGTTACCATTAGTGTTAACCATTTGCAGTGGCTATATATCATCTTATGTGATTAGTTTCATTTCCACTGCAGGAAATCAGATTTCAAATCTCTGGGAAGCTGGGCGAAGACAACAAATTGACGCAACTACAAAATGTTGTGTTTTTTATGTGTGTTAATGTCTGAATACGGTGTACATGTATAATCCCCCAAAATTGTTAAAAATATTCTTCAAATACCTAACATATGTTCCATCCTGTGAAATAGCCCAAAAAAATACAATGTATTAGGCCTGTCCCTACGACGGCGTATTAGTACGAAAGCGTATTAGGGCCAGGTTGTATGTCAAAAAATTATGGTGTCTAATTCGTGATCTCGAATTACAAAGTCGTGATCTCGATATAAAAGTCGTGATCTCGAATCAGAAAGTCGAGATCTCGAATTACAAAGACGTGATCTCGAATTATAAAATGGAAGACTGTTTAGCTCGTGTATAAAGACAGCATACCTTGAATGGCTCAAGATTCACAAAATGCCCCCCACCCCATTCAAGGCACTTTCTCGAATCTATCCAGTAACTTTCTCTCCAACTTCGAATTGATGATTTGGATTGTACATGTATCTTTTATATCAACATAAAATGTTTTAAATCAGTTGAAAATTCATCAAATAAGTCCATGTTTCTCTTAACATGGCCTGAAATGCATAATTGGCCCTTGGAGACGAAATGCTTGTACATTCATATAGGACTTGGCTTGTGTGACGAGCATATAGGAAGTGATATATGGCACACATTTTCGTGACCTTGAACGTGACCTCACGTGACCTTGGTTGATAAATCTCAAGGTCAGGGTAGCTTAAATGCGTGAATTGACTTCCGCATACAAAACTACTGCAAATATAACTTGAGAATGTATTATGAACACAGAGGAAGTCATATATGACACATCTTTTGATGACCTGAACCTGGTGTTTTTCGCCATTTGTTGAGGATGGCCATATTGAGGAATTATGTTCTATACCGGTACAGTGATTTTCGTGAAACAAGTGTATTTTAGGATGCAAATGTGATTGCAACGGCAGATTTCTATCTTGATGCGACTCTTGAAGGACATTTAATGAGTAAGCATTTCTTCTGTTGGAACAGTAATGCATTAGAGACGTTTTTTTTCCAATATTTTATATTTCAAGAGTATGCCGAAATATTCTTGGTTTGAGACGAAATACCAGCCATATCGCCTGTAGGGCGGACCTGGGCAGATATCCGTTAGCAATTGCTTGTATGGTCCGTACATATCGATATTACCTCAAGTTACGAGGAGTTGCCCAGAATAGGCTGCTGGGACAAGCTTATCTCTTAAGCAGAATCGCGTCTTATTCTGGCATAACATCGATAGTGAGTTTTATTGAGAATACTTGCAAACTTGTAATCCCACAGTCAACAGTGCAATCGTATGACTGCCTTAGTAAAGCACAAATTGTACGGATGTCTAATATATTGAGAGAAAACCTGTTAAAAAAGTATAGCATAATCCAAAACGAACTGTTAAATAGCAACAAAAAATTAGAATTACTGGCCATGGTTAAAAAAAATGTAGTAATGGAACATTATACATACCAGATCAGTAACATAGAGTATCGAAAAGCTTTGGCAAAGTTGCGGTTTTCAGCACATAATTTTGATATAGAACGTGGAAGGAAGTGTGGCATACAACGAGATAAACGATTTTGTACATCGTGCTGTTCATCCTCAATAGGTGATGAATTCCACGCACTTATGAAATGCCCGAATATTTATTTGCACGACCTTCGTGAATCATGCAATACTGAGCTAATACACAAAATTAACCAATGTAGTAAGCTACCTCCGTTTAGTAAATTTATATATATCATATCATGTGCAGATATCGATTGCTGTAGAATTGTTGCACCCTACATTATGAAGTGTTTGAACTATTTCAACTAGATCTTTAGTTGTGACTGATCTGCCCACACTTCCTTCCACTGTGTAATTATTATTCGTGTTATTTATGTATGTATCAATTTGTTTACCAGGGTATGAGAAGGCTTTTACGTATGTGGTTATGTATAGTGTATCTACATGTTTTGTTTGTTTGTCTGTTTGTTTTTTTGTTTTTTTGTACTTTATTATACTATACCAATATTGTATACTATATCAATACGGTTTAATAAAGTATTATTATTTATTTATTTATTTATTTATTTATATGCATATACATTTTATCAACGTCACATACTACTAATACAAATCGAACTCAAGCGTACGTATTTCCGATTATGCGACAAAAAGAATAAAATTTCTGATATGATTCGTTGCGAGTGATGTACGCAAATGTTTAGCACAAATATTGACAATGATAGCATCATTTGTTGTGCTTACAGTTTAAACCTAGTACCCCACATATTCATTGGCATTATTTTCCCAGTCTGAAACGTTGTTAACACCACGCATGTGTGTAGTTCCGATGCCTGGAAAACTACGTATTTACACTCAGCCTCAGTGTACATTGGCCCATTCCCCCGTGTAGTGGAACACGGCGTCCCGGGAGTTGATTTCCGCCGCCGTGCCCTTGTACTCGTCATCTCGTTCAAGCATTGTGATTAACAGGTCTCCGACCCACTCCGGACTGCAGTAATCGGGGTAAATAAGGATATAGTAATCAAGAATATAAACTCAAATCTACTTCGACATAGAAAATTGAATATTTTAACAGCGCCTCTACTCGGAATTGGTTCTACATTATGGACATGTTTTACAAACATTACAGGACCGAAGCTCGCTTTCTTCCTGATAGATATCTAAATTCTAAAACTTTGAATGTATATCAATGTCATCAAGTACATACTAGACCCAGCTGTCGGTTTCATTTTTATACTTCAGTCCTGCCATGGTTTCCTCATAGAGAGCCACTCTCGCCCTGTCCACCTGGTTCACAAAATCAGTCTTCGTCATACCTGGACATATGCACATCATCCCTACACCGTGTCGCTTGTAGTGTGACGGGTGCTTAAAATCAGATAATTATGGCGTAAAAATCCATGCATTCTATTGAAATTCATTCGTTGTGGAGTAATATTCATCATGGATTAAATAGGTGATTTGGTTCTTGAACAATTGAAAATTGAAAAGATTTTTTTGCACACTTGTACAACTCTATGTTAATATATGTCATATCAGTACCTGGTATGTATAATTTTCAATCATATCGTAATTTTGTAGGAAGAGTAGTTGAACTTACCATCATGGCTCTTGTGTATTGAACCATAGCGGCCTTAGTGGCGGAGTAAACAGGCATCAAATGAGAAGGGATAATGCCTGTAACAGCGAACACATTCATGAAGAAATCAAACATGTCATTCATAACACATTGGTATTAAATGTAAAGGATACCTGAACATCCAAATTTCAAATATATGCATGACAGGAGTAAGGAAAAGGTATAAAATATCCAAATACACTGGTCTGATTTCGTCATAAACAAAACAATGAATATAAGGTGTATGCTTGGGCGAATTTGTGAGCAAATAGGAAAACAAAAATAGTGAAACTTGTGGAATTTCAGTCCAAATATGATAAAAGTTGAAATTTGACAATTTCGAAATGTGTAAACAAAAAAAAACCCGTATCAGATCTCCTGGCAAGCGTATGTTTAATCAATATAAAAACGTACCAGAGCGTGAGGCGGTGTGGACAAGAACACCCCCTGTACCTCCGTGGTTTAAACCAAGGAACTCTTCCGCCAGCTTTGTGGACACCACCGCGCTGCCCTTGTAAGTAAATATATGTAGACTAAGGATTTTCGTCCTGATTGGTTCCTCATATCATGGGTTCATATCGATAAGTTCCTTCAATATGACAAAATTTGTGTCGTTTAAGGTACAGTAATTATATGATGAAGGACCCTGGGTATATTCTTTCACATTTCACACAATTGTAGGAGTAAGACGATTTGATTTCTTCACCATGCTTTCAAAATTTATCTAGAGACGTTTAGGTAGAAGTCTATGAAGTTCGGTGATGTTCAATATTCATTTAAAAGCGAACTTACAATGTTGATTTGGACCATTCTCTTCCACTGAGTCTCGTGTAATATTCCCACGTGGTTGATTATTATGTTGAGACGCCCCCACTTTTGCTTTGCTTGATTTAACACATCTGTAAAATAATTAGGAAAAAAATCATGTTAGTTACCAATGGGTTTAAACACACTAGGTGTGCAAAATTCATGGTCTGTTTCTGGAGGAAAAACTCACTTCTGATTTCGTCTTCCTTCGTCCCATCACATTTCATGAAGCTCACACGACCGGCGTCGAACTTAGTCGCTAGCTCATCTCTGGTTTCTTTACCAACGGCTTCTTGTATATCGCATATCATAACCTTTGATAAAAATATGATCTATAGTTTCGTGATAGACGATTATTTCAAAGATTATTCTTTTTTATAATGACTTGTCATAACTATTCAAACATCAATGGCATGAATAATATTGGTAACATTCATTAGCATTCTGTGCAAATAATAAATCAAAATTACATGCTATAACACATACACAATCTTATCTCTGACGTTTGTTATGTATATGTATGTTATGTATATTTTAAATCAGACTTTACCTTGGCTCCCGCTCGCAGCAAGGACTCGCAGTAACACTTGCCCATACCACTAGCGCCCCCAATCACCACCGAGACCGCTCCGTCCAGCTTCATCTTCGCAATTATTTCTTGTACGGCCTTTTCACTTTTTGTGGGATTCAAACTAACAAAATTAATCCTGATCAGGATGATGGCAGTTGAAGGTAAACGAGTGAAACATAAAAAGCACCGGGCTTCCGAGTAATGCACGCAACTTTTGCTCGGAAATCTAGAGGCACAAATCCGGTTAGGTTGCTATCAGATGGCGATGCAATTGAAATCTAAATATGCAAAATACTGGCCTAAAATAAAATGAACACCATCCTTGCAATATTGATTTTTCATTTGCTCTGAATGGTTCGTTTGCCATAATGATCGACATTTCGGCGATAGTCATTGATAGCAATGCACGTCACTTCTATATCAGTTTGATTACAGGTTCTTTCTAAATTTCATTTCTTAATATCGGAGAATATGAATAATTCAGGTTCATTTTTATTCATGATTGGTACTTTATCGACTTTCTAACCACACAGTTTAAATCACATGTAGCAAACGATGAATATCGTTCGCAGCGCACGACATCTTTGTTGTGTCCGCCTTTTGAGACTCGTATCGCCCTACCCATCGCAATGGGGCCATAACTGATACGTTTCAAATTTTAGTGATATTCAATCCGTACTCGTCATCTGATCTACATATTTGTGAAAACAAACAATCATGTTACCGCCCAGTTTTATATGCCGCACAAAGCTGTCGAGTGATAAGTGTCTGACATTCGTTTATGTTTTTTTTTTGTTCGTTAGCATGTTTTTTTTTCTACAGCTTTACTGGCATTTCCGTGACAGAGTTATCAAATATTCCATAACATATATTAACGTGTGCCTTTCTTGAGTTCTTCTTTGATTCAGTGAAAACTGGACAGGGCGATGAACATTTAGGAACAGACCACCCAGGTCGAGGCTTATTTCGAAAACATATATTTTGTTTGCGCGCTGTATTACCTTTATCTGTTTTACAAACCGAGCGCAGTATTAAATGTAACTGTATCTTTTACAAACCGATTTTCGTTTCCTTCCACAGTATTTTCACACTTTCAAACAAAGAGGCATAACTTTGACGAATGTGTGATGGAGCGGAGTCATTTTGAAACGACGAGACACACATACTGGCAGAGCACTTTCAGCTATGTTTATCGACAACTGTCAATGAAAGTATTTCAACGACAGTTGGTTGCGTTATGAACACCTTCGTATACTGCATGGAACAATACTACAGAACAATAAAACGTTGGCAATGCTATGCTGATCACAATCATACCCGTTGTATTTCGACATTGACATGTCTTGTAATGATCCAGGAATTTTAACTGTACAATTTTCTTTGTGTTGTTTGCTCGTTGGCAAGTACATCCATTGCTGATGGAGACAGAAGACCTTTCGAGTCCGTTCGATCGCTATTTCTATTTGAGTTTGATGGTTTTCCTGTAGAATGGTCGAAGAACTCTTCACATGATTCCGGTACATCGCATCGATTCAGGTCGATATCGAAGACGTGTTCGGGTGGGTTAGGCCTAGGTACTGTTGGTGTTTGAGCAGGACATGGTTGGTTCCTGAAAGGGAATGACAGTCATAATTGGTCATATATATATATATATATGTCAGTATATACACCATAGTCACATAACTCAAACTCAATGATATCTAATGTTGGAAACCCGATTAATTTATGATTATATACCACTAGTAGGCTATGCATGCGATTTGAAAATATGAATATTACTCGATTTAATCAAGAAAATATATTTAGCATTCCTATTGCATGCCAATAATAACTCTGACAAAACATGTTATATTTACCAGCACAAGTGGCTGACGTAGGAGCAATCACTCGGGATCATCCGGGAGACTGGCAAGTTCGACCTGGTGTGAAACTGACGCTGGATATACTGTAACCGAATAGTCGCGTACCTACAGCAAGATGCCGAGTGTCTCTGATCCAGCATCGCTGCAGCGAAGTCTAAAGCTTCATGAGCAAATGATTTCGCTTTAAGGTACATGTTTGCACGGTCTTTCTCCATCAAAGTATCTGTCTTCCGTAGAAAGAAGTCACACTGGACAAGCGCAAATTCCAGTTTAATCCTGTTACTCAATATATCTTCTTTAGCTTTAATTCGCTCGATGCACTTTTCGGCTTTTTCCAAGTTGCCCTCCGGGATTCGATGGCAATCGAAGTAGATGAAGCCACCCGCAACACAAGATCTGACCAGTGAAAAGATGTAACGTACAAATGAGTACAAGAAGAACGATGCACAGACGTTTTCGGGAATCTTCCCAACGTCTTCCAAGTCTTTGGTCCAGGTGAGGTGTTGCTCACAGGCGCGCGAGTAGAACGCCTCTGAACCTTCCCAGTCGCACTGGGTGGGTATAACAACGTGTCCGTCTCGGTCTGTGCGATGGAGAAATCGATGAAGGGCGTAGATAGTCAAATTGAAAGCAGTGGCATTACTAGGTGCCTGAGTATCTCCCAACTTCAGGGCCTCTTTTTGTATAGCAAGAGCCTCTTCCTGTTCATCCGCGAAAAATAACGTAATGGACTTCGAGGTTAAATACCGAACGTACAAACTTTGAGATAATTGTCCACTATTTGCAAGGCTCTCAATGTTGCTACACAATGAGATTACCTCGCGGTGTTCGTTTTTATTGCGAAGTTGATCAATTCTGTAGATGTCACATAGAGTTCTCACGTTTGGATCTTTGACGTAGCGTCGACTCAGGCGAGACGTGTACTGTTCGAAAGCATCCCATTCGAGGTCTAGAACAAGCATACAAAGCTTCGTCGTAAGCGCGGATATCTTCTTGCTTCTTTCCTTTGGCATCGGAAAGCTGTCAATCATCAAACAATGAGAGGCCCGGGACTTCACTTCCATGGATGTATCTGCCTCCACATCGTCTCTCTTCCTCGGTACTCTAGGGCTGGATGACATGTTCAGCTCAACGTTTATGTCCCAACGAAGTGACCACCAAACTCCAAGTGCAATTTTCCGGACTGAAATTCAAATAAATTCAGCTTTAGAACTGGTAAGTGTTCTGATTCTCTGTTATACTTAGTACATCCAATATTTTTTCTTGGATATATGTCACATGCTTATTTACCGGGAAGTCACCCAGTGACCATATTATATTGTAGAGCTCTGGACGCAACTTTGGTCCAAATTATCTATTTATAATTCCAGTAAAACGTGTTCCGCATTAAATTATTATATAATTAGTTTCGAAGTGAGAGTCGTCCATAGTGGTATTTTTCCTTTCCTATTTGTGGTGTGCTTTCATACTAAAAGCGTTGACTTTTCTTTACACATACATCAGCATGCTGAAGTTGATAATGGTCTAGCTTTCCGCTTGAGTAAGCAACGCGGGCAACATGAACGGATGGAGAAATAGTCAAAGAAAGAAAAGTAGTAAAAAAATGGAGAGATGTAAATTGTCGTATCTAACAGAACACAAACACACCATACCAAACACACTGAGAACAAAAAAAAACAACAACAAACATTCTGCTCATACCATACATTAATCAAGTTCCATATCGTTTAGCATGATACTTCGACGTGAACCACCCATAAACCAAAATGATCATATGGTTTGAATTTTATTCAGAAGTTGGACACATTGCAGACATCGCATAAACCAGATAGTTTATTACGGGTGAGATGCTCCAATGCCTCTGATTTTCCACAAAAGAAACGAAAGAAAATCATAACATAAACTAAAAGAGCAATATGTGCTTCGTCATTGAAGGAGCGGGCTTCAAGTAGTATATCTGCTTCTACCTATTTCCACGGAGTAGGAGTGGCTTTGCAACATTTTAGCAACTGTGACTTTAGTAATAATCGAAATATGTTATTCCGTAATGGAAATAATGCTAATATACTAATATATTTTGATGGAGCGGTTTTTTTTTCGGCACAAAAGCGGATTGACTTCATTTGGTTTCTGTATTATATTTATTATTTTCACCATAGCGGCAAATAATACGAAGATGTATTTCACGTTCTGAACCTGAATGATTACTTTTAGGTCTGGAACATATAATACATGACCCTGGAAACACTCACCAAGTCGACAAAATTATGTAATCACGGTTTGGGAGAAATTTTTCGTATAATATCCAGTGTATGCGTCCAAACTATGCCGTCAAACATTGAAATTTTAGTGTATATATATTGTACACCGCATGTCTTCTCGAAAGATCCATTTTATTTTCAGGAATTGATTCACCATGGGCCTACCAGTATATATCGACAATGGTGTGCCACGTTGGTGGGGAGAATTTTATTGCCAAACTCCGTCACCGGCTGTGATGCGGGGGCACAAGTTGATATGTGTGACAGTACTGTTGTTAAAGGCAGCGTTAAATCATGGCTACGTAATATGATATGGCTAGCAATGTAGGACTATAATACTGCGCAATTTTTGTATCTAGATGCCTGTCCTATAACTGAATGTGTTTTTTGTGCGGCGTCAGCCGTACTATATCTGTTAGTGTAATTTTGACCCCATGGTACTACTGGTGAGGAGCTTGTCCATGCGTGGACTTATTGCTACCGAAATAAGTCAGCGATGACATTATCCATATTTCATGTCACAATCTCAGATTACAACAAAGTTAAGTAGCAAATATTGAACAAAGAAAACATACACCTTGGTCATTTGTGGAAAGTGCAACTAAAACACATTTTGGCAAGAATAATGGACGAATCGACAAACAAATGCGAGTAATAATCAATTTTCGCATGGACAAGCTCTGCACCAGTATTGCAGGTATTATGGTATTGTAAGACCATCTACGAGAATTGTTCTCTGTGAGAGGGAAGTAGAGAGTTATTACAATACGAGTTCGAGTTACAATACGATTCGAGTTCATTGTTTCATATTGTTATCAAACTAATCAATAGGGTTGTTTAACCAAGAAATGGGTTTCGTGTCTACTTATCCTTGATTTTTCTCGTATTCACTCAGCCTCGAGTACTGGTTCTACTCTCCTTTGTCCCTGTGGCCGCACACGTAACCTCAAGTTCTGCTGTTGTGATGCTTGTTTTCTTTACGTTCACTCAAGGGCTCTCATCATATCATGTCTTGTATTGCAGACGTCCGGTTCAGCTACTCAAATGCCACATTGAAACGATCGATTTTAGTTGGTAATTAGGCCTACACTATTACTTGAAGTATCCCACTGTGTTATATTGTGATACTGAATGTATAAGGTTATTTCGGGCTGTCTCAGAATAGTCACGACAAAAATTGAGCAGCAAAACGAAAATGTATCATATTTAAATCGTATACATGTACCCTGAATAAATGAACGCTGATGGGGGTGGGGCGTTGGGCTTACATTGTGTAACACCTTTCGCATGTAATGATTAAATACTGAAGATCTAGAAGATATGGCCACTTTGAAAAACGCATTTCCGTGTTCTTGATCATAACTGTCATTGCGATGGTGAGCAAATATTGAATATATAATAACAGTGGCTGGTTATATTTGGGTTCATAATTGCATACATTCCGTGATTTTATATTTCGCGTTATAGTCCGGGGGCAGGGCAGAAAAGCATGCATTGTGGTCCGCATGCAATTTTTTTGCATTTATGAAAATATAACAACATACATATCAATATTCCGATTGATGCCACTTTGGCACTCTTGAGCATTTTTCGTAAAGCTCATGAATATGCAAATTAGGGTAGCCATTATGAAACAATGTTTATTTGATGATATCTTGAGAAGTATTAGTCCTAGATTATTGTTTGAGGTGTCCTTGCCCATGTTTTCATGGTCAAGTATTCAGATGGAACCAAAATTGAATCCGTAATATTCAAAATAGGTTCATGAATATGCAAATTAGGGTAGCCATTATGAAAAAATGTATATTTGATGATATCTTGAGAAGTATTAGTCCTAGATTATTGTTTGAGGTGTCTTTGCCCACGTTTGAATGGTCAAGTATTCAGTTGGAACCAAAATTGAATCCGTAATATTCAAAATAGGTTCATGAATATGCAAATTAGGGTAGCCATCATGAAAAAAATGTATATTTGATGATATCTTGGAAAGTATTAGTCCTATATTATTGTTTGAGGTGTCTTCACCCACGTTTTCATGGTCGAGGATTCAGTTAGAATCAAAATTAAATCCGTAATATTTAAAATAGGTTCATGAATATGCAAATTAGGGTAGCCATTTTGAAGAAAAATTAGCCCAAGGGCTGAGATAGGTTACCGGACAATATATAATAGCTAGTTTGTCCCGTGGCCTTGAAAATAAGGTCACTGGTCAAATTCAAAGTCACGAGAGTTTTCAGCATATATGATTTCCTATATGTTCACAATTGATTACTAACCTGTAAATTCAATAATAAGAGAGATTACTCATTATGTCCTGTGACCTTGAAAATGAAATCAAAATTCAAATTAAAGGTCATCAGAATATTCGGCATATATCATTTGCTGCATGTCCACAATTGAATCCTAAGTTGTAAAATTGATAATAAACAAGATATTAGCCATTTTATCCTGTGATACCTTAAAAATGTGCCCAAAAGTCAAATTCATGGTCATGACAATATTCAGCATATATCATTTCAGAAACCCATAAGTCGCAATTTTCTGCCGAATTTCAGACTTCTATCGCGACAATTAAAAAAGTTGGCAATCTACCCTATTGTTAAATTCAACCCTGTCAGTTAATTCTGGGTCCGCACACAATTTTGTGCATTTGCTCGGTTTTGTGGCGGTGCAATTTTTCGAAATCAACATGTTTGTGTGGAATACACAATATTTTTCTGGTCCAAAATTACGATAATAGTTCGATGGATGTAAACAGGACCAATTCCTCGAATACGCTCAGATTATCGAGATCCCATTTTGGGCTGAAATTTAACATAAGGGTAAATTGCCAACTTCTTTAGCTTTTGCGACAGAAGTCTGAAATTTGGTAGGAAATTGCCATTCGACTCACATGTGGAGTATGCCAAGTTATAAAAAGTTACCATTTAGCATCGCAAAAATATCGTCAAAAACCAGTGTAAACGAAAAACCAGACTATATTGGCTTGTCATATTTAACAGTTGTACATGCTTTGAAGAAACATCCTGCCATCTTCTTTCTCCAGGTCTACAATAAAAACAATTGCTATATGCGTTAGGATATGTTGCAACTAAGCTAACTAGTTTAGGTGGAATTTCAGCTTTATTCCCCTTAAGCCCTCCAAACCAGTCAACATTTATATAATAATTCAGTAGATACAATAAATGTTACCATGGCAACTATCTCAATGACACATTTTGACCTTCAACTATCTCAATGACACATGTTTGAGCTTCAAACACAGTAATGGGCACCACAAACATTTGAATAATGCACAAAATCAATGATAATTGTTTACCATGTTGGTAATGTCTCGGTAACTTATTCATATTGCTGCTGATAAGCATATTCATTACATTAATTTGCATATTAACTATTTTCACATAATAAATATATGTTATTCCCATATGATTGACAACCAGTGGAATGGTAGGCATTGTATGATCATGACATTGCAACTCATTGATTTTTAGAAAAAGAAACCAATCCTATCAATTAGAGTACTAGTATCTGTAGTGAAAATATGATGTTAACTTATATGGAACATCTCATTGATCTGAGCAAAATTGTTTTTACGGCATGTAAATATCACAATCCGTTCAAAAGTTACAGCACTTCAAAGAATGAAATTGACAAATTTTCTTCTTTAGAACAATTTAGCTAATTAGTATGTAAATGATATATTCATGACGTCATCGGGGGAAGCTGTTTTAATTAGGTACTTTGATATGGTTTATTCATGCATTTTAATTGTATGATTATTGATCAAAACTTATTCCATACAGATTTCAATATGAATAATCAGTGTTTTCAGTTTTTCTGTTGTTGTCAAGGTAACCAGTGACCTGGTATGGCCCATAGCAACCATGGTTGCTAGGGCCAGAAACCCACGTAGAACAGGGTATGCACAAATGAAAATGGTGCCAAATTGAGCTCTAAATCAATTTCATTCATAAATAATCGACAGAGAGTCTGTGGTTAGCGGTCATGGCAACCATGGGTAACTACGGCTATAGGGAACCACTGGTAGCCATAGCAACATTACAGTTGGTGTGGATATTGACTATGTATGGTACATCATAATATGCACTAGTCAGATCGTCAAAACCTTAGATAAGAATCATTATATCATGGCTTAAATTAACCTAATTTTTAATTTGTTCCCCTCATGACGTCATGAATTCTCATTAGCATCTAATTTGCATAATTATGAGTTGCTAAAACTTTTCAAGTGGCTTCTGTAATGTAGTGCCCGAATGGCAGTTTCAAATGGCTGTAACTTTTGAACGGGTGGTGATATAGATATACCGTAAAGACCATTTTGCTCAGACCAATGAGATCTTCCATATAATTTAACATCATATTTGCACTTTACCAGTAATTTAATTCCTCTCAATTTATCAATTAATTTGCATATTCATTAGGCTAATTCAAATATTTAAATATCAATTCAGTTTGTGATTAAAACTATGTTACTCCAAAATAGTCAAATGATCGTTGAATCTATTTACGATACTCTTGGATTACTGTACACTACACTGGGATATCGAGGAAATCGCTTTTTTGCAATCAGTGTTCCTGATTTGCATATTCATGAACTTAATTTAAATAATAGACAATAGGATATGGTTTTATCAGAATCGTTGACCATGAAAACATAGGTATAGACACCTCAATCAACATCATTGAACTAATACATTTCGAAATATTGACAAAATCATAAATTTTGATAATGGCTGACACTAATTTGCATATTCATGTGATTATGCAAAATGCTCAAGGGTGCCAGAGTGGCATCAACCGGAATATATCCGGAATATATCGTAAGGGTTTATTAATTACAAATATGACAAAAAAAATCGTGCGGACCACATTGCAACGTTACACCAAAAAGGAGGGTTTGACACCTGGACTATTACCTGCTATGTATTTGAATGCACGTTTTGAATATAATGTTTTTCTTCACTCCCTTCTACAATCCATGATGCACGTACGATGTTCGGTACATACTCATGTGTCAAGCAAAAACATGTGCAGGGTTGAACTGAGAGTCCCCCCCAGCGCGCAGTACGTTGTATGGTAACTATTTATTCAATGACGTACGTGAACATGTATATATGTCTACTGAAATGTTTAGGTATTATAATTTTTTCTGCTTATTCATCGTAAACGGTATAGAACTCATTTTGCTGTACCGTTCGAAACACCCAATATCTGGTTTTGATTTTTCCGCAAATTATTGAAGTTTTTTTCATTAGTGAAAATGAATACAAACCTGTCTCATTGGTGATATTAATTCAATACAAACCAAGATCCTATCAGTGATTTGAGAGAAATGCGTATATATTTACACGCTCGTGAAGTACGTTATGATAGTCATAAGTTGTGATGATCAATAGTTTAATTACTGTGTATTGATGAAAATATGTGTCCGGTACTAATATTACCACTTCTGGTAGTATGTAAACAAAACAAATACGGCCTGAAAAACAGCAATCGGTACAAAGCAGCATATTGATGGGTGTCAAATATTCGCTTCCTCGTAGTCGATAAATCCGGAACTACATGGATCAAAGCTAATGTTATAAAATAAAGTGCCCATCTAGAACAGAATGCATTGTTCTCGGGCTGTTCTGATGCCTACAATCATAATGTACCGCTGACTTTTCCATCATAATCACGAGGAACTTGTCAAACTTTTCGGGTTTTGCTGATTCGTTATGATACGCCAATATGATGTTATCATCATAACGCGTTATCTCATCCATCTCTAGTTCTATTTTAGCGTGTTTTGGTATGTCGCTGAATGAATTGCAGGTATTCCTGACCAATTGAGTTCACACATGGTTGGGATCCTCTCCGCCACATATTTTGGCGTTCATCACACCCTTTGAAGCAGAGGTGGATTAATTGAATGTGGTACGCTTGAGTCTGTTGACAACATCCTGACATGACCTGTCGATATAACGTACAGACAGCAACATCCCCTTTGATCGTCGAAGATGAGACTTGCTCGGTTTGTTTTCTTTTCTGGATGTCTTAGGGAAAACTTACTTGGTCTAGACGATAATGCCTGTAACATCTTTCCGTATTAGGACCGGATTCGGATCCATCAGACTTCTGGACGCGCGAATCTTCTGTGCTACGTTCTATTTGTCTGCAGGTTGTTGAAGACGCATTCATGGACGTTTTCTGGAAATTTCGCCATACAATTTCCGCCAACGAAGACCGGTATACACATGATGAATATGGATGGTCGTATGCCATGATGTCGTGACACTGGAAATATCATCTGATAAGATCAATAGTAGCGTTTTGTAAATTTAACAAAATATTTCGAGAAAATATTCCAATAGTCAAATCAACATCTTGGCAAGTCCTATTTCTGTGTCATTCTACACAAAAGGAAATATCTCTAAATATCATTATATTTCTTTTATATCACTGATTTTTTTCCCCCAATTTTCAACAAGTGTCTTGAAAACCAAGGAGTGCAAAACATTTACGTAAAATCTCCCCCAGTGAAAATCCTGGATCCGCCCCATAAATTTGATCCAAGGATCTTCATACAAGCTAAAAAAAAATGTTGCGTTCTAAATGATATTCTACCGAGCACATTACATCAATAAACAACTGACGCCTCAGAGCCGTTCGCTTGTCAAGACACGCGATGAGTTATCATTCAGTCTTCAACATACGTAGCATGATGATGGTACCAGGCACTGTGAGTAATATTATTTTCTAACATTAAATATCACTATATTATAGATATTTACGATATGGAAAATGTTTGAGATGAAGGGTGCAGATAGACATGTTTAGTTGACTCCATAATTCATGTTTCTGCTAAATGAAGTAGCCTTGTTGTCATCATAAATGTATATACATAAGGACACAAGCTGCACAGTGCTAGACACCATGTTAGATAATTTCACAAACGCAACACGACATCGAAACAGTATTTTGCAAGTGGTCTGAACAGTGATTCTGACCGGACTGTCTATGAATATCCTGAGTATTTCAATACAGAAAAATTGTCACAAAATTAAAATTTTAGAAACTATACGTGCCTGGGTATGTGGGTGTTGGTATATCTAAACAGCCCCAACGATCACAACTGATCGGATCTTTATTCCACGAATCTCACTTCACCCCAACGATTTCCCATTGAAGAAATCTGTCTCCTCCTTATCCTAGCAGCTGGCGACTGCTGGGACCCCAAACACACCCTGACGGCTCAAGCAACAGCCGAGACCGTCACATAGCACAGCCTCAATTTGATGACAGCTTCACTTGGAGCTCAGGCCACTGACGAGAGCGGAGGAGACGAACTGCTGACGTGAGATACAGCCATCGTGGCTTCCACTGAAAACTGATACGTTAGATTTGCTCATTCATAGACAGACGGCGGCAAGCTATCGTCAACGGTAGTGAATGGAGCAATGTTTAGCAATATCTGGAAGATTAAAAGGATCCTAATGGGTATGCGATAGTAAATATGGTGCAGAAGTTGTGTGACAGATGTTACGAACTGATGAATTCACAGAAGGTGATATTGCTATTAGTGCTCATCGAGGTTGCAATTAAACAGTTGTGTATCGAATTCTTTTAGGAATGTGTGTCATCGTTGGCATGTGTGCTACAAGTATATACACGTTATAATTCATAATGTAATGCATCTTTTTATTTTGCAGATTTATTGTTGTTGCCTGGATATGTTTGACGTATGATTGCTATAAAGAGATGACAGTATACCGTTGACATTTCCGTGTTATCAACAAATAAAAACAAGCTATGTTTTCTTATCGTCTCACAGATGGTATCAATTCGAGCTACGTGGATCAGCGAGCGATCAGAAACAAAGTTGGCATGATTGCAGCATGATAAGCCATGGGATATTACTTAGGTTAATGATGCTATATGATGTAATACTACAACACGTCGTGTTGATCATGGTGGTGTCAACAATCGTCAGTGATGGAGTATGCCCAAGTGCAGTGCCATGTCACTGCATCAGTGAGAGTGTCATCTACTGTGCTTTTACTCGATTATTGTCGCTTCCGTTCTTCTTGGAGTTTAACCACATCTGGGATGAGTTGGATTTATCTGAGAACTTCTTGAATGTTTTACCGAACAATGGATTTGATGGTGTTCGTGTCAGACACTTAAGATTGGAAAGGAATAATGTGCATATTATTGAACCAGGGGCGTTTGCTGGTGCAACAGCCGTTCGAACATTGGATATATCACATAACTATTTGAAATACATTCCGAATAGAATTTTCAGTTCATTATATAATATGACTCACCTAAAGCTATCTTACAACCAATTGTCATCTTTGAGCAGTGGTGCATTCGAAGGACTAGACAATCTACATACACTGGACCTTCGAGGAAATCAACTTGTCAGTGTTCCATCTGAAAGTTTAAGTAGAATACCAGGTTTGAGGAAGTTAATCCTTCGCAATAATCTTATCCATGGCATTGCACCTCATGCTTTCAGTGGCTTATCGTTGGAACACTTGGATATGGGAGGAAACAGGATCCCTTTAGTGATTCACCATGAAGCATTTTGTGGTTTAACACCGAGGATTCTTGACTCAGAAGAATGGGTTGGATTAACTGACCTAGTGTTAGATTATAGTGGACTTGCTAACTTTAGCCAATGCTTGGTGGACCACATATGGACATTAGAACATATCAACTTATCAGGGAATCCCATGAGGTGTGGCTGTTCCCTCCTCTTGCTTCGAGATTCGCTGGGTGCTGGGATGAAGGCAATATCTGCACAATGTGCTTCACCTGATGATTATGCTGGTACATTTCTGCAAACCATCAAAACGGCTTCATTTCATCAGTGCTCCACTGAGGATAAGTGTCACCATTTCAGGTGTAATGCAGACTATTCATCTATCTATGCTACTGGTCTTTGTAGTAGAATGGATAATTTAGTTTGGCCAATAGGCATTTTAATGCATGTAATAAAATCACTTTTATAACTAATATTCAATTTTTGGGGGGCAATTGGTGGTATCAAGTATATTTGTACATTCGACCATTAACCCGTAGTCACCGTTGGTATACGTTGAATATGTTCACGAGAACAAAGAATTTGATATGAATTGACAAGTCAGTCCAGAACATAGTCCAATTCTGGTATCTGCTTAACTAAAAATATTAATATGTTGCTGTAAATACAGGATGTCTAGCAGTGTTAATGAATGTCATGAAATAGTGCTGAAATAAATTCTGATTAATAATAACACAGATCAGTAGTACGCTTGTGGCGATGTGGACATACTTCACCTTAGTTTAACTTGTGAACTCGGTCATGTTGGTAATGGCGATCTTTATCCACATATCAACAATCCAGTGTTTTATGAGAATAGCGATAATGGGTTGATGTTTGTCTTAAGTACACAAATCGATGCAAAGACTCGGCAAGCTATGTAATGACAGGCACTGGAGGAAAGTGAAACATGATACTGATCCACTTCAAGCCACTAGTTTTCTTTGCTCTCGGCGTTATTTAGAGGAAGAATGTTTAGTGATCACTTTCAACATCAGGTATATTAAAATAACCCACTAATGAATAAGATGCAGAGAGTGATATCAGTAGGATATTTTTTATCTAAATGTGATTAGTAATTATCAAAAAATGTTTAAATCATAGAAGTCAAATCATGATTCATCTCACCGACTGCATTCTGAGATTGCGATCACGACCGTTCCGCAA
Source organism: Terebella lapidaria (assembly GCA_949152475.1). Taxonomy (NCBI): domain Eukaryota; kingdom Metazoa; phylum Annelida; class Polychaeta; order Terebellida; family Terebellidae; genus Terebella; species Terebella lapidaria. The sequence goes on along the minus strand of OX424569.1, from coordinate 16,414,607 downwards.
ATAGTTTTGTTACATCGTTACAAACGTTACATCGTTCCATAGTTAGCAAACGATTAGGCATGACACACTCATTGGCAGATGAATTTATTAACTAAACTGTTTTTCTCTTATTATTCAGTACAACATTTTACTTACCTCGATCCATGCATGTATAATTCAAATATCTCCACACGATTGGATCTTATTAGGATGTTAAAATTATAATGTATGAAAAGGACTGTTAATTCACTGAGGTATGTGTCAAATGTATACCTAGAAAACACCATATTTATATATCCCTGGCGAATATTTACTGCGCACATATTGGGGGAAGTGTTCATATCAATGTGTCGGGTTAACGGTATTGGTTGTGAATATTGGTTGTCGAATAGTGCTACTTAGTTATGTCAAGTATGTTTCGTATCATATTTTAAAAAAATATGTACAAAATGTTTACCAGGTGCGTCTTTCAAACTTATCAGAGAATCTGGATGAAAGATATTGGTAACATAGTTGGCACCTTTGATCGCCGGACCATTAAGCATTGCAATTTGTGTGTCATCGTTCGCCCAAACCAGTCCTTATGCCAGATGTGTTCATATGAGTAGACCTCTGAGAATCATGACTCTCAATCACGTCAACATTGGCGTGCGATCAAAGTGTTATCCACCCACCGTTTTGTCAGACCGACACTGCTAAATGTCGTCTGTGACATTGACCTCTATTCTGAAATACCCATCCCACAATTGTCTTATTTCTGCGTCAAGTGTGTGACTCCCCTGGCGTTCACGGGAGAGCAAACCAGATAAAATTTGTTATGCCAAATTTCAGGATGACCATCAGGATGATATATGCTAGATGAATTTAATTTATCTATCACTATATTGAATAGTGTACAATATGTTATCAAAAAATAGCTGCTGCCTTCGAATGTATGCAATATTTCTTTCAAAACCATTTTTTTGCTGAACACATCTAATGCAATATAACAAAAGGTGTGCTCAATGATTTTGATGATTAAAGTCCCTCCGAGTCTTCATCTGTTTTAGTGCACGTTTTGTACCGGTTTTGTAAATAAACAAACGAAGTGTATCCATCAAACCCAAATGTAAACAAATGCTCAAATCGCGCTTAAAAGTCCACATTAAGTTCATTTTCCAGTTCGTTTGAGCATATGTGTCGTTTTGAGAAAATAATCAGTGATATACCATAAAGTGCGTGGATTTGTCAGTCTATCTCACACTTCGAATGCTTTGTTTACATCTGCAGTTCCTGTATTTACGCGAGAACTGCCTGCTCAAATGAGCAAAATTTCCCTGAGGACTGGTTATTTTCATTATATTTGATGTGAGTATGTTTCATTCAGGCAGTTTAGCATGTTTAGTATGAAATATAGTTTTCAAAAAATATTGACTGGTTTCGAAGGCATCTGCTTTAACAAATGAGAATATTTACTCAATTCACATGGTTTCCTTAGCCCAATGTTCACTCAATTTATTTATGTGGTTGAGAAATTACCAACATATTGCGTATGTGAACTACCTCAATCTATACGGTTTCGTAACTATTAGTTTATTACCACTCTCTGTTTATTTTATTTCTGTTTCAGACTCGAGGCCCATATAAAAATAATAAAATATACATACCTATAACGACATTTTCAGGTAAAACAAAATTCGATCAGTAAGCACCAAGACACACGGACAGTTCACAATTTGTCAAATTGCCCAACAGATTTCTCTAGCTAATACCAAATGGAAGCTGAACGAACAGATAATATGTTTTTGATAATAACTTTGCAAACTCAGCAAAGGAATTTGCGAGTATATTATCTTTCAAGAACATCGAATTAATCTATGTTATTGTCAATAAACATGCTGCTGATCCCAAAGCCACAAACAATACATTTAAGAGAGCCAAAGACAACATAAACTCCTTGAGAGACCAACACTATCACCATTATTTTGGCGATTCAAGGCGAGTATGGGGGTGGGGGGTGGGAGGCGGTTGCCGGAATAACATGCCTTTCAACTCTTCTCCTATAGGAATATGGTTAAGTTAGGTTTAACATCATTTGACATGGGTCGCACAATCGATGTCTGAATCACATTGCATTGAATTGTGGAGTAAATGTGAATCAATTTTATTGATCAGATTTATATGTACATCATGTGCCATTCTCGATTTTATTTGAAATGATGCAGGGCACTTCGACTTCAGTATCGTTGACAGTATCGTTGAAATCTTATCTTCAGAATGATTGTGCGTGAAAGGAAATTGTCTTTCCTGGTTCATTTCCACATTCATCCCATATGTCCATACAAGCAAATACCACTACGCAGGACCAACCAGAACGGATATGGAGGAGAAACTCAAAATCTTTGTGGAATTGTTTGAACAATGTATAGTACTCGCTTGAACTTCAAGCGAGTACTATACATGGAGAAATATTGAGGTAGTAATATAGAATCATAATCTCAGTATATAAATATGTGGAAGAATTCCAAAAACCTGTCATCATTAGTTTAATTACACTGTAACGATAACAATTAGTCATAAACTATTCGTATTCCTCTCTTGGATTAGGGAATGCATCTCTGTCCGTACGTTAAAAGGTTGTACAATAAAATTATTGAAGTAGGTAACAAAATAATGAGTTATATTGGAGCATATGGTGTATATTGTTAGTAGAGTTCAACTCACTTGCCAGATAGGAGTTTTGAAGCATGTACCTTCTTTTCAAATCCCTTAATCCCCCCCTCCCCCCCCCCCCCCCCCAAAAAAAAAAGTCAGTGACAATATCAGAACAACTAAAACGAAATCGATTCATGTTTTGCGATGAATCTAGTTGTTTAGATGTGAGTGCTGTGCACCGTGTGTGTCGGTTCCCAGTTGTACCTGGCTGCATGGATGAGGTACATTTGTATGGTGTACGATGGCGCCCATTTTTTAGATTTCGTGATTTTGTATTTTCGCTTCGTGGTTTTCGAGATTTTGCCTTCGCTTCAGTTCAGACCTCGAATTTTCGTTTCGTACTTTCGAGTTTTCGCTTAAGTACTCTCGACTTTTCGATTCATGTTGTCGCCTTGTTTCCAAAGGCGAAAATACAAAATCTAAAAATGGCCGCCATCGGACACCATATTAATATCAATGATGCATTAAGGATGATATTGTCTTTAATTAAGCGAATTGGCAGAAGTCAATAAACACACATGGCGACAACAGCGTGCGTTACAATTGACGTCATAACTCATATGACGGAACAATATGGATTCAACGAAATAGTGAAACTAAACTCGCGAATTACCGGAATAGCGAATGATGAAAACACAAAGCGAAAAGGCGAAATTACGAACCAAAATAACGAAATATAATTTCGAATCACTTCGTGTTTTCTTGATTTTGATTCGTGATTTCGTCTTTATGCTTCATATATTCGCCTTCACCCTTTTTCACACCTCGACTTTTCATTTCATTTTTTCGATTTTTCATTTCGTACTCTCGAGTTTTTGTTTCTCGATTTCGTGTTCCCCCCTTTTTTTTAAGTGCAAGAACACGAAATCTAAATATGGCCGCCATCGTACATCATACATTTGCCTGATAGATGAGATCGGAATTACTCTGCACTGCATTCTCCGTGACAGGATACAAAATTTTGATATGTAGCGGCGTTATGTGTGTTGCCTTGGGACCAAGATAAATCACGTAATGGAGATGGATTTGTTTCGATATGTGCCACGTTTTGTGACATACCACTGCACAATTCATCATTGGAAAAAATTTATTATCATCCTGAGTTTGTGTATACATATTAATTTCGTGTATGACTGATTATTTTGACTATTATATTTATAGTTTGCTTTTATATGCTGGTTTATCTCCAAAACATAGTTAAGAGCTGGCCTTATATTCTACCAGCAACCTCTAATAACGACTCCCCAACAGTCTTCAAATACTTGATTATGAGAGTCGTATCAGCACTGATTTTTTTTGCTGGCAGCAAATAATAATTACATAATAATAATTCTGCAGATGTGATAACTCAAAATCACGTATCGCTGCACAGAGAGAACGGTAGCAAAGGGAAATAGATTTGAGCGAGTGTGTTGATAAGAACTCCATTGTTATTCATGGATTTCCGGCAGTGGGAATTGCAAATGTCGACCCTAATTTCCTGCGACCATGTTTATTCTGCCACAAGTGGACCAAAAATGTTTGATCAAAGGTCGAGTTTGTTTGTGATACCTCAAATATCCGGAATTAATACATTAATTGGACCCTATGGAATATTGTGCTATGAACTGTAGATTGATTAAGAGCTTGACGATATATACATGAGAAAGAACAAATTTAGGAAAAATTATCATAATAATGTCTATGTGTACTGTCATTATATTATTGTTAGACAAGTATTCTCAGATACTGGAGAATTAACTCTTATTTGGTCATTTTATTCATGGTATATAGATGCATCATCAACTCTATCATAATCAGATTTCGTAGCTGCAGCCATAATAACGTTATGCAAATCAGCTGTCAGTCATGAACACAAGTGTGGACAAATTAGAGTCTGAATGCCATCATGGTGATGAACGAAAATCTGATTTGTCCAGTGTTCCATCAATTCATCAGAAAAAGTGATAAATGCCAAAATTTCCACACAAAAACACAGTAAGTCAGCGTTCGATGAGACATAGATCTGAGTAGTTAGGACCCCACTTTAGGTCGGTTTTTCCAGGTTTCGGTTCCGGGGGTTTTCCCGTGGTTATATGACGTCACTTCCGGTTTCGGTTTCGGTGGTTATATGACGTCACTTTCGGTTTCGGTGGTTATATGACGTAATAGGTGGTTATATGACGTCACTTTCGGTTTCGGTGGTTATATGACGTAATAGGTGGTTATATGACGTAATAATGACGTAATAGGTGGTATTATGACGTAACAGATGGCGTAATAGGTGGTTATATGATGTAATAGGTGACGTAATAGGTGGTAATATGATGTATGACATAATAGATGGTTATATGACGTAATTGGTGGTTATATGATGTATGACATAATAGATGGTTATATGACGTAATAGATGGTTATATGACGTAACAGATGGCGTAATAGGTGGTTATATGATGTAATAGGTGACGTAATAGGTGGTAATATGATGTATGACATAATAGATGGTTATATGACGTAATTGGTGGTTATATGATGTATGACATAATAGATGGTTATATGACGTAATAGATGGTTATATGACGTAATAGATGACGTAATAGGTGATAATATGGCGTAATAGGTGGTTATATGACGTAATAATGACGTAATAGGTGGCTATATGACGCAATAGATGACGTAATAGGTGACAATATGATGTAATAGGTGGTTATATGACGTAATAGGTGGTTATACGACGTAATAGATGACGTAATAGGTGATAATATGGCATAATAGGTGGTTATATGACGTAATAATGACGTAATAGGTGATAATATGATGTAATAGGTGGTTATATGATGTATGACATAATAGATGGTTATATGACGTAATAGGTGGTTATATGACGTCACTTTCGGTTTCAGTGGTTATACGTCACGTGGTTTCGATGGTTATAGGTCACATGGTTTTGGTGGTTATGCGTCATGTGGTTTCATAATAGGTGATTAAGTAATAGGCGGTTGCAAAATAGGCTAGGTAAATTATGACGTCATCGGCGTCCCCCATTTGAAAGGACCAATCAGAGCCCCCGAATTCGTACAGATTCAGACAAGTCCCCCACGCTCGTTAAATGACGTCACCAGCGTCCCCTATTTGAACGGACCAATAGGAGCTCCGGAATTCGTAAGTGTTCAGACAAGCCCCCCACGCTGGTTAAATGACGTCACTAGCGTCACCCCATTCGAACGGACCAATCAGAATCGAGCGTTTCGAAGGAGAAAACTATTTAAGTCTTTGTACTGAGCTCTTTCCTCATTCACATTTCGGACGCCGAAGGATCAACATGCCCCTCAAGCCGTACCTTCCCGCAGTGGATGCCTGGAAGAAATATCAACAGGAAAAAAAGAGCCACACTGTCAATGAAAATGCGGACAAGACAGAAAAAGTAGTGGTAAAGTTAGTCACACCAACACAACAGACTGTGGAACGGGCCAAGTTGCTGATCAAGCAAGGGAAGACATCATTTTGAAGTATACAACAAAAGTGGTCCTGAAGAGTATAAAAGTGGCGATATCAGCTAGAGACTGTCATTCGAAGAAGAGACGTTGAAGAGGCAACATGAATTCTTGTGCTCTCTGCCACAAGACATATAATTGGAAGCAAGACCTGAAAAGACATCAAAAATTGCACCATATGGATTATCCATCGCAGCCTCAGCCTCAGCCTCAGGCTTGGCAGCCTCAGACACAGCCTCAGCCTCAGCCACAGCCTCAGCCTCAGCCTTGGCAGCCTCAGCCTCAGCCACAGCCTCAGCCTCAGGCTTGGCAGCCTCAGCCACAGCCTCAGCCTCAGGCTTGGCTGCCTCAGCCACAGCCTCAGCCTCAGGCTTGGCAGCCTCAGCCTCAGCCACAGCCTCAGCCTCAGCCACAGCCTCAGCCTCAGGCTTGGCAGCCTCAGCCACAGCCTCAGCCACAGCCACAGCCTCAGCCTCAGCCACAGCCACAGCCTCAGCCTCAGCCTCAGCCTCAGCCTTGGCAGCCTCAGCCTCAGCCACAGCCTCAGCCTCAGCCTCAGGCTTGGCAGCCTCAGCCTCAGCCTCAGCCTCAGCCTCAGCCTCAGCCACAGCCACAGCCTCAGCCTCAGACTCAGCCTCAGCAGCCTCAGCCTCAGCCACAGCCTCAGCCTCAGCCTCAGCCTCAGCCACAGGCTTGGCAGCCTCAGCCTCAGCCACAGCAGCAAAAGCACTGGTCCGTCAATTATATGGATCCCCTGGTATTTCAACACCCCTTCACCCTGAACGTGTCAGGACCTACTGGGTGTGGGAAGACGGCTTGGGTAAAATCCCTCTTGGAGTCCGGTCAAATATTCCCCGCCCCTACCAGGATCATATGGCTGTACAAGAGATGGCAACCCCTCTACGACATCATAAGGTCTAGTGTGCAGCCTCCCGTGCAGTTCATACAGGGGATACCTATCAATCTGGATTCCAATGACTTCGTCTCACCTACGGACAATAACGTCATCGTCCTGGACGACCTCATGTCTATTTCCGCCAAGGATCCGAGAATCACGGACTTGTTCACGGAAGGGAGCCACCACCGGAACCTGAGCGTCATTTGCTTGAACCAGAACCTCTACTACAGCAAGGACCCGACTCAGAGGAGAAACTGTCATTATCTGACTCTGTTCAGAAACCCTATCGATCAGCAGCAAATCATGACCCTGGCCAGGCAAATGTATCCCGCCTGCCCCCAAAAGTTTCTTCAAGAGTTCGACAGAGCAACCGTCAAGCCCTACGGACATCTCGTCGTGGACCTGAAGCCGACAACGCGGGAAGATAAACGCCTGAGACCGAACCCCCTTTCGAGTCAGTCTAATGAGAGTCCAGCCCCGGACCAGCCCGCATCATCCCAAAGTATCACAAAATTCGTGGGATGGCAGTCGGACAAGACAGCGAAATGTTTCAGCTGCGGAGCCCTGTTTCCGAGTAACTACGAGCTACAAATGCATTCGCCGAGATGTCCCGCACACGATGAGGAGTCGTCGGAAGACGAGTTCCCCAGAAAAATGGACGAAAGCGCCTTCAAACGCATGCTGAAGTCTGTTCAGGGCGAAATTGAGGAAAAAGAAGTGCCGGAGGAGGAAGTCGCGCGAAAAACGAAAGAAGAATTGATTAATGCCTACCAGAGAGTGGCGAATTGCATCAATCTGCTCCAGAGAAGTCGGATTCATGCTGAAATTGAAAAGGCAGTTGAAGAATACAGAGCGCGAGGTGCTACATTCAAAGATGCGCTCAACATGGCTATCATGATGAAACATGACTGGTTCGATCAAGTGGTAAGCTGGTTCCAAAATGGATGCAAGGGAGTCCAGGACCGGGACGTATGCGAAACGGCCTTCGAGTACCTGCTGCTTCGTGTCATGGAATATACACCCGAGTTGCCCGAAGATGAGGTGAAACTGGAAATGAAGACGGGGTTGATGGAAATGTACAAAACCATGATAAAGATGAGCCATTTGTTGCAAAGAAGCATGATCCACACGGAAATCACGAAAGCTGTGGGAAAATATATGGGACGGGGAGCCAACTTCGAGGAGGCGCTGAATTTGTCCATGGAGAAACTCAATCATCTCTTCGACGATATCGTTCAGCCGGAAGAAGAGGACTCCATGGATGAGGACATTGAATATTAAGAAGAAACCTTACCCCACTCTATCCACCATGATAACTGTATATTGCGCATGCGTAGTTTAGCGAACAAAAATACAAAATTGCGAAAAACTAAAAAAAAAAAGTAGTGTAGAAATTGTAAATATTGTGTGGTGTGAAATAAAAACTGGAAAAATTACTCGTTTTCTTCATGTATGATATGTTTTACATGTTTTCTTCGCGTTAGATAAAGCATATATAAATGAAGCACGTTGGATAATAATGCACGCTCAATGTGATATAAACTGTAAAATAACTTACAATGAAGACGCCATAATCACTAACCATAAATACAAAAATGAAGACCGTCTCTGAATTATGGGACAATGCATACAAAGAAAAGTCTTGCGCGATAGCACAACGTGTATCAGTTTTAAAACTTTCCCGAGGCGTACAATCGCCTCTAACTAATCCCCCCCACCACCTATACTATCACCGCCGTGTATCACTCTGCCCACACCCAATGCCGCGTGTATTCGCGCTGACACAGGTTCCACAAGTCCGCCCCTCCCCCCCGCACGCTTTTCTCCGAGGAACATACATGCTTGCAAATTAATTTTTCAGACCATAATATATAACTGGTTCAAATTATCAGTCAAAATCCTTATATGCTATTTTGATCAATATTTTACACCTCGAAGGATAAATGCGCGACCTGCGTTATTATTACCAATGATTAATAATGATATAGCGCAGAAGGAGAACAAACCATTAACTGCGTTGTCCCAAATTGAAATGGTGTAACTCTGTGGACATTCCGGGTTGATACGATACATATATTTATTGTAGAATTACTATTTTACCCCGGCTGGGTGCAACTATATACAGTCCGGTAGCGGGGGGAACTTCATTCGAATTCGGCTCGAGTTATATGGATAAGCAATATGGAAGGATTTCTATTTTTAGAGCATGCTGGATCCAGAAAACTGGATTACACCCGTAAAATGTTACTATTGGTCGGAAGTACGCCTACCGTATTTGTCCACGTTACTTCCGTTTCACTCCCCCACCCGACGCATTTGCGTGCTATAGTCTATGACCCCCGGGAGTGTATGCAACTGGTACCCGCGTCCCCCCACCCCACGCGACGCGATATTCTACGCCAGGATAGAGGCATTCTCCCCCACCCCACGCGACGCGATACTCTACGTCACGGCTTTTAGCGTGGGTATATAGAGTAGTGAGAAGCTGGATGAATTCATTCCAAAGTCTACGAGAACGCGATAAAATGAGGATATATTTTCAAAATATAATGTACCGTTTGGAGAGTTGATGTATAATGTGCCGAGAGAGTTTGACTCGGTCTCGTCGAGAATACGCGGAACACGGGGATACAGATTTATAACGCATACGGATCTACCTGGAGGCCTCGAGCCCTAACAAAGAAAAATCGATATCCACAGCACCAGCCAGCCAGAGGATCCGGCCCACGCCTGTCTCGAGGTTACCCCACACGCACTTCAGTACAGGGCTGGTACGCGTGTACACAACAGTACCGCGCTGGGCAGTTCACAGGGCCGGCCAACGCTAAATACTCAGAATACACTCGCATTGAATGACCAATAGTAGAACATTATACGGGATTAAACCACGCACTACATTCGTTTGAAAGGAGGTATATTTGATAGTTTTCGGCAGTGTAAAATGTAATCGGGCTATTCGGCGCGCGGCTGATATAACGCTCACACTACAACTTTCCCCGACTTCAATAGCCGGTGACCCGCGAGGGGATATAAAAAGTGAAAATATTACATCGTGGTGGATGCAGACTAGAGCGTGTTACACATTGTAGGGTAAGCACGAAATGATAACTTTATTTAAAATGTTCCACCCAAGTCTGATTAGACAGAATATAGCTATGCATTTATCCCCTTTTCCGTTTTTCGTGGAGAATATATGACTGGTTCCAACACGACATGCACTAATACAGAGATTCACTCGTTCAACATAATTTTCCGTAATATACACGAGCGTTGGTTCGTCTGAAAGATTGCGCTGTGCAATGGCGAGTTAAATTCTTCAATGTTCTGAGTATTTTTTACTTTGCATTGAGCCGTCGGTACCTGCAGACAAGGGACTAAACGCGGATGGTAAACGGTTATCAGTAGCCAGATAGCCATGACGTGTGTTTGAGCCGTGAGGGTACAAGGCTACGATAACACGCTAAGTGTCTGGTGAAAGGGAATTATATATCCCGTACCCCGATAATTCTCGAGCACTGGGCCATGGTGCCATTCAGGTTCGGGACCATTCGACCGTAGGTTCCAAGTCGCCAAGGCATACCGATTAGGCTTTGATTTAACTGCCGACTTTAACCGCGCGCCCAAAAGTACAAAAAAAACGATGAAACTTCACACGAAAAAAGGAGATATGATTTAAAACAAACTTAATTCTCTATCATACATACAAGAGTAACGGGGACAGAAACAAGATTTGTTTTAAATAGGATATTTATATGGAATTTCATTTGCGTCACCTACCCCGTGTTTACCCGTCCTCTCAGAGTAGCAAGATAAATTTATACATGGGGAGGTTCATTACAATATCAATAATATTACTTGTATGTCATTATTCGCCCACAATCTATTCAGTACACGTATCACTTATCGTTGAGGATAAGCTCGATGTGACTGGTTCATTCTGACAAGTTTAGAAGGGTAACGAACATAATCGCATGATAATTTGAATGATTCGATGGTTCGGTTTTAAAAGTTGAAATAAAGTGTATAAAAGTGCGTAAAAGATTTATTTTGCGATATACAGTCATTTGTGAATATGAGTTTCCCAGTGTGCATATATAACTGATACAAAGTTAAAACATACATAAGTATAACCTATACAATATGGCCTATACAATAAGCTTGATTGGTCCGTTTGAATGGGGTGACGCTAGTGACGTCATTTAACGAACGTGGGGGGCTCGTCTGAATCTGTACGAATTCCGGGGCTCTGATTGGTCCGTTCAAATAGGGAACGCTGGTGACGTCATTTAACGAGCGTGTGGAATGAGTTTGCACCTGTCTTGTTTCAGGGGATCTGATTGGTCCGTTCGAATGGGGTGACGCTAGTGACGTCATTTAACGAGCGTGGGGGGCTTGTCTGAACATTTACGAATTCCGGGGCTCCTATTGGTCCGTTCAAATAGGGGACGCTGGTGACGTCATTTAACGAGCGTGGGGGACTTGTCTGAACATGCACACATGCATTCCGGGGCTCTGATTGGTCCATTCAAAAGGGGGATGCTGGTGATGTCATAATTACCTGGCCTATTGTGCAAGCCCCTATTACTTAACCACCTATTACGTCATCTATTACGTCATGTAACCACCTATCACATCCTATAAAAACCTATTACATCATATAACCACCTATGACGTCATCTATTACGTCATATAACCACCTATTATGTCACCTAATACATCATATAACCATCTAAACCGAAAGTGACGTCATATAACCATCTATTACGTCATATAACCACCTATTACGTCATCTATTACATCGTATAACCACCTATTACGTCATATAACCACCTATTACATCATATTATCACCTATTACGTCATTACTACGTCATATAACCACCTATTACACCATATTACCACCTATTACGTCATCTATTACGTCGTATAACCACCTATTACGTCATATAACCACCGAAACCGAAAGTGACGTCATATAACCACCAAAACCGAAACCGGAAGTGACGTCATATAACCACGGGAAAACCCCCGAAACCGAAACCTGGAAAAACCGACCTAAAGTGCCCCCCTAACTACTGATCTGAACTGATTCTGAGCGTGTTATATCACTAGACCAAAATAGCGACAAAAACGTGGTCCTATCTTGTAATGTTGTTTATTGGCCAGCGCGTGGCGCTGGTCTCCTAAGTTGGGTAACAATAGACCCACGGAGGGTAGGCATGAGTGGGCCCGGTCCTGCAATCATTTGTTATATACTGTAATCTCAACAAAAGGATCACATCACTTTCAAAAACAATATTTCTGATTGGTTCCATGAGGTTTTACATTTTAATCTTGTGAATAAACGCGAATACTGTCAGAGCTTTGCGATATTTGTTGATTTACCATAATACATACGCATACAGTAGCACAACAAAAATATTGAGCTAAATTTCTGATGTTGGCAGACCAATTACGAAAGGTTGCCAACTTTTATAGTTTACGATATAAAAGTGATAAAATGTGATGACAAATATATTTTTACACCAAAATAGACACATAAACTGTCAATTTGATCTAAAACATTGGGCAACACTAAAACCGTTGAATGTCTGTGCTCGGATATACATCTATAGATATGTTCTTCTTTGTTTATTATATGGATAATAATGTGCAATTTAATCCAATAAATTAAGGGTATTATTCACATAAACTTTCCCATCCCAACATATTTCCACTGGCCACAAAAATAATTCTCTCCACTGTAGGTTACTTGTGTATATATCGACATATTTCTTGTATAACTAGATGTTGATGATGTCAAGTATAAACAGTAAATATCCGGACACTGACGACCAGGGAATACAGTGTGTACAATACTTTCACTGCTTAGTCCTTATCAAAAGTTGACTTAATAAGTTTACTATAACTAAATGTATTGGTCTATAAATTAGTTTAAATTACACTGCGGTAATGATCCAGCCGGGCTCTCCGTTTATATTATGCGATATATTAAATCGGTAATATCCACAAGTTATCTAGGTCATATCTAATATTGATTGAAATTCCTAAAATGTAGGGAAGTGGTCAAACACTATCCTTGTATGTGGCTTACACTAAATATCAACACATGTAGCCTCGTTCATATTGAACAATGTTGAATCGCTGAGACTGTCAGTCACAACATCAACTACCCTCGTGACTCTTTCGTGGTGATCTATTCCGTTATTCAGATTCGAGGGTTTAGTATTGTTTTTGTCAGTTCCCATTTGCTTCTGCTTGCAGCATTGAGAGCGTGCTCTCTCACGCACCCGATTATGAATATTCTGTGATGTATTCATTGTGACACGGCACCAAATTTATATATGTAACAAAATGACAGGTGCTGCATTTGGACAAAGATAAATTACAAGATGGAGATGCATTCATCTAAATATGTGCTATCGTTTCTATACCACTATACATTTCGTCATTGGAGAATATATACATCTGCTTGGAGATGCACCATCATTGTAATACGTAATACCTAAAGTAGGCAATATATACTTACGGGAAGTAATATATACATGTATATAGTATGTAGGATATCATATAATATGAGCGAAGAACCCGGATTGATAATTCTGAATCGGTATCACCGCAGTGTGAAATGAATTGTTGGTGTCGATATATTCCTCTTATGTCCGGATCACGTTCTTATTTGAACAACTCAATATTCATCTCAACACCACACTAAATTAGATGGCTCAAGTATGGTATGTTGCGCCCTATACTACACTCGTCCACTTAATCAGTGGGATTGAATCCATCTGTCAATTTTCAAATCCTGATTGAAATAGAAGTATACCTGGGCCAACTTGGTTAAAATCGATACATATCTTGGAGAAATGCGGCTCAATTCCTATCTCACATGAACATTCTGATGAGAAGGTTTACCAACAGGGCCAAAATGTCAGTGATAATGCAAAGTTCATCTTGGTCAATAGGCACATTATTGGAGGTAATAAAAGTCTTTTTGTAATTCAAATATGTCTGTGATGTTGGTAATTTAGTAGGTTGATACATACATTCTGGCATTGACCTTGACATTACTGGTTTGTTGTTGTCAGCAAGCAATTCATTTTAAATTTATTAAGAACAAAAATCTTGTAGTCGCAACTGATTGCACAGATCATTTTGTTTGCGATATGAGTCAGTTCAATTCTATTATTGATAATTTTGCAATGAATACCTGATTTCTGGAAGTGTGATGATCGTCGAGAAAAAGTGCTGAGTGAAACTAAGGTTATTGAAAATATACACCAGTAAAGTTGTGAAGAGATGGATGCAATTTATCTGAAACTGTGAACTTGGCCATTTTTTTTAAAATTTCATGCGGTGCACCTTGGTGATGGAGTTCTCTGTCAACATATCAATAATTGATTAGTTTACGGGAATGGCTTTAATGGGTTGATGTTTGTTTTGAATCCACAGAATGGCTTTAATGGGTCGATGTTTGTCTTCAGAATGGCTTTAAAGGGTCGATGTTTGTCTTAAGACCACATAATCAATACAAGGATCTCGAAGCTGGGCAATTACACATACTAGAGGAAAGTGGTACATGATACTGATCGCCTTTGAGACTCTCGCATCCTTCTCCATTGATGTTTCAGACGGAGAATGTTTAATGATCAATATCAATTTCAACAGCAGGAGTATTCAGAATAACCAAGTAATAAATGCAAATGTGAAGTCTGATATGAAGAATATTTTCCAGTACATCATTTTGTGTACTAATTTTCTCTGAGTCTATGGAAGATTTTCATTCATTATTTTATCAACTCACTTTATGTCTGTATGGCTCGGCAACTCTCTTAGATCTTTCATTATGATCATATTCCTTACGGATTTTTTGGATCGAAGCATCAGGCAAAAACAAATGTGAAAAAAATCAACGAGAGTTTTTTTCTGCTGCTGTAACGATTGACTTCTGGTGTAACGATTGACCGGTTCCTTGCTCGTCTGTCTGTTTGGACATCAGGCTCATCTTCACTCCAAGTCCCAGTCTCGTCACCGCCTACTTCGTTTATGCCTAGGTCACATTTGCACCGATGCCTCCTCGGATGTGGTTACGATGCGTGAAAAGGCTGAAATTTGGCCATTTCGGCGGGTCACCCACTGAGTGCCGGAGGGTCATCCGTGACTATCGGGCAGCAATCGGACATCGTAGACACGTCGCTGGAGATATCGGAAGAAAATAACGCGGAGTTATTTTCTTGCGGCGACCGGTGGAAAAAATGACATCGCCTGTTAATCGTTATCACACCTGCCGGCGACCGATCACAGCTCCTCCATGGGTCCACTGGGCGCCGAGGGAATCGACCAAATTCATCGGCACAATGAAACGTTCTCTTGAATCGCCTTTACTGGGTTGCGCACGCGTCAAGTTTTACAAGCGTTGCAACTGATTTAAACCGCACCAACGAATGTGTGTTTCCTCATCTGTGTGATCTGTGCATGCGCAGTCGAGTTGCACCTGCGTGCACGAGACACAAATTGTTTGCGCAATTAATATGCGCATCGGACCTATGGGAACAGGGTAAAATATTTTTTATGCGCAGTAAATCTAGGCCGGGTCAGGAGGCAAAAACACACACGTAGATGTTTGAATCGTGGAAATCCGTCAGATATAACTGGAGATATGACCTCGAAAGTAGTTTCCAAGATGGCTGGATATCCTCAGAATGTATTCCACTTCGTTTACATTGGTGTCAATTTGCAAGTCTTCTGAATTTTGTTGGGGAACGGTGACATTTTCTCGGGTGTGTCAAACCTTCAGCTTTGTTTTGGTATAGTGTTTACCCGTTTCCGGATAGAACTGTGGAGGGCCACGTCATGTTTTCACTTGGCAAGTGACATCTCGTATATGAATGAAGGGAAAATGGTTATTGTTTTCAGTATTCGCCTTTATATTTTGATATTACGGTTTAAAATTCATACCTTTATGCATCTTGGACCAAATTACAAGTAATAATTTTAAGGTATGGATGAAATATGAATGTTTTTCAGATGACAATTGACCTCATATAGTATGACAATCTCGTGAATTTCATTCAAATCTCGCGCGGGTTGCTCATTCAATGGGAGGCAATGCACAACGTTTCATTGTGATCGGCCGACTGATATGAGTAGCTCACCAGGCGATCACCGCAGGGTATCATGCCAGGCACCGATGAATGTGCGGGAGGTGCTTTTCCGATATTCGGCCGATTTGTACATACGAGACGGTCACCTAGCAGTTATCAGTAGAGTACCGTGGGGTCTCCGGTAGGGCGTGATTGGTTGGCCGGTCGATACCCATTATGTTATGGATAAAACTGTAGGCCTACATAAACGAGCACAGCTATTTGTCTAATAATTTTTATTGATTATTTTTTTGTCTTTTGATTAATTTTTCAGAATTAATTTTTTGTCTATTAATTTGTCTTTTAATTGATTGTCTATTACTTTTTGTCGAAGCGATGTGATAATAATTTGTAGTTACTGTTATATTGTCTAAAATTATACAGGGTCTCCAAAAGTACTGTGAAACCATCTATTCTAAAAGTGGGATAAACCAAATGTGGATATTAAAAAAATCCAAATCTTTATTGGAATATCTACAGGCTCACACACTTCCAAAAGTATAACGTCTATCAAAACATTTGATTTTTCCACTTTGTACACAACTATACCTCATTCTGAACTTAAGTCTCAGCCAAAAAACCTCATCAATAATTCATTTTTCTCTGAAAAGTGACAACATGGATACCACTATATTGTAGTTAAATATAATACCGTCATTTTGTTAAAGGCGACTCTGATGCCGCATACAAATATACTGAAGTAGATGTATTAATTTTCTGATTGATAATATTTTTGGAATTTGGTGGTCGAATATTTCAACAAACTATTGGTATTCCCATGGGTACAAACTGTGCACCATTATTGGCAGACCTGTTTTTAGACTCATATGAAACAGATTTCATCCAACATTTACAACGAGGAGGTTCTAAGAAACTAACATGTAATTTTAATTTCACTTTCCGCTAAATAATCCCAAGTATATCCCAAGGAACTTGAAATTAAGAATACTACAGACTCCGCTAATTTTTCCAACTATCTAGACCTGAGGTTGGAGATTGATATTGATTCTAACCTATCAACCAGATTGTATGGCAAACGTGATGATTTCAATTTGTCCATAGTCAATTTCCCTTTTCTAACAGCAACATTCCTGTGTCACCCGCATAAAGTGTGTGTATCTCAACTTATACGCTATTCCAGAGCTAGTTGCAAATATGAGGACTTTATTTATCTAAGTGCCCAGCTAGTCTCAAAACTGCTGCGACAAGGATATAGTTTACCAAGACTTATAGCTGCCTTCAAGAAATTCTATGGACGTTATCATGATCTGGTTGATAAATACACCAACTCCATGAATGCCATGCAACTAGATCTATTTTCATATTATTTTTGGGGAATTCATGACAGGTGCCACTAGTGGGGCAGGAAATGCTCACTCTTTCCGGAACATCTGATTTCACCTCCTATTGGCCATTTTGGGGGTTCATGAGATTCCCTGTCATTTTTGTTTTCTGTCATTTCGTATGCCTGATATGACTTTTGTCCCCGGACTATGAGATTGGATAACGGACCCTGTTTTACTGAGTATTAATTCTATGTCTATTCCAGGATATTTAGTTCACAAATCTACAAACAAATCTACACAGTATCCAGAAGAAGAATAAGAAGTTGGCAGGATGGCTTGCTTGGCTGCAGATGCAGTAGTTTATGCCCGTGCTCGTCACCTCCAAGGAGGAGGTGCAGGAGGAGGAGGAGAGGGTTGCCAGAATGCAACGTCGCAGCCGCCGGAGATGGTGGATCCGGCCGTGGCTGATGAGACGCCTGCTATATGACCATTTTGATACTTTGATGACAGAGCTGGAGAGGGAGCATCATGGGGACTTCAAGCATTTCCAATCCATGAGAAAGTTCGAAGAATTCTGTAATTTTGCATGAACACTCTACGCGCCATCTAATGTGTATCTGGCGGGCAACCACCAACTGCCTTTATATATCGGAGGCAGACTGTCCGGCACCCGTCCGGCAATCGGCCGCTATTTCGGTCGCCAGGGAAAAACCGTCCGGACGTCAGTCGGCCACCGGCCGATGAATGCTAGGTGACTGGTTGGTCTCCCGTAGGCATCAAGGTACACATTCTCCCCCCATTCCTACGTATGCCGGCCGGTCAGTGTACGATGTCCGGATAGGTGTCCACCGGTGATCTGCCAATGCCCGGTGCTTTCATGACCACTTGAGAGATATGGAATAGAAACCTGAAAAAAGTTACCGGCGGCCGAGACATCGGTGAGAACCACCGATGTATTCGCACCGGCCGGTGACCGGTGCAAATGTGACCTAGGCATTACACCAGTGTCATGGTATCGTTGCCGATACCATCTCTAGACAGACGCCTCTATAGCACAAAGAGAGCGAGAGATTCCTCATCTTTGCTGTCAGACTTGGGGTCCGTGTCATTTTCGGTTTCGGAGTCCTGTCGGCTGCCAGTTTTGCACTCTGTCTGTTGCTTGTTTTGGTCTGCTGTTTTCTCTGTCATGGACCCTCAGGAAAAACGCCAAAACGCGTCGTCCCCCTCGTTGGCTGGATCACTGTCAGAACATAAAGATGACCTATCAGATTCGACAGCAGCTGCCGCTATTTTGTAACCACCACAGCTCTTGCCAGAAATCGCGCTTGCTGTGCGCATGCACCCGATTCGACTAAAAATATTATTCGCTAGGAAAATTTATGTCACTACATCGTGATACTTTCTAAAAACAACAAGTTTAGTGTGGACGACATTTCAGGCAGATGTACGATGCATTTTCGCATTTTCAGGTCCCTGCCCGGCGATGCAAATGTGCATCGTCAGACCCCTGCCTGGCGATGCTGAAATGCATTGTCAGTCTTTGAAGTGATAATATTGAAAAATGTATAACTCGAGGAAGCTTGCTTATATCCATGACTGTATGCTGAGATGGTGATCGTGAGTGGTTAGCAATTGGTTTAGACACATCTTTTGCATAGTTAGCGACATATTAGGCAATACATACCCTTTGAACTTGTACAGACGCAGTTCACAATCCCTGACCCATGAAGTTACCCATGAATAGAAGACTGGGATCATATTAGGATAGTATGTCTATTATGTTCAAAAAGGAATTGTATTTTACTGAGGTAATTGTTAAATGAATACTTGGTAAACAACATGTTTATATAGCCTTGTATATTCATCATATACATTTGAGAGTGCACTTTGGGAAAGAGTGCATCAGTATCTTGTATACATGTATAGAAATGCACAACGCAGTGATGCCAGTCGGATGTATCACTGAATTGTATATTACCAATTTGAGATGTTTAATAAGCATTCAATCTGATGTGTCTTAGTTCACCCAAACCAGCAATAGGCCAGGCTAGCTGTGTTCATGAAAGTAGATACTTAAGAATCATAACTTTCAATCACCTCTCCATCGGCGTCCGGTTTTATCAATGTGCCTTGTTGTCAGGCAGACGCTGTCAAAAGTCTATAGGACATTGACCTCTACCTTCAAGTACTCATCCGAGAATAGTTTGGATTTTGCACCAAATTTGAGGATCAAGCTTGTGTGATGTCAGATATAGAATGTTCATTTCAGTAATTTCCATACATTAACGTGCTTGAATACTTTTTGGTATAGTGTTTCTGTTCAGAATCACGTATTTGTTCCACAAGGCAACTTGGGTAAATTGAGTTGAGCGAGTGTGCTGACAAGGAGTCCATTGTTATTCATGAATTTCCGGCAGTGAGAATTGCAAATGTCGACCCTGATTTTCTGCGGCCATTATCATTTGCTACAAGTGGGAAAAACTGTTTACCTCAGGTCGAATTTGTTTGTGATATATCATGTATGAGGAGTCAGTTAATTAGTTGGGTTCTGTTGGATATTATACCATGGTATACATATCCTCTATGAGCATGATAAAATATATTTGAGAAAGCGTCCATACAAGAAATCATATAATGATTAGTTAGTGAATGTAACAGAGAAATGCAACAAAAGACGACTACTGATCAAATCATTCCTGTGAAAAAATATTCACCGATACTGAAGCTCATGCCTCAATTTCTGTCATATAATGATTAAATGAACATCGTACCATTAAATGAAGACATCAATTGAACAGCCCATTGTTTGTGTTCTATTATCTAGTTACAGACGAAAATTATGTGAAGCAGCAGTCCTTGACGTAGATCTATATAATATAAAACCAATTGATGCAAAAATTAGATTGATAAATTTAGGAATTACAACCAATGTATCAAAAATATATTGAAATGAGCATCAACCATATTTATACAAGTGATATTCACGTGACTTCATCTACTGCAGGGAAAACAAGTATACATATGTCTGGCAACAAATATGCCGGGTTGCTTGGTATATACTTCAGTATGTGGCAATGTAGTTTTTAGTTAGAAAACAAACTACATCCTACTGCTGTACCTTAAGTTCTTGCAACTAAAAGCCAGTTGTAGCGTCAATATGTAAAGAATTTCACAGTAAACTTGATGTCAGCTGATGCAATATGTATCGTGGTGACAACAGTAATAACGGATATATGTAGCACTATTATACTAATTCGACCTACCAACAGCCTTGCAAGTGTAATAAAATAATGACTACCTCATCAAATTTTATGTACGACAAAGAATGTTGCGATTTTTTAGGACTTGGCTCTGTCAAGCCTTCATGGTATCCCAAGCAAGACTGAGTTCCTGTTAATCGGATCGCAGCATCTGACCTGCGACACAGACTCTGGCACACCGCGGCGCTGTCCGGGGTTCTATCCCCGTGGCGGACCGTCGGCGAGCCAGCCACAGTTAACACCACGGTGATGAGCCATTATCTGGGTGGTGTCTGTATGTCTGGGCTCGCTGGGCGGGCTGCTCCTGTTTAACGTTCTAAGGTAAATACTGCACCCGCAGTGACCCTCGGTGAGCGGACTATCTACGAGGATCCGGGATAGTGGGCGGGTGTCTGCCATGACCTGCGGTGAACGGCTTATCCGCGAGGATCCGGGATTGCGGACCACGTCAAACTTTACAGAATACACATGTATTTTATATTAAAGAAACAGTAGGAAGTTCTATGCACATAATATATTTAACATGAAGGTGTTTTACTGAGGCAAATTGTAGCTTTCATGGCTTCGGCGAACACGACTCGTGCCGATTTAGGAAAACAAAAAGAAGAAAAATAATTCGCATCACCGCATCACTTTTGGAAGACCGTTGTAACCAGAAACATAAAATTTTTTGGCCTTACAACTTCAGCTCGAAATATTGGCGCCATTATGGACACATATAATTCCATGGAACATCATGTACGGTCAGTCTGTAGATCCTGTTTCCATCAATTACGCATCATTGGTCAGTGCCGGAAATATGTAGATCAAGATGCACTGCGGACACTGGTCAACGCACTCGTCACTTCACAACCAGAACAGTCTATTACTGGGTCTACCTGTCCGCCTCTTGGATAATCTCCAAAAGTGCAAAACACAGCCGCACGTTTAGTAGTCGGTGCAAAGCGTCGTGATCACATCACGCCCGTCCTGATGTCCCTGCACTGGCTCCCTGTACGAAGCCGGATCCACTACAAAGTGCTTCTGCTGACCTACAAAGCACTCACAGGAAGGGCACCAGAATACCTGCGTGGATTGCTGCACCTACATACTCCGGCTCGACAGCTACGTTCTTCCAGTGATCACCTACGTCTGGAAATTCCGAGATCCAATTTCGGTGACAGGGCCTTCAGCATAGCAGCTCCTAAACTGTGGAATGAGCTTCCTCTTCATTTACGACAGGCAACATTCTTATTGGTTTTTAAGAAACATTTGGAAACACTGCTTTTTGAAAAGGTTTTCACCTAGTATCAATTCTATGTACATCTTTTAATGGTTTTATCTCCAATGTGTCATGTCTAGTCAATATCCTTTTCATATATACATGTCTAGTCAGAATTTGGTCTTTTAAAATTTATCCAGTATGAATATCATGTGTTTTACCTGTAAAGCGCAATAGAACAATGTTCTTTGGATATTGCGCTATAAAAATGTTCGTGAATAAATAACTGAAATATTACCTCGCGATGCATGCCAATATGTGGTCAGCTTGTTCAACAACTGCGTAAGTGGGTTTCTTACACAGTACAACTTACACACGAACATGTTTCGCATGTAGAACCAATTCGTCGAACAGAAACAAAAGTGGCATTGCATCTAATGCTATACATAAAACCACCACCTCTACATAACTATCCGGAGAACGTCAGTACGCCAGAATTACACTTGCGTGTGTCTTGAACTAGAAGCTGCCTCATATTCCAGTGTTGAATGTAAGATCAATCTATTACCACCAATACAGTCAGATTTTGATGATGCCAACAACAAACATAAATTACAACATTTTGCAATAGAAACAAAGCCCGGCCAAATTAATTTATCCAAAGACACAGTGGCGTCATCAGGGGCAGACAGTGTGTTAAATGTAGAATACACAATGTGAAAGAGCAGGATTTAAGTAATCGAATCAATGTATTCATTCCTGATAAAACCACTTCCTGTATTTAATCAAGTAAATGTGGGAAGAAAATGTACACCAGTTATATCACTCAAGTTCATCACTGAATTTCAATCTATACGATTTCAGTGACACTGTTTTCGGAATCAGCCAGAATCGGCAGGGCACTGAACACGGTACTTTATGTGTCATCGTTCGGTCAAACCAGCAATTATGCCAGCTGTCTTCAAATAAGTGGACCCCTGAGAATCATAACTCACGATTAGTTGTCTGATCACAGTGTTATCATTCCGCCTCTACGCCAGACGGACACTGCTAAATGTCCTTTGTGACATTGACCTCTATCCCCAAGTACCCATCTGGGAATTGTTTGATCTTTGCCGCAAATGTCTGGTTTTCATGCTGTTCATGGGATACCCAACATGATATAATTTGTCATGTCATACTTCATCAGGACCAGGATGATGATCGACACTGTAGAATCGACACTATGTTTATAAATAAGAGTAATTACTCAACTATATATTCGAATTCAACCCAATGCTTGTGAGGCGCACTGAAATATTTTTTAAGACTACGTTGTTGAAACATTAATTGATATATATCTTCTACGTTCTTCGTGAATCCGTGGTTGAGCAATTATTGGTATATTGTCCCTGTATTTTTTGTATCTACATGGTTATAAATATTTGTATGATGCCTCTGTGAATTACCTGAATATTTCAGGTTGAATAATTATCAGTGTATTGCCTCTCTGTATTTTTTGTATATGTGGTTGAAAATAATCTTTATATTGCTGGTAGTGCAGTATAATGCTAAGTTTACACACTTATACAGTGCTCGATGAGTCTCATTGCATGCGTGACTCTGTCAGAAACAGTCACACAATTTCCCACAGAATATCAGGCGGATTATTGATTGTGAGTGATTGTCGTTGTTGATGTCAAGTTCCATCTCTTTCTCTGCATTTAGGTGAGCCTAGACACAAAGTGACAAACACATACAATAGATAGATAGATAGATAGATAGACTTATTTCCCAAATCAGCAAATTAATAAAATGTGATACAGATATTATGATACAAAAAGGAATAAAGTGAGATGGGAGGAGCAACGTAACCAATTGAGGTTGTCTTCCCGTTGCCCCCAAATAAAATAAACACATAAATAATTATATTCATACTGAACAAATAGTCGTAGTGGAGAGATTGTTAGAAGGGAGTTGTCCACAACACGCATGTGCCACCCGCCACAGTGAATCAGGAACCGGTACATTGGTTAGGGAGAGGTACACGACTCGAGAAATATACTATATACAAATAACATCAATTCGAAAGACGAATTCAAAGGAGATGTAGATGATAAGTTTTAGCGACAGTCAGAGCACCTGGGATTGTCACAGTTCACAGCAGATTGATATGCATTCAGATAAGTGGATTTGACAGTGTGCTTGACTACATTTTTTGAACAAGGCAGTTTCAGATTTGATGAGTATCTGTTAAATACTACGGGGAAGTGAAAAGGGGGGAGTTTATCCACAAAACGAGATTTAGTTCTGGGTATATTGAATAACTGGGACTGTCGCGTGATATAATAAGTTTGAACATTAATATTTAAACTGAACACGTTATCGAAAGATTTGGGTAGATTCTCATTTATATAGTCATACAGAAAAAGCATAATCTGGAGCTGATGCAGATCAGTTACTTTCAGAATGCCACACCGCTTGAAGAGTGGATCAGTGTGGCTATTGTATTTTTTATTATGTATCGTTCTCATGGCCCGTTTTTGCATAAGTACAGTTTTTTGTAATACCGCCGGACTGGCATTTCCCCAGGCAAGTATACCATAAGTTAAATGGGGATGGATCAAAGCATAATATAAAGTGAGCAGGCTTTCTTGGGGAAGGAAAATTTTCAATTGTTTCATAGCAAATAATGCTCTCGAAATTTTCTTATTTATATTGGCAACTTGTTGTTTCCACGAGAGAGATTCGTCAATTATTATGCCTAAAAAATTACATGCATTTGTGCGAGTCAAAGTAAAGCCATTGATTACCAAATTGTTGTTATTGATCATCCGGCGATGTATTCCGCTTGGTTGAATGACCATATATTGAGTTGTGGAAGCATTTAAAGAAAGTTTATTTGCACAGAACCAGTTAAAGAGTCTATCGAGACTTATGTTTGCTCGAGTGAATAATTTAGTCGGGTCGTCGTCAGATAGCACGAGAGTTGTGTCGTCTGCAAATGATAAGATATTTTCTTCCGTGCTGTGATTAATGTGGATATATACTGTGATTAGATTCTGATTTATCGCCCGGGACTGCCAGAGACATTCATCTTTTTGCCATGATTTCATCGAAATTGACAGAAGCATGTCTACCAAAGCCAGACTCAATACTTTTAGGGGAACCATAGACTTCACGAACAAGTACTATTGTGACAATTTCAGCGGAGTTGGGGGTCAGGGGCAGGTGTGTAAAAGGGGGTGATAAAAAGTGAGTTATCCCTTCAACTACTATGGCTGGTTTCTCCCCATGACATCTTATTCGATAATCCCATTCGCATATATCAACTACTAGTTATAATATTAAATATGAAGCCATTATTCCCAGTTGCTTCTTGTGTTATAGCACCTGATGTGTTTTTAGCGGAATTCCGTGTCCGTATGAGGACGTGATTTCCACACTCCCTTCTGGAGTCACGCAAAATGCAGTCCTTCTACCTTTATTAATATAAAACACATTGAGTTCGTATAATGTATAATGGTTGTAATGCATACGTAATTGACATTCAATAGCACTCAAACTGTGTTATCCTGGATAATACCTGCCGAATCGAATAATCTAACCTAATCAAGTAATTAACATGTAGTGCAATACTGAACAACGTACAGCATACCTCAATAATATTAGTTAATATTTCAGCACCGAGCCGTCCTAGTACCGAACATAAAGTTCCAAAAAAAAAACTCTAGGCGGTTATGGATGTTTCCGAATGATGAATTGCACAGCAATGTGTCTCATAACTGAGACATCTCAACAAATGTGTCTCCATCAGGTGATTTATCTTTGCCCAAGATGACACTTATCATGTTGCTACACTTGAGAATTGTGTGTTGTGTCGTAGAGTGCAGCACATAATAATCCTACACTCGCAGGTGATGCAACACTCTTTCAAGGCAAGATACATAACTGGGAAGAAAGCAGGCTAGATAACCCAAGTTCTTTTGATGTTGTGACGGGCATTTTGCGATTCATTGACTCATTATAAACCAGTTTCCTGGGTGTGTGGGTGCTCAATGTGAACAACGATACACCTGTACAGTTTCTTGATATTTTCTATTTTTAGTTAGTTTTAGTTACTTAATATATGGATCATGTACTATGAGGGATTGAAATCAGCATTGTTTTGGTGTCATGACAGTGTGGAAATAATTAGCCTAAGGGCTAAGATAAGTTCCCGGACAATTTCAATTTTTACCAATAAAGGTATGACCTTGAAAATCACAAATAAGTGTCATCTTGTTCAAGTTCAAACTCGCCCAGAGTCACCATTGCATGATTTTCTAAATGTTCATAGTACAATACATAAACTCAACCAACTACCAGGTGTGGCCTTGAGATTTAACCTTCAAGGTCATCTGAAGATCAAATTCAAGTACAGAATTTTTATATGCGTATAATACAAACCCGAGCACTTTCGCCAATGGTTGTAACTTCAGAGCTTAAGTCTCACATATCACGTCAGACGTGAGATTCAGCACTCAAAGTCATCAAATGTCAAATCAGAGGTCAAAAGGACCCCACTTGGTATGCCATATACGACTTCATATACACGTATGCTCACAATACAAACATAAGCTATGCCTATAAGCATTTTGTCTGTTTAGCACACTTCCGGTCAGGTATGACCCTGAGATTCAGGCCTCAAGCCATCCGAGGTCAAGTTCAAGGTCACCAAAGCATGCAGCATATACGGCTTCCTATATATATATATATATATAATACAAACATAGGCTCCATGTACAAGTGCATTGGCCCCAGAAGTAAATTTGTGCACACTAGGCCTTCATTTGCATTTCGGACCTACATACCAGGCCAATTTACCGAGCAATTTAAGGCTCTCCATCCTTACATGCAACACCAAGTACCCTAATTACAATGTTCTGAAAGAAAATATTTTGAAACAGATAACATACCTTTAGAGAAAAGGTAAAAATTGAACAACGTAATAAAAAAAATTGCCGTTCTCACCTTTCAAGGTCATTGAAGGTCCAAAGCCACCACACAAATCGCCACATATGACTTCCCATTTGAAAATGTTAATTTCCAAGCTCTATCTGATACTTACATTCAAGCATTTCTAGGGAAACAGTTGTGGCAGCTCGCATTATGAAGGAATAGAAAAGTAGCGAACATTTCCTAAGTCCAAAAATATTTTCAATGGCTTTTTTATTGCCTGGATCGCCCAAAACGGATAGTGACACAGTTTCGGACAAAAATCTTTTTTTCGCCGACCCGTCGAGAAAATCGAACTGCCGCCCTGGGCAGACCGGCAATTCGAGGGCAACGAAACTTATACCATCACAAAAAGGGGAATCTTTGGAAACAAAAAATCTCAAGTGTCTGAACAGTTTTCGCGAAAATGGCCAGAAATGGGCCATTTTTCATCAAATATAGTTTCCATTTTGAAAAAAGAAAAAGAAAAATATTTGGAAATATTTTTAGGTATTCTTGTGCAAAAACATTCGATAAAAAATGTGGATGTCGAACAACGGACATCCGATGGACGCAATATCATGCCAGTACGTTATCGGACCAAAGGTCCTTTAACCTAAGAGGCACTATTTCCTAGATGCATTGCCGTTTCTATTCATTATCGTCCTATGACATCTTGAGCAATGCTGCATTTATCGTGTATGCTCAGGGATAAAAGTGGAAATGATCCTGTAACTCAATCTCCTCTCACACAAAATCATTTCAACGATAATATTTGCGAACATGGCCAAAATATCAGTGACACTGAGTATCCTCTGCGAAGTGTGGTGAATGTCAAATTTCTTCAAATTTGCTGCATAATTTCAAAGACATCAGGAATGAAGCATTAAGTATGAAAACGTGGACAATACAGTCGCAATTCAGTCTCAATAAGGATATCGATCACAGAGATAGTTAAATATTCTCAAACTTAACCTGAGTAAGTACAGAATAATAGGTTTCAAAATAATACCTTTCAGTGTAATACTAAGTTAAATATAGTATAGTATCCTCAGTATAATACTGACTGCTGTACCGAACCACCATCTACATTTATACCTTAGTAACATGTCTTTGTATGATACTAGCGAGCAAGGAGAATAGGGACATGCCTTTTTGAAGACACATGTAAACGTTGTTCCCTAATTCGATACAATAGGGCCATTTTGTTTATGTAAATTCCTACATACAATAAAACATTATCTGATACCACAATATAACCAGCAATATAAAGACACCTTTTTTTAAACAACATATACAGAAAGAACAGAGGGACAATACACCGAAAATTATTCATGACATAGATTCAGGGCAATGGTATCACCGTCACACCGGATTAAATCAAAATTTGATTATGGTAAATTATGCAATCATGTATATATATCATATTGAGTGATTACTCTTTTTTGTAAACACAATACCCTGTCCACAATTTAGTAAAGTTTATATTCATATACATGTATAATATATCATCAACGTAGCTATTGTGAAGTTTCACATAAGAAATTTCATCTTGTTTGGTCACCCTTGACCACGACGATACACTTGATTTGGTCAAACGATTCTCAGATGGGTACTCAGTGATAGGGGTCAATGTCACATAGGACATTTAGCGGTGTTCCTCTGGCAACAAGGCAGAATGAAAACCACTGTGATCAGACGTAATCGTAAGTAATGACTATAATGGGTTCACTTACATGACCACAGCTGGCACAATTGCTGGTTTGGGCAAACGGTGGCACATAAAATACAATGTCTAGTCACCACCTGGTGATCAATGATTAATTCAATGATGAGTGATGATTATATTTCTTTACATATAATACAGGATCAAATACTAGAGGTGCTTTGTACCATTCATGTGAAACCAATATGGTAAACACTGGTCCCTATGCGAATGGTGGCTCACATTTTCATGAATTGGTATTAACATTGAATATAAGGCGAGCCATAATTATCTCTAGGCGATTTCTCACTATTTCATCAATATAATTATGTATGATACTCATGTTCATGTGTACACTCTAAACCGTTTGTAATTCTATCTGTAATTCTATCTAGCGCTCACGCAATGCAGTGCTCGTGAGTATTGTTGTCACGTGCAGTGACGCCAAAGACTGCTGCGTCACATAGAGTATGTACATGGAGAATAGAACAGAATGGCATTGTGCGCCTCGATGTCTTGATTACATAGTTCGATGTCCTTCAATACCGTGATTTTTTTCTCAACGTGAATAATTTGATCCACCAATGTCTTGATTACATGGTTTGATGTTCATTTAATCATAGTTTTATATACATCGCGGCATGAGAACCAGTATGCCAGAATACGTTTCCGACAGGAATAATATAACAAGTGCACGAATAAAACGTATCCAATTCATTTATATTATCGTCCTGCACATAGAAGATTTACATTTCATGGCACAATATCCCACAGGACCAAATTCATGTATTGAGTATGGATATTTGATGTATCATAAACAAATTCGACTTTTCGTCAACTTTTTGTCCCACTTGTACCAAAATGAATACGGTCGCAGGGAATTAGGGTCGACATTTGCAATTCTCACTGCCGGAAATCCATGAATAACAATGGAGTTGTTATCAACACACTCGCTCGAATCTATTTCCCTCTGTTACCGTTCTCTCTGTGGAGCGATACGTGATTGAGAGTTACTACCTCTTCAGAATCATTTGCTACCAGCGAAAACAAATCAATCCTAATACGGTTTTCAGAATAAAACAATTGAAGACTGTAGGAAGCGGCCATTGGAACATGCTGTTATAATATGCCCGGGCCGTCTGTAAACTGTTTTATGTAGGTAAACCAACAATGTAAAATGTAGGTACAACGATCATACTATTTGCTCGACATTAATACCTGGTACAAAATATGACGAGCCGTTTCAATGACGAACATTGTGACGAACAAGTTCTGTGAACTACAAGGGATAATTGATGTTATCCAATGATAAATTATGTAGTGGTGTGTCACAAAACGTGACACATATCTAAACAGATTCATCTCCATCAGGTGATTCCTCATCGTGCAACACACCATGCTGCTACGTATCGAACTTTTGTATCCTGTCATAATGCAGAGCAGAGTAATTCCGATCTCATGTATCAGGCGAACTAGATTTACTTAATAGTCTTGAAATTATCACAGACATTTTTTTGGTGAACAGGAGATTTGAATCAAATAATTTTCCAATGAGTGTGTCATGCCTAATAGTCTATTAACTAAGAAACCATGTAACGATTGTTTGTCAGAAGTATCAGCGGAGCGGTCATGATCACAATCTCAGCATGCAGTCGTTGAGATGAATCATCTTTGATGATTCTGGATAATAACTAATCACATTTAGCTGGACAATCCTACTGATAATACGCTCTACATCTGTATTCATTAGTGGGTACTCTTGATGCTGAAATTGATCACATAACACTTTTCCCCTGAATAACGACAATGGCAAAAAAAACTATTGGGTTGAAGTGGATCAGTATCATGTTTCACTTTCCTCCAGTGCGTGTCATTACCTAGCTTGCCAAGTCTTCGCGTCAATTCTGTGGACTGAGACAAACATCAACCCATAATCGCTATTCCCGTGAAACACTGTATTGCTGAGATGTGGATAAAGAACTCCATCATGAACATGACCGAGTTCACAAGTTGAATTAAGATGACGTATTTCCATATCACCACAAGTGTACTACTGATTTATATTATTATTACTCAGAATTTCATTCAGCACTATTTATTGACAATCAACGTTATTACAAATCCAGTATTTATTGCAACATATCAATGATACTTTCAAGTGATCAGATACTAGGATTTGTTATGTTCTGGACTGACTTGTCCCCCAGATATGATTCTTCGCAGGTATCCTCGTGGAAAGAATAAAATTTCACCAATAATGACATCGGCTTTGTGTTTGGAAAGTATATATCTACCTAACATCGCCAATTGCACAAGAAAATTTAAATTTTAGTTATGACAGTGATTTTATTACATGTATTAAAAATAATAAACCTATTAACCGAAATGAACTATCCATTCTACTGCAAAGACCATTGGCATAGCTAGATTGGTAGTCTGCTAAACATCTGGAATTTTGACATTTATCCTCAGTGGAACACTGATGAAATGAAGCCCTTTTGATGTTTTGCGGAGATGCACCAGCATAATCATCGGGTGAAGCACATTGTGCAGATATTGCATTCATCCCAGCACCCAGCGAATCTCGAAGTATGAGAAGGGAACAGCCACACCGCATGGGATTCCCTGATAAGTTGATATGTTCTAATGTCCAGATGTGATCCACCAAACATTGGCTAAAGTTCCCAAGTCCACTATAATCTAACACTAGGTCAGTTAATCCAACCCATTCTCCAGAATCAAGAATCCTTGGCATTGAATCACACAATGCTTGATAGTGAATCAGTAAAGGGATCCTGTTTCCTCCCATATCCAAGTGTTTGAACGATAATCCACTGATGAGGTGCAATGTTATGGATTAAATTATTGCGAAGGATTAACTTTTTCAAGCCTGATATTCTATGTACGTTCTCAGAGGGATCATTGACAAATAGTTGTGTGATATGTCCAATATCTGCACGGCTGTTGAACCAGCGAAAGCCCTTGGTTCAATGATTTGCAAATCATTTCTCTCCAGTCGTAAATGTTCAACTCGAACACCATTAAACCCATTGTTCGACAGAACACTCAAGAAGTTCTCAGATAAATCCAACTCATTACAGACGTGGATAAACTCCGAAAAAATACGGAATAGACAACAATCGAGTGAATGGATAGTAGATGACACTCTCACTGATGCAGTGACATGGCACTGTACTTGGACAGACTCCATCACTAACGACTGCTGAAACACCCATTATCAACACAACGTATTGTATTATTCTATCATATATTGTCATTAACCAAAACAATATTACATCGCTGATCATGTTGCAGTCAACTAGGTCTTGTGCCTGACCACTCGTTGATCAATGCAGCTCGAATTATTAAATAACAACCATAAATCTGGGAAAAAAGAGAGATTGATATTATTCTATGTATAAAGTGTACATGTAGCACACATGCCAATGGAAGCACACAAGTAATTTAATGCGCAAATGTTGCAAGTTTGAAGGACAATATTACCACGGAGCATTCATCAGTCTCTAACATCTGCCACAGGGCTTTTTAATGAAGTTCCCACTGCACTATAATCGCTATCGCATAACCGTTAAGGATCCTATTCAATCCTTCAGATATTGAGACAGCCTCCTCCATTCACGATCGTTGACGATATCAGGCTGCCGTCCTTTATGAATTCGCGAATCTTAAGTCTCAGTTCTTGGTGGAAGCCATGACTGCTGTAAAACACGTCCGACTCAGTAGTTCATCTCCTCTGCACTACTCAATGGCTCAAGCTCTATTTGGATCAGTCACCGACTGGAAACACATCAAATGAAGGCATTGGCTGTATCGGAAGCCGTCATGGGTTATTCGAGGCCGGGCGCTCGCCAGCTGCCAGAACAGGGCAGGGACAGATTTAATACAGGGGGAATGGGTGTCTTTAGTTCGGGGTGAAGTGAGGAACATATCGTGAAAAAGAAATCCGATCAGTTGAGATCGTTAGGGTTGTTTCAATGTGTCATCGCCCACAAACCCAGGTAGTTTTATATATTCAAATCTTGTATGTGATTGACTGTATTGAAATATTGACACAACCTTCCTTGATATTCCTATCGGATATACCAAACCAAACAGAAGTTTCTAAGAATGTTCTATTTCGTTTTGTTGTTGTTGTGAAAATAGTCACCATTTTGTCTGGAATTTTGCATACATACATACATACATACGCTACTTTTCTGTGTCCGGCACCTCAAACGGTTATCCATACGTAATATTACTAAGTAAGAAGATGATGCGAAGTACTGAAGTAATGTTACTTCTGATATGAAGTAGTATTACGATATCAATAACCATGTATATATGTATTTATGTTTTGGAGAGTATAAAAAATGCACTGGCACAAGATAATTGTAAGAGTAACACATAACATAAAACAGCAATAAAAATTCAATGAGCGACATTGAACAAATTTTGTTGGATTATTTAAGTTTGCTTCTGACTAAAAGTTCTTTAAGATTTTGATGCTTCTTGTAAGCTGTTGCTATTTTAATATCACCATCAGTATTTTTGTTGAGTTGTTTCATATGCTTTTTAACAATTTGGGCTGAAAGAGTACCTGTTTTTGAGAAGGGTACTATATACACCATGTCGAATTTATTTTTACTTTTGTTCAAAGGGTCATACTTTGTAAATTTTTGAACGTTGAGGCCATGAGGTTCGAAAGTGCCTAGAGTATCAATCCAACAATATTCCCTTTCAAGTCGCCATTGTTTGTTTAAAAGTTCATCACCAAGATCGGAAACCTGTTCAATTGGTAAAAGAGAAAAACATTCAATGGAAAATTCAGTTTTGCTGTGAAATTTAGATAGATGACTGTATAATGCATTTTCCTCATTGCAGCTAGTTATTGCAGCACGGTGACGATTGTTTCTGAATTTGAGTGATTTACCGGTTTCACCTACATATTGTTTTTCGCAAAGCTTACAAGTGTATAGATAAATTATATTTTCTGAGTTGCAATCCAAAGCTGAGTTGATTGAGTCAGGTTTTGAGCCAGACGAGCTGGAAGTGGGCAATTGAAAATCAGCACCTAGTCTTTCCTCACTGTTCAAAATTCTCAATGTTTCATTCTTGATTTTGCGAAGCCAACGTTTTGAATAGTTACGTTTCGAAAGTGCCTTGAATAATATTTGACAAGCTGATTCAACATCATCTGGATATGAGCAAATTTGGAAAAATCGAAAAACTTGGGACTTGATTAGTCCTTTATAAGTGTGTTTTGGATGAAAAGAGAGCTTATGCAACAACTGATGAGTATCCGTTGGCTTGAAGAAAACTTGCTTCTAATGTGTTTTCTTTGCTCCTGAACAAAGTAGTATCCAAAAAATTAACTGAATCAGTACTAATTTCAGCTTTGAAGTTGATTGATGCCCTATGAGAATTGAAAATTTCGAGAAACTGGTGAAATTTGGAAATGCCATGTGGCCAAATGAGGAAAATGTCATCTAAATACCTATAATAGCAATCTGGTTTGAATGGACACTTTTGTAAAGCTTGCTTTTCAAATTCAGCCATATAAATATCTGCATAATGAGGTGCATATTTCTGACCCATGGCTGTGCCTGAAACTTGTAGGAATGTCTTACCGTCAAATTCAAAGTCATTACATTTAAGTGAAATTTCCAATAATTCTATTATACCTTTGAATAGTTCATTGTTTGCCAAAGTCGGGAATGCATTTTTAATTGCTTGGATACCTTCTTCATGATTTATATTAGTATACATACTTTCAACATCTAAAGTGATTAGTAAAGAATTTGGATCTAGTTCAAGCCCTCTAACTTTATCTAAAAAGTCATACGTGTTTTTTATATATGACGGATGCTTATTTGCTTGATCTTTTATATATGAATCAATATACATAGCTACTTTTTCAGATTCACTGCTGCAGTCCGAAACAATTGGGCGCCCTGGAGGCATTACATTTGGAATTGGCCAGGAGTCTTTGGGTTTATGAATTTTAGGTAGCATATAAAATCTTCTTTGACGAGGGCGTTCTGGTGGTAAAAGAAATTGGAATACTTTTTCAGAAAGGCATCCAGAATTGCGTAATCCTTTTAAAATTTTTGTTATTTTTGCTGAATTTTCTAGGTAAAGAGGAGTGTCAATTTCTCTGTAATGAGCTGGATTGTATAATTGACGAAAGCCTTCATTAATATAATTTTGCCTATCCATAATTACGACTGCACTACCTTTATCTGCTTTTTTAATTACCAAGTCTACGTTATTTTGTAAATTCTTTATAGTTTTATATTCCATTTTTGTTAGGTTTTTGGTTTCTGGTTGAATTTTCAAGTTTTCAATTTCCTTAGATATTGCCGAAATGCAATCTAAAACGGGCTTGTCAATCATGGAACTCGGTGGAGTCCAGGTAGATTTTGGAGTGAATTTTGATCTATTTGTGAATGAATTTGGACGGTGAGAAAAATAATTTTGAAGTTTGAGTTTTCTACCACAGCTTGTTTAATTGGATCCAATGTTATTTTGGGTGTGGGAACAAATGTCAAACCACGATTTAGAAGAGCGATTTGTGTGTCCGAAAGTGTAAATTTGGAAAGGTTTACAACATTATTAGTCGTACAGGAGTTCGGTGGACTCTCAGAATGATTTAGTTTAAATGACTGAGCCAGAATTTCAACATTTCATTGGCCGTTTGTTCAGTCCAATGAATGTTATCTGTCTGTGTAGAAAACTTGATTGGATCCAACTGTTTAACAACTGTGAGATTGCTGAAACGTGAACTCATGTCATCCAAAGCCCTGTTAATCATATCCAAGTTGCGTTTCTCTACAGACGGAAGATTGTCTGAGTAGTTAATTTTTGGAATGAGAATTTTGGAGTGGGGGAAGATTCGGAAAGCACTGCTGAGCATATTCCTCAGTTCTGGAATTGAAGTAACACTTGGTTTGGAGCTTCGATTGTTCAGGCCTACACTTAAGATTAAGTTTTGGGGGGCATCAAATGATTTTTTACAGGCCGTGAACATCATTCTTAGATGGTTGAACAAAGCTCCAGGATAAGACACAACTTGGATATCACTGACAGGGGATTTGGTGATGCGAGAAAGGTTAGAAGAGCCGAGGATGACAGTGGAGGAGGTTAGTTTAGGAAGGGCCCAAAGAGTTTTGGGTCCTCTGATAGTGGAAGGAGAGACATGGAAAGTGGTGTTAGGAGAGTTTTTAGGAGAGGCAAAGCGAGAGCGTATATATATCATATTGAGTGATTACTCTTTTTTGTAAACACAATACCCTGTCCACAATTTAGTAAAGTTTATATTCATATACATGTATAATATATCATCAACGTAGCTATTGTGAAGTTTCACATAAGAAATTTCATCTTGTTTGGTCACCCTTGACCACGACGATACATTTGATTTGGTCAAACGATTCTCAGATGGGTACTCAGTGATAGGGGTCAATGTCACATAGGACATTTAGCGGTGTTCCTCTGGCAACAAGGCAGAATGAAAACCACTGTGATCAGACGTAATCGTAAGTAATGACTATAATGGGTTCACTTACATGACCACAGCTGGCACAATTGCTGGTTTGGGCAAACGGTGGCACATAAAATACAATGTCTAGTCACCACCTGGTGATCAATGATTAATTCAATGATGAGTGATGATTATATTTCTTTACATATAATACAGGATCAAATACTAGAGGTGCTTTGTACCATTCATGTGAAACCAATATGGTAAACACTGGTCCCTATGCGAATGGTGGCTCACATTTTCATGAATTGGTATTAACATTGAATATAAGGCGAGCCATAATTATCTCTAGGCGATTTCTCACTATTTCATCAATATAATTATGTATGATACTCATGTTCATGTGTACACTCTAAACCGTTTGTAATTCTATCTGTAATTCTATCTAGCGCTCACGCAATGCAGTGCTCGTGAGTATTGTTGTCACGTGCAGTGACGCCAAAGACTGCTGCGTCACATAGAGTATGTACATGGAGAATAGAACAAAATAGAACAGAATGGCATTGTGCGCCTCGATGTCTTGATTACATAGTTCGATGTCCTTCAATACCGTGATTTTTTTTCTCAACGTGAATAATATGATCCACCAATGTCTTGATTATATGGTTTGATGTTCATTTAATCATAGTTTTATATACATCGCGGCATGAGAACCAGTATGCCATCATACGTTTCCGACAGGAATAATATAAAATTAGCCCAATGGGCTAGTAAGGTTACCGGAGAAATATACAAGGTTAAGCCGAGAAAGTTGAAAAAGTCAAATTCAAGGTGACCACTGAAATCGCCATATCTCTAACCGTGAAAATGGGATCAAAGGTTAAATTCTAGATCACCAAACTATTCAGCATACATCATTTCCTATATGTTCACTATGGACCCCTAAGCTGTAAATTTGATAATAAGCGAGATATAAGCCATTTTGTAATCTGACTTTGAAAATAATATGACTGAACTTGAAATTTAGGTCAAAGGTCAAATTCAATATCATTAAAATATTCAGAATATATCATTTCCTATATGTTCACAATTGATTCCTAAGCTGTAAAGTCGATAATACGCAAGATATTAGCCATTTTGTCCTGTTGACCTTGAAAATGAGGTCAAAGGTCAAATTCAAGGTCATGAGAATTTTCAGCATATATCATTTCCTATATGTTCACAATTAATTCCTAAGCTGAAAAGTCGCTAATAAGCAAGATATTGGCCATTTTGTCCTGTGACCTTGAAAATAGGTCAAAGGTCAAATTCAAGGTCACGAGCATTTTCAGCATATATCATTTCCTATATGTTCACAATTGATTCCTAAGCTGTAAAGTCGCTAATAAGCAAGATATTGGCCATTTTGTCCTGTGACCTTGAAAATAGGTCAAAGGTCAAATTCAAGGTCACGAGCATTTTCAGCATATATCATTTCCTATATGTTCACAATTGATTCCTAAGCTGTAAAGTCGCTAATAAGCAAGATATTGGCCATTTTGTCCTGTGACCTTGAAAATGAGGTCAAAGGTCAAATTCAAGGTCACAAGAATATTCAGTATATATCATTTCCTATATGTTCACAACTGATTCCTAAGCTGTAAAGTCGATAATAAGCGAGATATTAGCCATTTTGTCCTGTGAACTTGAAAATGAGGTCAAAAGTCAAATTCGAGGTCACGAGAATATTCAGCATATATCATTTCCTATATGTCCACAATTCATTCCTAGTCTCTAATTTCAATATTAAGTGAGATATTAGGCTTAATGTGTCCCATTATAAAGCATAGGAGAATTTAACATGGGAAAGTCCCATTTGGGCTGAGTTTGGGCCCAAAATGGCCCACTTCGAGCGATTCAAGGGCAACGAAATTTATACATGTCACAGGGGTATATAGGAGGAGTGTCATGCATCAATAAGAAAAAAAGTTACTGAACAGATTTTGAGAAAACGACCGTCGAAGTCCAAAATTGGCCATTTTTCGACGAAAACGGCCGCTCTGACCTTGAAACCAAGGTCAGAGGTCAAATTCAAGGTCACGACAATATTCAGCATATATCATTTCCTATATGTCCACAATTGATTCCTAGTCTCTCATCTCAATATTAAGTGAGATATTAGGCTTTAATGTGTCCCATTATAAAGCATAGGAGAATTTAACATGGGAAAGTCCCATTTGGGCCGAGTTTGGGCCAAAATGGCCCACTTCGAGCGATTCAAGCGCAACGAAATTTATAGACATCATAGAAGTACATATGAGGAGTCTCATGTATCAAAGAGAAAAAAAGTTACTGAACAGATTTTGAGAAAATGGGCGCCAAAGTCCAAAATCAGGCCTTTTTCGTCGAAAACGGCCGCCATTTTGAAGAAAAAGCGAAAATCAAAAAACTAAAAAATACCTCCTTCTTGAATTATTTTTAAGTATTTTTCTGCAAAATTTCAGAAAAATTCGCCCGTAAACAAAAAAGATAAAAATGTGGACGACGACGGACGACGACGGACGACGGACGACGGACGCAACGCCATGCCAATAGGTTATCGGACCATAGGTCCGGTAACCTAACAAGTGCACGAATAAAACGTATCCAATTCATTTATATTATCGTCCTGCACATAGAAGATTTACATTTCATGGCACAATATCCCACAGGACCAAATTCATGTATTGAGTATGGATATTTGATGTATCATAAACAAATTCGACTTTTCGTCAACTTTTTGTCCCACTTGTACCAAAATGAATACGGTCGCAGGAAATTAGGGTCGACATTTGCAATTCTCACTGCCGGAAATCCATGAATAACAATGGAGTTATTATCAACACACTCGCTCGAATCTATTTCCCTCTGATACTGTTCTCTCTATGGAGCGATACGTGATTGAGAGTTACTACCTCTTCAGAATTATTTGCTACCAGCGAAAACAAATCAATCCTAATATGGCTTTCAGAATAAAACAATTGCTGACTGTAGGAAGCGGCCATTGGAACTTCATGTCATAATATGCCCGGGTCGTCTGTAAACTGTTTTATGCAGGTAAACCAACAATTTAAAATGTAGGTACAACGATCATACTATTTGCTCGACAGCAATAACTGATACAAAATATGACGAGCCGTTTCAATGACGAACATTGTGACAAACAAATTCTGTGAATTACAAGGGATAATCGATGTTATCCAATGATAAATTATGTAGTGGTGTGTCACAAAACGTGACACATATCTAAACAGATTCATCTCCATCAGGTGATTCCTCATCGTGCAACACACCATGCTGCTACATATCGAACTTTTGTATCCTGTCATAATGCAGAGCAGAGTAATTCCGATCTCATGTATCAGGCGAACTAGATTTACTTAATAGTCTTGAAATTATCCCAGACATTTTTTTGGTGAACAGGAGATTTGAATCAAATAATTTTCCAATGAGTGTGTCATGCCTAATAGTCTATTAACTAAGAAACCATGTAACGATTGTTTGTCAGAAGTATCAGCGGAGCGGTCATGATCACAATCTCAGCATGCAGTCGTTGAGATGAATCATCTTCCACGAGTTAAGCATTTTTGATAATAACTAATCACATTTAGCTGGACAATCCTACTGATAATACGCTCTACATCTGTATTCATTAGTGGGTACTCTTGATGCTGAAATTGATCACATAACACTCTTCCCCTGAATAACGACAATGGCAAAAAACACTAGTGGCTTGAAGTGGATCAGTATCATGTTTCACTTTCTTCCAGTGCGTGTCATTACCTAGCTTGCCAAGTCTTCGCGTCAATTCTGTGGACTTAAGACAAACATCAACCCATAATCGTTATTCCCGTGAAACACCGTATTGCTGAGATGTGGATAAAGAACTCCATCATGAACATGACCGAGTTCACAAGTTGAATTAAGATGACGTATTTTCATATCACCACAAGTGTACTACTGATTTGTATTATTATTACTCAGAATTTCATTCAGCACTATTTATTGACAATCAACGTTATTACAAATCCAGTATTTATTGCAACATATCAATGATACTTTCAAGTGATCAGATACTAGGATTTGTTATGTTCTGGACTGACTTGTCCCCCAGATATGATTCTTCGCTGGTATCCTCGTGGACAGAATAAAATTTCACCAATAATGACATCGGCTTTGTGTTTGGAAAGTATATATCTACCTAACATCGCCAATTGCACAAGAAAATTTAAATTTTAGTTATGACAGTGACTTTATTACATGTATTAAAAATAATAAACCTATTAACCGAAATGAACTATCCATTCTACTGCAAAGACCATTGGCATAGCTAGATTGGTAGTCTGCTAAACATCTGGAATTTTGACATTTATCCTCAGTGGAACACTGATGAAATGAAGCCCTTTTGATGTTTTGCGGAGATGCACCAGCATAATCATCGGGTGAAGCACATTGTGCAGATATTGCATTCATCCCAGCACCCAGCGAATCTCGAAGTATGAGAAGGGAACAGCCACACCGCATGGGATTCCCTGATAAGTTGATATGTTCTAATGTCCAGATGTGATCCACCAAGCATTGGCTAAAGTTCCCAAGTCCACTATAATCTAACACTAGGTCAGTTAATCCAACCCATTCTCCAGAATCAAGAATCCTTGGCATTGAATCACACAATGCTTTATAGTGAATCAGTAAAGGGATCCTGTTCCCTCCCATATCCAAGTGTTTGAACGATAATCCACTGATGGCATGAGGTGCAATGTTATGGATTAAATTATTGCGAAGGATTAACTTTTTCAAGCCTGGTATTCTACGTACGTTCTCAGAGGGAACATTGACAAATAGTTGTGTGATATGTCCAATATCTGCACGGCTGTTGAACCAGCGAAAGCCCTTGGTTCAATAATTTGCAAATCATTTCTCTCCAATCGTAAATGTTCAACTCGAACACCATTAAACCCATTGTTCGACAGAACACTCAAGAAGTTCTCAGATAAATCCAACTCATTACAGACGTGGATAAACTCCGAAAAAATACGGAATAGACAACAATCGAGTGAATGGATAGTAGATGACACTCTCACTGATGCAGTGACATGGCACTGTATTTGGACAGACTCCATCACTAACGACTGCTGAAAAAGAGAGATTGATATTATTCTATGTATAAAGTGTACATGTAGCACACATGCCAATGGAAGCACACAAGTAATTTAATGCGCAAATGTTGCAAGTTTGAAGGACAATATTACCACGGAGCATTCATCAGTCTCTAACATCTGCCACAGGGCTTCTTGATGAAGTTCCCACTGCACTATAATCGCTATCGCATAACCGTTAAGGATCCTTCTCAATCCTTCAGATATTGAGACAGCCTCCTCCATTCACGATCGTTGACGATATCAGGCTGCCGTCCTTTATGAATTCGCGAATCTTAAGTCTCAGTTCTTGGTGGAAGCCATGACTGCTGTAAAACACGTCCGACTCAGTAGTTCATCTCCTCTGCACTACTCAATGGCTCAAGCTCTATTTGGATCAGTCACCGACTGGAAACGCATCAAATGAAGACCTTGGCTGTATCGGAAGCCGTCATGGGTTAGCGCTCGCCAGCTGCCAGAACAGGGCAGGGACAGATTCAATCCAGGGGAAATGGATGTCTGTAGTTTGGGGTGAAGTGAGCAACATATCGTGAAAAAGAAATCCGATCAGTTGAGATCGTTAGGGTTGCAATGTGTCATCGCCCACAAACCCAGGTAGTTTTATACATTCAGATCGTGTGGGTGATTGACTGTATTGAAATATTGACACAACCTTCCTTCATATTCCTATCGGATACACCAAACCAAACAGAATTTTCTAAGAATGTTCTCTTTCGTTTTTTGTGTATGTATGTATGTATGTATGTATGTTTTGGAGATTATATAAAATGCACTGGCACAAGATAATTGTAAGAGTAACAGATAACATAAAACAGCAATAAAAATTCAATGAGCGACATTGAACAAATTTTGTTGGATTATTTAAGTTTGCTTCTGACTAAAAGTTCTTTAAGATTTTGATGCTTCTTGTAAGCTGTTGCTATTTTAATATCACCATCAGTATTTTTGTTGAGTTGTTTCATATGCTTTTTAACAATTTGGGCCGAAA
Organism: Terebella lapidaria; assembly: GCA_949152475.1. Classification (NCBI taxonomy): domain Eukaryota; kingdom Metazoa; phylum Annelida; class Polychaeta; order Terebellida; family Terebellidae; genus Terebella; species Terebella lapidaria. The sequence goes on along the minus strand of OX424569.1, from coordinate 16,372,368 downwards.
GAGCACCTGTTTTTGAGAAGGGTACTATATACACCAGGTCGAATTTATTTTTACTTTTGTTCAAAGGGTCATACTTCGTAAATTTTTGAACGTTGAGGCCATGAGGTTCGAAAGTGCCTAAAGTATCAATCCAACAATATTCCCTTTCAAGTCGCCATTGTTTGTTTAAAAGTTCATCACCAAGATCGGAAACCTGTTCAATTGGTAAAAGAGAAAAACATTCGATGGAAAATTCAGTTTTGCTGTGAAATTTAGATAGATGACTGTATAATGCATTTTCCTCATTGCAGCTAGTTATTGCAGCATGGTGACGATTGTTTCTGAATTTGAGTGATTTACCGGTTTCACCTACATATTGTTTTTCGCAAAGCTTACAAGTGTATAGATAAATTATATTTTCTGAGTTGCAATCCAAAGCTGAGTTGATTGAGTAGGTTTGTTCAAAAACTGATCCTGAGAAATTTTGACAATTTGGAACTAAATGACGTGTTTGACATAGTCTAGAATTACAAGGTTTTGAGCCAGATGAGCTGGAAGTGGGCAATTGAAAATCAGCACCTAGCCTTTCCTCACTGTTTAGAATTCTCAATGTTTCATTCTTTATTTTGCGAAGCCAACGTTTTGAATAGTTACGTTTCGAAAGTGCCTTGAATAATGTTTGGCAAGCTGATTCAACATCATCTGGATACGAGCAAATTTGGAAAAATCGAAAAAACTTGGGACTTGATTAGTCCTTTATAAGTGTGCTTTGGATGAAAAGAGAGCTTATGCAGCAACTGATGAGTATCCGTTGGTTTGAAGTTTGCGTATTCATGAAGTATGACGTTACTTTGAAGTTTGCGTATTCATGTGCTGGTGAGATGGCTGCTTGCACTATCTCATCAACAGTCAGGGTGGGACCTTGCTGTTGCGACTGTTGCACTGTGACCAACTGGTGTTGCAGGTCTACTATTTTCTGTAATAAATTTTATTTCATTCATCAATGCATCAATGCATCTCATAATATTTTGTTGTTGGTAAAATAATATCACATACATTTGTATTATAATCTGTACATGCATATATATATTTAGATATGTTATTACAGGTTTAACAACTTGCAAAAAAAATAGTGAAAACTTACATCCGCCAAACATGTGGGATCCAGCAGGGGTGTTAGAGTTTCAGGGTTGTTTGATTTTTTTTTCTGTCAACACGTATGTGTGGTCATCTTTAGTAGGCTACAAAATGAAATATGCATTGTACACAATTAAATATACCAACCATATTACATTTGAAACTAACATTAATCTTCGGTTAATATTGATATCTATATCTATAGGTAAATGAATGTGATTCAACTGTATTTAGAAAATTACCTTCAATGTTTGTACTTGCTCATGCTCTACATCTGGAATTGTGGGGACTCTCAAAGTGGGTGGCTTCCTGGCTCGAGGCAATTTCATGGCATTCTGGCCGGTGAAAATGCGCGGAATAGCATTCCATATCAGTCTCTCTTTCCTTGCAGCATTCATGAACTGTGAATCCTCGAAATGATCTTCACACAGACGACAATTGTTGTACAGATATGCAGATTCTTCTTTTAGAAGATCCTCTCGACGACAATTGACTACCCATCGCTTGCACCTAGCAAAATGATCAGAATGAAACATAAACTGTCAAAAAGTATATGGCATCATCTTTCGAAAATTCATTTGAAATTGTCAATACAGGCCTAGACCCTATACAGTATAGTAGGATGACGACAGTTCGGCATAATACCTAAATTACAGCTGTAGCTATCTAGATTTACGAGTAGAGGTCTGTGAGTGTGAGCCCAGACTGTCATCTCAACTGTCAAAATCAGCTTTTGACAAGTCATCACCAAAAATATTAGCTTCGATATTTATTACTGTATATATGAATTGGTCTTCACCTGTCTTTATCCTTTGGGAAACGGAAGAAATGTATCTCTTTGTTCACACTCTTACTATGCCCACAATTGAATGCAGCACAGTAAGAGCCGCTGCGATTTAAAGCAGCAGTAGCCATTTGTTTTGTAAACAATCAACCGTTGCGAGCCCCTCCACTCGCCAGGGGCGCTGTGGTACAGGAAGTCAAAATGGTGGACAATGGTAAATTGCGGAGTGACACCTCTCTATTCTACCCTCTCTGATAATACTGTGGTATCAATTCTTATTCAAATGTATAAGTACAAGTAATCGTTAGGAAATGTAGTATAAGACATGTGTCGCCTCTCAGCAGTGCATAGCTCGATTCCAATGTGGGAAATAGAAGTTTATTTGAGTCTGCATTGCTGTAGTTTTGACATACTGCAATATAGTCACATAGTTTTCACCATTCTGTGAATAGCAAGATCAGGGACTTTGCAGACTCAAAATGGAACAATTTCCAGACCTTTTCCAGACCCATATCAATTCGAAACACCTATGCACGATACCTCGTTAATATAAATTTAACATGCTACATAAACTTCACTTGCAGGGGGCGGGATGGTGCAGTGGCAGAGCGCTCGGCCCAGGATCTAAATGTCGTGGGTTCGAGTCCGCTCAGCGCCACTTGTGCCTGAAATCCTCCCACGCCAGTGCAGCCCAACTGGCGGTAAAAACAAAGGCCGGGTTGTGTCAGAGACTGTCTATGGTGTCCTGAAAGATCCCTTGGGATTTATCGTAAAGAGTAGGGGATTTCCCCGACCCCGGGTTTCTGTCTAGGGGGCATATCATCGAGTTATGGCGCCCCCTTACCCGAAGTACGAGGAACCAAGTACCAACTTAACTTGTAAGCTTAGGCTCCATTATTCACATCTATACATAAAGTATTCAACCTGTAAAACAACATTTTTCGGGGGTGAAATATTTCGTCAAACTGCATCGAACGAGAAAAATCGCTATAAAACATATTTCCGCAAATCATTGTGCACCCTGTCACCAGTACCGAGTAGAAAATCGATACAGACACAGCGTCGTGTCAGCGGTGTTTGGTCACCCGTCCCCGTTTGCCTGTTTTTAACTGACTGTCATGTCAATATAACTCTATGAATATTGTGTAGATTTGAAGAGATTCCTATAAATATAAATGCCTTATATTTCTAAGTTCTCGTTAAATGCTGCAAAATCAATGCCCATTCAATCGTGTTCAAAACTTCATGATAGCAATAGTGCAGGTTCTTAACAAAAAAATTGTTGACATTGTGATAAAAGTATGAAACTTTGCAGAGGGGTAGAGTATCACTCAGTGATCAATATAAGCTAGGGAGCCATTCTCAATATGGCCTGTGGCGGATATGGCAGCCATTTTTGTTTTTGCAGTAAATCGGCTTCAAACGGCCGGTTCGCGGAATTCGTTATTTCTACCTATGCTTGTCAAATATTATGCAATATCCACAAAATTGGTATCAAACTGACCGGAATAAAAAGGCCAGCTCACTTATCATGCTTATAATGAAAAAAGATAATTATATTGAATGTTCTGCAGCAATATGTAAAAAAAACCCATTTTTTGCTTGAATTTTGCAAATTATTCACGGATCTCATAGTCGGGCATGTATAATAGATGTGCCTGCATCCTCTGATCTCCCTCCCCCGATGATTCTCTGAAACTAATTTTTTTAGTTAATTTAAAAAAAAAACATATTACTGATTATTAATACTGTTTCTAGAGACCCATCGCTGGCGAATATTGTTTTCTGGGCCGTTTTCAAAATGGCCGCCGTTGAAAACTTTGAAATCATGTTTTGGGCTATATCTCAGCTTCTGCTGCAAGTAGAGACATGGTTTTGGTGTCTATGCCTATGTTTTTGATACTGGGGAATCACATTTCATCAATGGTGAGTACCTGTGACTGTTGATTGCTTCAGAATTACGAATGGCTGACAATGAAACTGGCGAGAAGCACATTTCCAACCATGGTGCGACTGATATGAGTAGAAATTGTAAAAGAGGCCAGATTGATAGTAAAAGCAGTTCCATTCCCACATATCAAGCTCAAAAGATAAGAATCAATTTACAGAATTAGTGCCAAGGTGGATTCTTTTGATTTCCTGGATACATGACTCGATGATGAATACGATGCTCGTTTGTGGTCTCTAGAAAATATTGCATTTTCCTGGCATTTACATAGTAAGATGGTGAAAAATACAAATGAACTAGTACTTAGGGTCTGCAGAAGCCATCATTATCAGTTGTGCATGGAAGGCAACACTTTTTACTTCACAGAAATCAAATCCAAGATGGCCCTCACGGCCAACCGATAATTTCGGAATTTAAGCAAGGCCTCTGCATAAAAATTACCAGTAATGATAAAATTAAACAATCTAATAATAGATCAATACGGATTCTGTAATTTCCTCTCCTATTGCATTGGAATCAAGGCACCATAGAATGCCATTAAAAGTCACTTCTACCACGTGTTTGTTGATCTTATCAGTTGTTATTAACATGGGAAATATCTTTGCCTCAACAGCCATGCACTGCGTGGCAAATGGTGCATGTTCATTGTTGATTGGTTTCCGGTTGACACACGAGTTGCCCCTTATGTATGATACATTAATGACGTGTGATTTGTTTGTCCAGAACGATAGGACAGTTACCTGAAAACAATGCAGTAGCTCAAGATAAATGTTCTATACCAATGATAGCTTTGACCTCTGGTCTCAAGAATGATTACTCGGCAAATTTGGAATGGCATTTACATGTATACATTCCAAGTTATACCTTTTTGCATTCGCAAAATTGACAAGGGTTTGTGCAATGACAATTGACATAAAGAACAAAGACATCCCTGACACAAGATATTGTGGTTAACATGGGAAATTTCTTGCCGTCTTTCTCATTCCATCCACGCCCTGTAGGGTTTTGAACAACCCTTAGTGGTTAATGTGCTTCAGTCTCTGTGCTTACGAGGTCGATGTTGATATCATAAATAATAGATTCAATGAAGGACAGCCCACAGACCAATCGCTTCGTCTCAGCTCAGATGATACTAACATATGAAGGAGGACGCGCTGTCAGATCCAGTGAATGCATGAGATAGGATCATGAATTTATCACTGATGACATCAACGTTGACCTTGTCGGGATGAAGGTTCTCTTTCACAAGATAAGTCATATGTAATCATAATGAATTCCTGAAACAAGTGATGTGCTAGAGCAACATATCAGAAGACCTCCAACTAAGGACACGAACTAGAGCCCATTAACCAGTAGGGGCTGTTCGAAACACCACAGGCCATGGATGAACTGAAACAGACAACAAAGATGGTTCCCATCTAGACCATAATACTATTTGTCAAGGATGTCTGTGAATTTTGTGTCAAATGCCATTGCACAAAATATTGTTCACCTTGCGAATCCAGAAGATCCAAGTTGGAATGAGCATGTATATGCCATTGCTTATTTGCTGTGTAATCGTTCTTGAGACTAGAGGTCAAGCTAGGATTGGCATATAATTTGTCGGGAGCTACTGCATTGTTTTCAGTTCACTGTCATAATCGTGCTGCACAAAAAATACACATATTTCTGTACCATACATAGTAAGGGGTAATCATTTTTATTGTATTAAACACATCAGCACGATAATGCTACTGTGTCAACAGGAAAGCTTTTCAACAATGACCATACTTCATTTGCCACGTAGAACAAAACTGGTGGGTGTTGAGGCAGGGACCCTTCCCATGTTCATGACAGCTGATAAAACGATCAAAGAATGATAGGGAACTTTACGTGCATTATATTGTGCCATGAATACAATGCAATAGATTTAAAAGGTAATTTAAAGGTTTTGTTACAGTCTATTTTTGGATTGTTCAGTTCCAACACTGATAATTCTTATACAAAGATCTTGCTTATATTCAAACATTATCTGTTGGCTTTGGTAGCCATCTTGGATTTCCCTTGATTTCCGTGAAGTGGAAAGGTGTTACATTATATGCACAACTAATAAAGATGGCTTCTGCAGACCACAAATACTGGTTCATGTGCATTTTTGACTTTCTTACCAGGTCAAGTGACAGAAAATTGCACTCTTTTGTAATGACTACAAGCAAGCGTCGCATTCATCATCAAATCATGTGTCCAGGAGTTCAAAAGAATTCACCTTGGCACTATTTCTGTAAATTGTTTCTTATCTTCTGAGCTTGTTATGTGGGAATGGAACTGCTTTTCCTATCAATCTGGTCCCCTCTCAGGGTTTTTACACAAATCATTCGCACCTTTTCAGTCATTTTTAATTCTGAAGCAACCAACAGAGACAGGTACTCAGCAATGATTCTTCAGTATCAAAAACATGGGTATAGACACCAGACTATGTCTCTACCTGCAATAAAAGCCGAGTTATGGCCAAAAACATGATTTCGGCATTTTCGATGGTGGCCATTTTGAAAAAGGCCCAAAACAACCATTTTCGCCAGTGGTGGGTCTCTGGAATCTCCGTAATATTCAATAATGGGATGAAATCTAACTACAAAATTGATTTCAGATGATCATACGGTGAGGGGGTGCAGGCACACCTATTGTAAATGTCCGACTACGAGATCCATAGATAACCTGTCAAAATTCAAGCAAAAATCTGTTTTTTGGACATATAGCTGTAGAATGTTCGATATAATTATCTTTTTTCTGTTACGAGTGGGTTGGTCTTGTTATTCCGGTCAGTTTGATACCAGTTTTGTTTATATTGGATAATATTTGACATGCACAGGTAGAAATAACCATTTTCCCAAACAGGCCGATTTAGGTCGATTTACTGCAAAAAGAAAAATGGCTGCCATATCCGCCACAGGCCATATTGAGAATGGCTCCCTAGCTTATATTGGTCAGTGAGTGATACTCTACCCCTCTGCAAAGTTTCATGCTTTTATCACAATGTGAACAATTCGTCCAAAATTATGAGCTAAGAACCTGCACTACAAGTGTACTGGGTACATCGGTAGTTCATGCTCCGAACGTGGGATAGTTCATGATTCTTTTGTCATGGCCAAGTCCCTATTTTTAATGAGACCTCTCAGAGAGGTTCCTATCTAGATAGGAACCTGAGAGAAATATAAAAATAGGAAAGACTACGAGTGTACAAACAGTGTATGCCAAAAACTACACATGCTTGTTCACTTGAGTCGTTTCATCATTGCCGAAATTTAATCCGGATGACGTCACAGACTGCACGCTGGGCCGGACTATGTAGATACCAGGTCATGCAATGTTGATGGTGTTCATATTGAATAACACCAACATTTGGCGACAGGTGGCAGCACATGAAAATGAAATGTAGTGGCGATTCATTTTGAACTGGATTATCGTATTGACAACATTCTTGTCCCATTAGAATGGATTGCCTCATCTACGATCCGAGAACGGGACAAAATAATCTGTCCTCCAGTCAGTGAGGAATGTATGCAAAAAACATAAAATCTTTCATGTACAGGGACAGTACACAGCCAGGGCTTTAACCAAAAGTGTCACGGTATTGGTACTCACTATGAATTCGTCCCTCATAGCCAGGATACCAAATATGTAAATGGTGTCGATACTGTGATACATGGCATGACGTATTAGATAAAGTCCGAGGAATGCTCCATTACCTATTGGTATTGGAGACCGAGGGCGAAGTCCGATGTTTCCAATACCAATAGGTAACGGAGCGTGACGAGGATTTTAACTAATGTAAAATCCACCACTCCACGAATCTCTGCCCCGTTGTTTAACATAGCATGCAGTAGTACTGTAATCCGTATTGACCAGCGAGGTATTGGAGCGTTTGACACGGGGCAGTGCGCATCACACGCCTGCGCTGACCAAGAGTCTTTGCTCGATAGCAATGCTGCATATAATATATTGAACGAAGATGTGTGTGCGGATCCAGGGTTTCCGGGCGGGGGGGGGGGGGGGGGGGATTTGTTCAACACAGGATGTCAGTCCATTGCGGTGCCAGATGACACTCTGCCAGTTTTTTATGGTATGTGGCAGTAGCTTCTTGGCCCCTTCATAGTATAAATTCCTCATAAACTCATTGTAATTACACTGATTTCAAGCACATTTCAGCACTTATTCCAGGGGCTCCCACCCCTTGGATCCGCCTATGGACGTATAGTGGTGAGTTCTTCACAGTTGGCGCGCGAATGTCTCTATATAAACGACTTGCGACTTCCGATATTTTCTTGCAATCATGGATTTGGACAGCAGTCTGCTTTTTCTTACTCAAAATAGTTTTCGAGATCCGAACGATACGCAGTGTGCTATCGAAGACGCACTGGACCTGTGGAATGATGCTTTGTCTAACGTGACGGATGCTCCTGTCGACGTGCATGACCGATATTCCTCGCAGTTCTCCGATGTCAGCGACGAAGAACTTGTGAACGCAAGTCAAATAGTAGAAGCTTCAAATTTTCTGGACACGGAAGTAAAGACAGAAATGAAATCCACAAATTCAGAGTTTTCTGACATCAGCGACGACGAACTGGTGCATGCAAGCCAGGTAGCAGAAGTTGAAAACTTCCCGAATCCGAAGGCAGAGATGAAATCCACAAAGCCACAGTTCTCTGACATCAGCGACGATGAACTGGTACATGCCAGCCAGGATGCAGAAGCTGTTTATGCTGCGAGTAGGCCTACGTGTGCGTCGGCTCCCAGCAGTCGTTTCAAAGAGCCACTGACCCAAGCTGAAGTGACAAAATTAGGGACCAAACGGTGAGATCACGTTCTCTATTTCTTACCCTGATTTTCCCCCATTTGTACCCAGACGGACTGGAAGTAATTGTGCCATAAATTTGCAACTTTATCATTATCATTAACACAAGTATTCTGGCGGAATAATGTCACCATTTCACAGAACACAACGGTTGGAAAAGAAAAATACCTAGATCGGTCACTCCTTTAATGAAATATGCTTGTTCTTATCACTTGACTGAACCAACTTTATGTCTATTTTGCAGTTTTGCTGAGAGCACGCACGCAAAAATCGACTGGGCTGTGTCATTGTTCAAGGACTGGCGAATAGAGCGTAATCGTCGCGCCCATGATGCCTCTTACAGCATGAGTCCCATCACTAGTGACCTTGAGGGGATGACAGTTGATGAGCTTGACAACAACATCAGTAGATTCATCAGCGAGGTGAAACGCGCCGACGGTAACGATTATCCAGGAGCCACCATTCGTTCGTTCGTCATTATGATCCAGCTCCACCTGGAGTTGCAGGGGAAATCCTACAAGTTCTTCCTTGATGATCGTTTTGCGCAGATCCGGAACACGGTGGATAACCTCATGAAGCACAGAGCTCAGTCGGGAGTTACCCGACCCCAACGCCAGGCGGAAATCATTACTGTCGAGGAGGAAGAGAAAATGTGGAACATGGGCATTCTGGGTACGGATTCTCCACAAAAACTCTTACATACCATGTTCTACACTATTGGCCTCAACTTTGCACTGAGGGGCGGAGAGGAACACCGATCACTGCGCCACGGTCCTCGGTCTCAGCTTCAGTGTGTCTCCTTGCCATCCGGAATTGAGGTACTCCGATACACTGAGGATAAATCGAAAGCAAACCAGGGAGGTCTGAAAGATGCTGCAAGGAAAAGAAAGTGTGTCGACTCATTTCCCAACCCCGTCACCGCCAGGTGTCCGGTACAAATATACAGGACTTACCTGTCACATTGTCCTAAACCTATGGATACGCTTCCTGGTTTCTACCTGAGGCCATTGGACAGAGTGGCTCGTAGGTCTGACATCTGGTACAACCGAGCAGTTGTTGGTCGCCACAAGTTGGGGTCAGTTGTGAAGATCCTATGTAGCAGTGCTGGTTTGGGTGGATTTCGAACAAACCACTCGTTACGATCATCAGCCGCAACCCGACTTTACGACGCCGACGTCGATGAGCAGGTAATTGTGGAAATAACCGGTCACAAATCACTGGCAATTCGCGACTACAAGAGAACAGGAGACAAAAAGCGCCAGAAAATCAGCTCTATCGTCCAGGGCGGAACGCCAGTGATCACAACCTCTGCACCAGAGGCTAATCTGATGGATATTGAAAAACACAGCTCCACTAGTTTGAGTCTGCATATCAATATCGAACTTCCCAATTAATGAAGAATAACGTGTGTGTACATGTCCGTATCTGATCAATATGAAAAAAAAATGCATTCTGAATAAATTTTGTTAAAGATCAGTTTTTTTGTTAAAGATCAGTGTACATACGACGAATTTTGCATAATTCCAATAATTCCTGGAAAATATTACTTGAAAGAATGCTCTCCATTACCTATTGGTCATGGAGAGGTTGAACAATAGAGTGACGTCACTAGTGGATTTTACATAATATTTTGGTTTGTTTATACCCGTTCACATGTTAGCCACTGAGTTCATTCAAGTGTGACCACGTGTGTATGACTCGCATATAGACTGGGTTGACATTTAGTGCCAATTTTACAATTTAATTTTACTTTTTAATTCTATTAAAAACGTATTTGATTGGTGAAACAGATATTCCAAACTCTGTTTGTGAAATGTATTACTGGGGGAATCCTGAACTATGTCGGATAGGGCCCACGGCTTCGGATCTATTGCAGACATGACCCTCCGGCTTCGCCGTCGGGTTCCTATCTGCAATAGATCCTCAGCCTGGGGCCCTATCCTATACATAATACCCCCCGTTCGTGTTCTTGCATTGTAATCGTTCAAGAGCAAGTTTCCAGTTTCCAAGCCCAAACGTGGTTCATAATTTGTACGCCACCCGGATCATGTGACTTGTTTAAACATGTTTTGCATTTCGGAATCGGTCCGGGTCTTCCACGAAAATGCACTATCTACATATTATGTAAATCATTGAAAACTGATTCATCGGATTCACTTATTACTTGGCAAAATAAATTTTGCCAAGTATGTTGGTCAGTCATCTTGTTTGTTTGTTTGTTAGTTTGTTTGTTTGTTTGTTTGTTTGTATGTTTGTCTGTCCGTCTGTTATGACGATAGCGGGCGCAATTCTTGTCGCATTTTCATGAAATTTTCAGACAATATGCGCAAGCAGCTTCCGCATAAGCCTTTCGTTTCTGAAGGTCAAAGGTCAAAAATTGACGCCAAGGTCATTGAAAAACCAAAAAATTAAAAATCGTAATAACTCCAGTTATATTTTATCTGGACTTTCGAGATTTCTTGCATCGATTACTATGGCCAATTCGGCATCTTTTGATGTATGGCCGACAGCTGTTGCATCAAAATTGACGATTTTGTCTCCAGGTTAAAAATACGGGGGTCAGGAGTTTCTGGATCAAAAGTTTCATGCATTGTTGTGCAGTCAATTCTTGTCGGATTCTTATGAAATTTTCACAGCATATGCACACCGGATGTCGGCATATTCCTGTTGTTTCTCAAGGTCAAAAGTGAAGAATTAACGCCAAGGTCATTGAAAAACAAAAAAAATTAAAATGGCAATAACTCCACTTTCATTCCACCTGCACTTCCAAAAGTGTTCTCGTCTTTTATTATGGTCAATTCTGCATCATTTGGTGTATGACCGACAGCAGTTGAATCAAAATTGACGATTTAAACTCCAGGTGAAATACATGGGGGTCGGGAAGTTCGGATCCAAAGTTCTACACATTGCTGTGCAGTCGATTCTTGTGTGATTTTGACGAAATTCTCACATAATATGTGCACGGAATGTCCGCATAACCCTTTTGATTTGGAACATCATAGCTCTGACGCTGTTGTCACGGCAACAGAAAATCTTTACTGAAAAGCATTATATGAAAACGATAATAGCATTGCTATATGAAAGACTCCACTTCACATCGCCAGCCACGTTAGTGCTGAGCGTAGAGCGTAGGACTTTGAATCCACAGACCCGGGTTCAATACTATCTCAAAACTATTTTTTTTTCTCCATTAAAAGATCATGTATTCAATTCCAAACAACGAAACAACACATTCGTAGTGTACAAAATCAGCAAATAAATGTAGCACGAGTAATCTTTATCGTTATTATGTCATCATACTTAATTATTTCTCACTATGAATTCCTTAAAGTCATTTAACAGTGTCTCATTGGTTCCATTATGATCGTGTCCTTCATGCATCATAATGCATCTGTGTCAAGTCCATTCTGGCATGATTTGTATTCACCGAGTGTCTCTATTCGTTTTGTTCACTTGTTGTCATTGTAATTTGTCATCTGTAACTTACAAGATCATGATCATGCTTTCAATTCTGAAGAATGTAGCAGCACAATTTAATATTATTACAGTATTATGATGCAAGGGTTTATAGACCAAAGCTGGTTTATAGACTTCTCTTCAAGTTCATTACTTTATTTTGCCAAGTCCTAGCTCTCTGAGCGATTGCTTCAGTTGTATGTTGCTCAGCGATCAAATATGTGTTCTGTCCGTCTGTTCGCACGATAGCGGGCGCAATCCTTGTCGGAATGACATGAAATTTTCAAAGAAGATGCGCATAAGACTCCTGCACAAGCCTATTGATTTTGAAGGTCATAGCTTAAAAACTGTTGTCTTGGCGACTGAAAAACCGTTACATAACAATAACTATGGAGGCTGGAAAACCATAAAGTAACTGTTACATGGAATACACTCCTTCACACTGTCGGCAACGTTGGTGGAGTGGATAGAGCGTAAGACTTTGAATCCAAAGACACGTGTTCAACCCTCCCTCAAAACTCTAATCTCTTTTATCTCTAAATTAGTTTTATACAGTCAGTTGCAGTGTTATTTCTAGTTTATAATGCACCTTTTACATTTGGAATAGATTGAAAACTCGCCGAGATATCAAAGTAGAAAGAGCAGTGGGGTGAATCTGATTCTCAATCCGTTCACACGCCAATAAGCTGTAGAAACGATTACCCCCTGTGGACATGTCCCGTCCTAAATACACACGCTCGGTTAAATAGCAATACAGTATATCATATATGTATCCAGATGCAGATCTCAAACAACATTTCAGTGGTTTTCTAACTCAGTGATGTACAAGTGATATAACAAAGCCTAAAACTCTAGTCTAAATACAGTCTGTGTCAAGCGACAGGCTCCCTTATATTAGGACTGCTGGGGGTGACGAACCGGCAAGGGAACCGGTCCCATTCCCGGTTTTTAGCAGTACATACAATAAATACACAACTACACACTGTCGGTCACGTTGGTGCTGTGCATAGAGTGTAGGACTTTGAATCCACCTACCTGGGTTCAAGTCTCTCTTGAAACTATTTTTATTTTTATTTTCAACTTACAGAATCATGATCATGAATTTAGATCTAAACAACATAACAACACAATTTAATAACTGTATCAAGCTAGTGTAAAAGCTAGTGTACAGACTTCTCTTAAGTTCATTAACTTTATTTTGCCAAGTCCTAGCTCTTTGAGCGATTGCTTCATTACTTGGCAAAATAAATTTTGCCAAGTATGTTGGTCAGTCATCTTGTTTGTTTGTTTGTATGTTTGTCTGTCCGTCCGTTCGCACGATAGCGGGCGCAATTCTTGTCGGATTTTCATGAAATTTTGACACAAAATATGCAAGGATCTTCCTCATAAGCCTTTCGTTTCTGAAGGTCAAAGATCAAAAATTGACGTCAAGGTCGTTCAAAAACCAAAAAATTTAAAATCGTAATAAGTCCAGTTATATTTTATCTGGAGTTTCGAGATTTCTAGCCTCGAATACTATGGCCAATTCTGCATCTTTTGATGTATGGCCGACAGCTGTTACATCAAAATTGACGATTTTGACTCCGGGTTAAAAAGACGTGGGTCAGGAGTTTCTGGATCAAAAGTTTCATGCATTGCTGTGCAGTCAATTTTTGTCGGATTCTTATGAAGTTTTGACAGCATATGCACACAGTATAACGGCACATTCCTGTTGTTTCTCAAGGTCAAAGGTCAAGAATTAACGCCAAGGTCATTGAAAAACCACATAATTAAAAATCGTCATAACTCCACTTTCATTCCACCTGCACTTCCAAAAGTGTTCACGATTTTTACTATGGCCAATTCTGCATCATTTGATGTATGACCGACAGCGGTTGAATCAAAATTGACGATTTAAACTCCAGGTGAAATACATGGGGGTCAGGAATTTCAGATCCAAAGTTTAACACATTGCTGTGCAGTCGATTCTTGTGTGATTTTGACGAAATTCTCACATAATATGTGCACGGAATGTCCGCATAACCCTTTTGATTTGGAACATCATAGCTCTGAAACCGTTGTCACGGCAACAGAAAATCGTTACTGAAAAGCATTACATGAAAACGATAATAGCATTGCTATATGAAACACTCGGCTTCACATCGCCAGCCACGTTAGTGCTGAGCGTAGAGCGTAGGACTTTGAATCCACAGACCCGGGTTCAATACTATCTCAAAACTATTTTTTTTTCTCCATTAAAAGATCATGTATTCAATTCCAAACAACGAAACAACACATTCGTAGTGTACAAAATCAGCAAATAAATGTAGCACGAGTAATCTTTATCGTTATTATGTCATCATACTTAATTATTTCTCACTATGAATTCCTTAAAGTCATTTAACAGTGTCTCATTGGTTCCATTATGATCGTGTCCTTCATGCATCATAATGCATCTGTGTCAAGTCCATTCTGGCATGATTTGTATTCACCGAGTGTCTCTATTCGTTTTGTTCACTTGTTGTCATTGTAATTTGTCATCTGTAACTTACAAGATCATGATCATGCTTTCAATTCTGAAGAATGTAGCAGCACAATTTAATATTATTACAGTATTATGATGCAAGGGTTTATAGACCAAAGCTGGTTTATAGACTTCTCTTCAAGTTCATTACTTTATTTTGCCAAGTCCTAGCTCTCTGAGCGATTGCTTCAGTTGTATGTTGCTCAGCGATCAAATATGTGTTCTGTCCGTCTGTTCGCACGATAGCGGGCGCAATCCTTGTCGGAATGACATGAAATTTTCAAAGAAGATGCGCATAAGACTCCTGCACAAGCCTATTGATTTTGAAGGTCATAGCTTAAAAACTGTTGTCTTGGCGACTGAAAAACCGTTACATAACAATAACTATGGAGGCTGGAAAACCATAAAGTAACTGTTACATGGAATACACTCCTTCACACTGTCGGCAACGTTGGTGGAGTGGATAGAGCGTAAGACTTTGAATCCAAAGACACGTGTTCAACCCTCCCTCAAAACTCTAATCTCTTTTATCTCTAAATTAGTTTTATACAGTCAGTTGCAGTGTTATTTCTAGTTTATAATGCACCTTTTACATTTGGAATAGATTGAAAACTCGCCGAGATATCAAAGTAGAAAGAGCAGTGGGGTGAATCTGATTCTCAATCCGTTCACACGCCAATAAGCTGTAGAAACGATTACCCCCTGTGGACATGTCCCGTCCTAAATACACACGCTCGGTTAAATAGCAATACAGTATATCATATATGTATCCAGATGCAGATCTCAAACAACATTTCAGTGGTTTTCTAACTCAGTGATGTACAAGTGATATAACAAAGCCTAAAACTCTAGTCTAAATACAGTCTGTGTCAAGCGACAGGCTCCCTTATATTAGGACTGCTGGGGGTGACGAACCGGCAAGGGAACCGGTCCCATTCCCGGTTTTTAGCAGTACATACAATAAATACACAACTACACACTGTCGGTCACGTTGGTGCTGTGCATAGAGTGTAGGACTTTGAATCCACCTACCTGGGTTCAAGTCTCTCTTGAAACTATTTTTATTTTTATTTTCAACTTACAGAATCATGATCATGAATTTAGATCTAAACAACATAACAACACAATTTAATAACTGTATCAAGCTAGTGTAAAAGCTAGTGTACAGACTTCTCTTAAGTTCATTAACTTTATTTTGCCAAGTCCTAGCTCTTTGAGCGATTGCTTCATTACTTGGCAAAATAAATTTTGCCAAGTATGTTGGTCAGTCATCTTGTTTGTTTGTTTGTATGTTTGTCTGTCCGTCCGTTCGCACGATAGCGGGCGCAATTCTTGTCGGATTTTCATGAAATTTTGACACAAAATATGCAAGGATCTTCCTCATAAGCCTTTCGTTTCTGAAGGTCAAAGATCAAAAATTGACGTCAAGGTCGTTCAAAAACCAAAAAATTTAAAATCGTAATAAGTCCAGTTATATTTTATCTGGAGTTTCGAGATTTCTAGCCTCGAATACTATGGCCAATTCTGCATCTTTTGATGTATGGCCGACAGCTGTTACATCAAAATTGACGATTTTGACTCCGGGTTAAAAAGACGTGGGTCAGGAGTTTCTGGATCAAAAGTTTCATGCATTGCTGTGCAGTCAATTTTTGTCGGATTCTTATGAAGTTTTGACAGCATATGCACACAGTATAACGGCACATTCCTGTTGTTTCTCAAGGTCAAAGGTCAAGAATTAACGCCAAGGTCATTGAAAAACCACATAATTAAAAATCGTCATAACTCCACTTTCATTCCACCTGCACTTCCAAAAGTGTTCACGATTTTTACTATGGCCAATTCTGCATCATTTGATGTATGACCGACAGCGGTTGAATCAAAATTGACGATTTAAACTCCAGGTGAAATACATGGGGGTCAGGAATTTCAGATCCAAAGTTTAACACATTGCTGTGCAGTCGATTCTTGTGTGATTTTGACGAAATTCTCACATAATATGTGCACGGAATGTCCGCATAACCCTTTTGATTTGGAACATCATAGCTCTGAAACCGTTGTCACGGCAACAGAAAATCGTTACTGAAAAGCATTACATGAAAACGATAATAGCATTGCTATATGAAACACTCGGCTTCACATCGCCAGCCACGTTAGTGCTGAGCGTAGAGCGTAGGACTTTGAATCCACAGACCCGGGTTCAATACTATCTCAAAACTATTTTTTTTTCTCCATTAAAAGATCATGTATTCAATTCCAAACAACGAAACAACACATTCGTAGTGTACAAAATCAGCAAATAAATGTAGCATGAGTAATCTTTATCGTTATTATGTCATCATACTTAATTATTTCTCATTATGAATTCCTTAAAGTCATTTAACAGTGTCTCATTGGTTCCATTATGATCGTGTCCTTCATGCATCATAATGCATCTGTGTTAAGTCCATTCTGGCATGATTTGTATTCACCGAGTGTCTCTATTCGTTTTGTTCACTTGTTGTCATTGTAATTTTTCATCTGTAACTTACAAGATCATGATCATGCTTTCAATTCCGAAGAATGTAGCAGCACAATTTAATATTATTACAGTATTATGATGCAAGGGTTTATAGACCAAAGCTGGTTTATAAACTTCTCTTCAAGTTCATTACTTTATTTTGCCAAGTCCTAGCTCTTTGAGCGATTGCTTCATTACTTGGCAAAATAAATTTTGCCAAGTATGTTGGTCAGTCATCTTGTTTGTTTGTTTGTTACTTGGCAAAATACATTTTTGCCAAGTATGTTGGTCAGTCAGCTTGTTTGTTTGTCTGTCCGTCAGTTTGCACGATAGCGGCTGCAATCCTCGTGTGAATGACATCAAATTTACACAGAAGATGCGCATAAGACTCCTTCATAAGCCTATTGAATTTGAAGATCATAGCTCAAAAACTGTTGTCTTGGCGACCAAAAAACTGTTACATTGCTTAAACCTATGGAGATTGGAAAGCCATACATGAGTTGTTACGTGGATGACACCTCCTCTAACTGCCAGCCACGTTAGTGCTGAGCATAGAGCGTACGACTCTCAATCCACAGACCCGGGTTCAAGTCTCTCTTGAAACTATTCTTTTTTTTATTTTTAGCTTACAGAATCATGATCATGCATTTAATCATAAACAAAATAACAACACAATTTAGTAAACGTACAATTTAGTTAACGATAAATAAGTAATTGAAAGATCATAAAAAAATATATATATTACAGTATTATGATGCAGGGGTTTATAGACCAAAGCTATTTTATAGACCTCTCTTCAAGATCATTAACTTTATTTTGCCAAGTCCTAGCTCTTTGAGCGATTGCTTCATTACTTGACGAAATTAAATTTCGTCAAGTATGTTGGTCAGTTGCGTTTGTCTGTCTGTCTGTTTGTTACTTGACGAAATGTAAATTTCGTCAAGTATGTTGGTCAGTTGCGTTTGTCTGTCTGTTTGTTTGTTTGTTTGTTTGTTTATTTGTTAGCGCTCTACAGGTCACAATTTTGATCGTAAAGTCCCGAAAATTTGTCAAAAGATGTGCAATCAGTACACGACCAAGTGATTAACTTTTGGAAGGTCAAGGTCAAATATTGAGGTCAAGGTCACGCAAAACGATAAAAACACATAAATGGCCATAACTCCGGTTCTAATTGTCCCAGAGACTTCAAATCAAGTTCATATTGTAGATAAACTCGAGTTCTATCTTCTGTGACCTTGACCTTGGTATTTGACCTTGACCTTGAGAAGTTCGCCTAAGGTGAATGTCAAGGTCAAATACGAAGGTCAGCGCACCATATCGAGTAGTATATCGTTGGAAAGGTCTTGACCCCCTGATTGCAGTGATACCTTATTTTCAGCGCTGCGACGTAAACTGACGTCACAATGACGTCATAAACGTCAAATTTCCGAAATTTCAAAAGGCTATAACATCGTCAATACTGTATGGAATCTCTTGAAACTTGATATGCATATTGACAGCAATGACCTTTACGAATTTAAGTACGAAGGTCAAAGGTCAAGGTCAAGGTCATCGAAATCCCAGAAAAACACGTTTCCGGTAATAACATCCGTTTGATTTGTCGTAGGTTCATGAATTTTGAACCATATCCTTCAGAAGGGGTATAGTAATCGAGTGTATATGTCAATTTCATGATTGACCTTGAACTTTGTCAGGAAAATAAGGTCATATGAGGAAAACTTCAAGGTCAAATTTTCAAACTAACTGAAACCTATCAAGTAGTATATCAAATGAAAGGTCTTGATTCCCTGGTACATACTTTCTCATCAATTTTGAGATGTGACGTTTATTGACGTCACAGTGACGTCATAAACGTTAATTTTTCGAAATTTCAAACGGTCATAGTGTCCACAAATCTTGTTTGATTCTAATGAAATGATACAGGTATAATATATGTCTTCATGCACAGGCAATGCACAATTTTCGTGACTCAAGGTCAAAGATCAAGGTCAAGGTCACGCAAAATGTTAAAAACGCATAAGTGGCCATAACTCCGGTTCTATTTGTTATAGAGACTTCAAACCAAGTTCATAATGTAGATAAACTCGAGTCCTATATTCTGTGTCCTTGACCTTGGCATTTGACCTTGACCTTGAGAAGTTCGTCATGAGGTGAATGTCAAGGTCAAGTACGAAAGTCAGCGCACCATATCGAGTAGTATATCGTTGGAAAGGTTTTGAGCCCCTGATTGCAGTGATACCCTAATTTTGGCGCTGCGACGTACACTGACGTCACAATGACGTCATAAACGTCAAATTACCGAAATTTCAAAAGGCCATAACAGCGTCAATACTGTATGGAATACCTTGAAACTTGACATGCATATTAATAGCATTGACCTTTACGAATTGAAATACAAAGGTCAAAGGTCAAGGTCAAGGTCATCGAAATCCCAGAAAAACACCTTTTCGGTTATAACATCGTTTTTTAATCGTTGTAATTTGAACAATATCATCAGAAGAGGTATAGCAATCAGACTTATATGTCAATTCCATGATTAACCTTGAACTTGATCGGAAAAATGAGGTCACATGAGCAAAACTTCAAGGTCAAATTTTCAAACTAACTAAAAGCTATCAAGTAATATATCAAATGGAAGGCCTTGAACCCATGATGAATAGTTTCCCATCAGTTTTCAAATGTGACGTTTATTGACGTCACAGTGACCTCATGTACGTAAATTTTTCGAAATTTCGAAAAGCCACAGTGTCCGGAATTCTTGTTCGATTCTGATGGAATTGTTCAAGTATAATTTATATTTTCATGCACGGGCAATGCACAATTTTCGTGACCCAAGGTCAAGGGTCAAGGTCAAAGAAAAGGTCAAAATCACAAAAATTGCCATAACTTCGGAACTATTCGTCATAGAAAGTTCAAACTGGGACCATATTGTAGCATATCAAAAGGTCTTTGTCCGCTGACCTTGAATGTGCACTTTGACCTTGACCTTGAAAAGCTTGCCCAACGTAAAAATTTCATGAAAAAAGTATCTTTCTTCAAATGTCGAGGAGTTGTTCAGTAAATCTTTTCAATGTGTAAATTATGGGTAAATGTTTTAAATGTAAACAAATGTTTAGTCATTTCGTCAAGTGTTGGCCTATGGCCGATTTTTTGTTTGTTTGTTTGTTTGTTAGCGCTCTACAGGTCACAATTTTGATCGTAAAGTCCCGAAAATTTGTCAGAAGACGTGCAATTAGTACTCAACCAAGTGATTAACTTTTGGGAGGTCAAGGTCAAAAACTGAGGTCAAGGTCAAGGAAAAGGTCAAAATCGAAAAATCGCAATAACTCAGTTTCTAATCGATGTTATTTTTTCTAGGTATTTTTATATTTTTCTATGGTCAATTCCGCATCATATGATGCATGCCCGATGGTCGTATGACCAAAACTCCCGATTTCCGGTCCAGGTCGAAAATTTGGGGGTCACGAATTTAGGTTTTTCCTGCCTCACAATATTCAAAACCATATAATAGAGCAAGTTCCCGATAGATGTTCCTGATTTTTACTCAGAAGTTGTGCCTTATCACACAAAACACGATTGTGAAGTTATAGGACTCAAGGTCAAGAATTAGCGTTAAGGTCATAGTAAAGGTCAAAATCGAAAATTCGCAATAACTTCGCTTCTGATCAAAATTAATTTTTCTAAACATTTTTGTATTTTTATTTGGTCAATTCGACATCAGCTGACGTATGTCCGATGGTTGTACGACCAAAACTCCCGATTATCGCCCAAGGTCGAACATTTGGGGGTTTTGAGTTCATTTGAATTTTGTACAATATTCAAACCGTTATTGTGGAGTCAAAATCCAATATAAGTTGCTGATTTTTAATCAGTAGGTGTGTCTTATCACACTGAACATATGTGTAAAGGTGTAGGACTCAAGATCAAGAATTACAGTTAAAGTCATAGTAAAGGTCAAAATCGAAAAATCGCAATAACTCCGTTTCTATTCAATGTTAATTTTTGTGAGTATTTTTATATTTTTTTATGGTCAATTCCACGTCCTGTGGTGCATGCCCGATGGTCGTACGACCAAAATTCCCGATTTTCGGTCCGGGTCAAAAATTCGAGGGTCTTGATTTTATGGTTTCATGTCTCGCAACTTCAACCCCATATTGCGAGGCCAGGTTCTGATATGTGTTATTGATTTTTACTCAAGAGTTGTGCCTTATCAAATTGAACAAATCTGTGGAGTTTCTTAACTCAAGGTCGAAAATTAAGGTCAAGGTCATGTAAAAGGTCAAAATCGAAAAATCGCAATAACTCCACTTTCGATCAACATTAATTTTTGTCAGTATTTTTGTATTTTTGTATGGTCAATTCGGCGTCAAATGGTGTATGTGCGATGGTCGTACGACCAAAACTCCCGATTATCGCCCGATGCCGAAAATCTGGGGGTCATGTGCAAGTTGCATAGTTGTAGCCCTAGAGTAGTGGCCGCAAAATTACCTAACATAAGTTGCCAATTTATAGGAAATATGAAATGTTTTATGCAGATTTGAATACACAAATATGAAATGTGGACTTTTCTTGCTCTAATTCTCCAATTGAGTTGACTGTGAAAGTTGGTTATCAATATTAGTTTGGGTTATAAAGTTACAGTTATTTTGGGATCGATTTCTTCGTGCAGTCATGCCGACATGCATGCGGTCATACATGTACAGTAAAAGTTGTTCACAATGGGGAAGGGAATACGGCAACAAGTTGTATGATGGCTCGGTGGCCGAGTGGTTACAGTGCTCGCTCTCTAACACGTAGGCTGTTGACTCTGTGGGTTAGAATCTACCTGCTGGTAAATATTTTTTTTGCTCTTTGTTTTTTTTTTAGAATATCCAGTACCATTATAATCTATTATAGCGGTTATCCAAGAACTTTTTGCAATGTGTTATGATATATTAATAATATACACTGTTGAATGATCATTTGGTAGGAATATGGGCATTATGTCGTGCGAAAATTGTCGTCGCCTCTGTCATATAATACCAGTATGGCATACAAAAACGGCCATCACGATCTGCTTGAATTCATTAGATGGTTCTCCAAAGATGCAGCATCATGATATGAAAGTTACCAAGTTGTAGTAACGAACATTAATAGCAATACTGTATTTTATGATTTTTTTTATATTGACATCATCAAAATTTTGTGCTGTTAGTAGTATATACTATGTTGATACACACATCGATTGGATGTTTTAAATGAGTCAGTCTCAAATGGCTGGGTCTTGCTCAGGAGACGTCATAAAATTTCAATATGTATGTCTGCTCAGGAGTTGTGCATTATCAATTCTAACAAATTTTTGAAAATTCAGAATTCAGGGACAAGTATTAAGGCCAAGGTCACTGTGTAAATGAAGCAACTCTTGTCTAATTTCTAAAATTGTGAATTCTACTGCTGGGTGATGCTCAGGAGGTGTCTTAAATGTGTCAATTTCTAATGCTAGTTGTTCAGTAAATATTTTCAATGTGTAAATTATGAGTAAATGTTTTAAATGTAAATAAACAAATGTGTACATATTTCGTCAAGTGTTGGCCTATGGCCGATTTTACTGCATGTCAATCAGATGAATATACAATGTATGTTTGTTTGTTAGCGCTCTAGAGGTCACAATTTTGATTCCAGAATCATGAAAACTGGTCGTAAGATGCACAGTCAACATATGACGGATGAGTTCACTTTTGGGAGGTCAAGGTCGAAAATTGAGGTCAAGGTCAATGGAAAGGTCAAAATCGAATAATTGCAATAACTCCGCTCCTAATCAAGTCTAATTTTTTAAAGTATTATTGTAATTTTATTTGGTCCATTCCCTATCATATGATATATGTCCGATGGCCGTACGACCAAAACTGCCGATTTGCGACAGAGGTCGAAAATTCGGGGGTCAAGATTTTCGTTTTTGGGGATCCCAACGTTTTAGACTATGTTTTTTAACCAAGTTTCAATATCTTTTTTTTATGATTTGTACTCAGGAGTTGTGCCTCATCAATTCCAACAAAAGTTTGAAATTTCAGACCTCAAGGTCAAGAATTAAGGCCAAGGTCACGGTGAAAATGAAGCAACTCTCACGTCTAATGTCTAAAATTGTAGACTATACTGCTGGATGATGTTCAGGAGATGGCTTAAATATCTCGATTTCTAATGCTAGGGGTTGTTCAGGAAATGATTTCAATGTGTAAATTTTGTGTACATGTTTAAATGTGTAAATTATTTCGTCAAGTGTTGGCCTATGGCCGATTTTACTGCATGTCGATCAGATGAATATACAATGTATGTTTGTTTGTTAGCGCTCTAGAGGTCACAATTTTGATTCCAGAATCATGAAAACTGGTAGTAAGATGCACAATCAACATATGACGGACGAGTTCACTTTTGGGAGGTCAAGGTCGAAAATTGAGGTCAAGGTCAATGAAAAGGTCAAAATCGAATAATTGCAATAACTCCGCTCCCAATCAAGTCTAATTTTTCTAAGTATTATTGTAATTTTATTTGGTCAATTCCCTATCATATGATGTATGTTTGATGGCCGTACGACCAAAACTGCCGATTTGCGACAGAGGTCGAAAATTCGGGGGTCAAGATTTTCGTTTTTGGGGATCCCAACGTTTTAGACTATGTTTTTTAACCAAGTTTCAATATCTTTTTTTTATGATTTGTACTCAGGAGTTGTGCCTCATCAATTCCAACAAAACTTTGAAATTTCAGACCTCAAGGTCAAGAATTAAGGCCAAGGTCACGGTGAAAATGAAGCAACTCTCACGTCTAATGTCTAAAATTGTAGACTATACTGCTGGATGATGTTCAGGAGATGGCTTAAATATCTCGATTTCTAATGCTAGGGGTTGTTCAGGAAATGATTTCAATGTGTAAATTTGTGTACATGTTTAAATGTAAACAAATGTGTAAATTATTTCGTCAAGTGTTGGCCTATGGCCGATTTTTTGTATGTTTGTCTGTCCGTCCGTTCGCACGATAGCGGGCGCAATTCTTGTCGGATTTTCATGAAATTTTGACACAACATGTGCAAGGATCTTCCTCATAAGCCTTTCGTTTCTGAAGGTCAAAGGTCAAAAATTGACGTCAAGGTCGTTCAAAAACCAAAAAATTTAAAATCGTAATAAGTCCAGTTATATTTTATCTGGAGTTTCGAGATTTCTAGCATCGAATACTATGGCCAATTCTGCATCTTTTGATGTATGGCCGACAGCTGTTGCATAAAAATTGACGATTTTGACTCCGGGTTAAAAAGACGGGTGTCAGGAGTTTCTGGATCAAAAGTTTCATGCATTGCTGTGCAGTCAATTCTTGTCGGATTCTTATAAAATTTTCACAGCATATGCATACCAGATGTCGGCATATTCCTGTAGTTTCTCAAGGTCAAAAGTCAAGAATTAACGCCAAGGTCATTGAAAAACAAAAAAAATAAAAATGGCCATAACTCCACTTTCATTCCACCTGCACTTCCAAAAGTGTTCACGTCTTTTATTATGGTCAATTCTGCATCATTTGATGTATGACCGACAGCAGTTGAATCAAAATTGACGATTTAAACTCCAGGTGAAATACATGGGGGTCAGGAAGTTCGGATCCAAAGTTTAACACTTTGCTGTGCAGTCGATTCTTGTCTGATTTTGACGAAATGCTCACATAATATGTGCACGGGATGTCCGCATAACCCTTTTAATTTGGAACATCATAGCTCTCAAACTGTTGTCACGGCAACAGAAAATCGTTACTGAAAAGCATTACATGAAAACGATAATAGCATTGCTATATGAAACACTCCGCTTCACATCGCCAGCCACGTTAGTGCTGAGCGTAAAGCGTAGGACTTTGAATCCACAGACCCGGGTTCGATACTATCTCAAAACTATTTTTTTTCTCCATTAAAAGATCATGTATTCAATTCCAAACAACGAAACAACACATTCGTAGTGTACAAAATCAGCAAATAAATGTAGCACGAGTAATCTTTATCGTTAATATGTCATCATACTTAATTATTTCTCACTATGAATTCCTTAAAGTCATTTAACAGTGTCTCATTGGTTCCATTATGATCGTGACCTTCATGCATCATAATGCATCTGTGTTAAGTCCATTCTGGCATGATTTGTATTCACCGAGTGTCTCTATTCGTTTTGTTCACTTGTTGTCATTGTAATTTTTCATCTGTAACTTACAAGATCATGATCATGCTTTCAATTCTGAAGAATGTAGCAGCACAATTTAATATTATTACAGTATTATGATGCAAGGGTTTATAGACCAAAGCTGGTTTATAGACTTCTCTTCAAGTTCATAACTTTATTTTGCCAAGTCCTAGCTCTTTGAGCGATTGTTTGTTTGTTAGTTTGTTTGTTTGTTTGTTTGTTTGTATGTTTGTCTGTCCGTCTGTTATGACGATAGCGGGCGCAATTCTTGTCGCATTTTCATGAAATTTTCACACAATATGCGCAAGCAGCTTCCGCATAAGCCTTTCGTTTCTGAAGGTCAAAGGTCAAAAATTGACGCCAAGGTCATTGAAAAACCAAAAAATTAAAAATCGTAATAACTCCAGTTATATTTTATCTGGACTTTCGAGATTTCTTGCATCGATTACTATGGCCAATTCGGCATCTTTTGATGTATGGCCGACAGCTGTTGCATCAAAATTGACGATTTTGTCTCCAGGTTAAAAATACGGGGGTCAGGAGTTTCTGGATCAAAAGTTTCATGCATTGCTGTGCAGTCAATTCTTGTCGGATTCTTATGAAATTTTCACAGCATATGCACACCGGATGTCGGCATATTCCTGTTGTTTCTCAAGGTCAAAAGTCAAGAATTAACGCCAAGGTCATTGAAAAACAAAAAAAATAAAAATGGCAATAACTCCACTTTCATTCCACCTGCACTTCCAAAAGTGTTCACGTCTTTTATTATGGTCAATTCTGCATTATTTGGTGTATGACCGACAGCAGTTGAATCAAAATTGACGATTTAAACTCCAGGTGAAATACATGGGGGTCGGGAAGTTCGGATCCAAAGTTTTACACATTGCTGTGCAGTCGATTCTTGTGTGATTTTGACGAAATTCTCACATAATATGTGCACGGAATGTCCGCATAACCCTTTTGATTTGGAACATCATAGCTCTGAAACTGTTGTCACGGCAACAGAAAATCTTTACTGAAAAGCATTACATGAAAACGATAATAGCATTGCTATATGAAAGACTCCGCTTCACATCGCCAGCCACGTTAGTGCTGAGCGTAGAGCGTAGGACTTTGAATCCACAGACCCGGGTTCAATACTATCTCAAAACTATTTTTTTTTCTCCATTAAAAGATCATGTATTCAATTCCAAACAACGAAACAACACATTCGTAGTGTACAAAATCAGCAAATAAATGTAGCACGAGTAATCTTTATCGTTATTATGTCATCATACTTAATTATTTCTCACTATGAATTCCTTGAAGTCATTTAACAGTGTCTCATTGGTTCCATTATGATCGTGTCCTTCATGCATCATAATGCATCTGTGTTAAGTCCATTCTGGCATGATTTGTATTCACCGAGTGTCTCTATTCGTTTTGTTCACTTGTTGTCATTGTAATTTTTCATCTGTAACTTACAAGATCATGATCATGCTTTCAATTCTGAAGAATGTAGCAGCACAATTTAATATTATTACAGTATTATGATGCAAGGGTTTATAGACCAAAGCTGGTTTATAGACTTCTCTTCAAGTTCATTACTTTATTTTGCCAAGTCCTAGCTCTTTGAGCGATTGCTTCATTACTTGGCAAAATAAATTTTGCCAAGTATGTTGGTCAGTCATCTTGTTTGTTACTTGGCGAAATCTTCGATTTTGCCAAGTATGTTGATCGGTTTGGATGTTTGTTTGTAATTTTGTTTGTTTGTTTGTCTGTTCGCCCTCTAGAGGGCGCCATTTTTGTCAGATTTTTGTGACATTTTGCCCACACATGCACATCCAAATTCTTAGATCCCCCATTGTTTTTCAAGGTCGTAGGTCAAAGGTCAAGGTCACAGGAACATTTTGAAAATCGCCTGCCATTTAAGCCAATGATAAAATTAAAAGGTCCATATCTCAAGAACTATTGCAGATAGAGCAAAAATAACATTATTTTCGGATCAGCAACATAGGTTTAATATATAAAAAGCATAGATTATGCAAATTAGCATGTATTTTACTATGATGACGTCATCTCACACCAAACCGGAAGTAGAATTATTTTCCAAGCAAATGGACTCAAGATGCCCAAGGATCAGTTTTTAGGCCATTTTGGTGTGTTTGAAAGCCAAAAATTGATACTTTCCCCTATTATCACCCACTTTTCAACGAAAACCTCCATATCTCAGTGAATATTGATCGTAGAGCAAAAAGGACGTTATTTTCGGACCCATAGGGCTAAATGGCACTATTTTAGGTGTGGTTTGGTATCAGATTACACCTGTGGTGTCAAATTAGACCAAACCGGAAGTAGAATTATTTTCCAAGCAAATGGGCCCAGGATGCCCAAGGATCAGTTATTAGGCCGTTTTGGTGTGTTTCAAGGCCAAAAATTGATACTTTCCCCTATCATCACCCACTTTCCATAAAAACCTCCATATCTCAATAAATATTGATCATAGAGCAAAAAGGACGCTACTTTCGGACCCATAGGGCTAATTGGCAATATAATAAGTGTGGTTTGGTATCAGATTACACCTGTGGTGTCAAATTACACCAAACCGGAAGTAGAATTATTTCTCAAGCAAATGGGCTCAGGATGCCCAAGGATCAGTTATTTTTCCATTTTGATGTCTTTCAAGGCCCAAAAATGATACTTTCCCCTATTATCACCCACTTTCCATGAAAAACCTCCATATATCAGTAAATATTGATTGTAGAGCAAAAAAGACGTTATTTTCGGACCCATAGGGCTAATTGGCATTAAACTAAGTGTGGTTTGTTATCAGATTACACCTGTGGTGTCAAATTACACCAAACCGGAAGTAGAATTATTTTTCAAGCAAATGGGCTCAGGATGCCCAAGGATAAGTTATTAAGCCAATTTGGTGTCTTTCAAGGCCCAAGATTGATACCTTCCCCTATTATCGCCCACTTTCCATAAAAACCTCCATATCTCATTAAATATTGATCGTAGAGCAAAAAGGACGTTATTTTCAGACCCAGAGGGCTAATTTGCAACATGATAAGTGTGGTTTGGTATCAGATTACACTTGTGGTGTCAAATCACACCAAACCGGAGGTAGAATTATTTTTCAAGCAAATGGTCTGAGGATGAAGAGGATCAGTTATTAGGCCGTTTTGGTGTGTTTCAAGGCCAAAAATGAATACTTTCTCCAATTATAACTCACTTTCCATGAAAACCTCCATATCTCATTAATTATTGATCGTAGAGCAAAAAGAACGTTATTTTCAGACCCGGAGGGCTAATTGACAATATATTAGGTGTGGTTTGTTATCAGATTACACCTGTTGTGTCAAATTACATCTAACCGGAAGTAGAATTGTTTATATACTAGGTGTGGTTTGGTATCAGATTACACCTGTTGTGTCAAATTACATCAAACCGGAAGTAGAATTGTTTATATACTAGGTGTGGTTTGGTATCAGATTACACCTGTGGTCTCAAATTACACAAATCCGAAAGTAGAATTATTTTCAAGCGAATGGGCTCAGGATGCCCACTGTTCAGTTCTCAGGCTGGTTTAGTGTAAAATTAAAAAAAAACATATACAGCTATCAAACTGACATGCTGTGAATACTTATAAGTTATTTGCACAGTTGATTTAAACAATTGACACACCATGATAATTTTACTTTCTATAACTATGGTAATTGTCATGATTAAGCTACATCTATTGAGACTAATAACGTATGTATTAAGTGCAATTGTCCCACCACTACAGTTTTTATTTATAACACAAACTGCTCCTCAATGACATTTCAGAATTAAAAACTCAATTAGTATTTTACAGTTTGATTTCGCCAAGTGTCACTGCGGAGCAGTGATAAAAAAAAAACCAACCACTGTATATTGCAATTAATGTCTGAAGTATCGTTCAAGAAGTATGTCTAGCTCAATTTTTAAGTATTTGATCAACATCAGCTCGAAACAATTGTGCACAGCGCTGATGTAAGCTCATTGTAATGCTGTTATCTAGTTTTTTATGTATGGCAAAAATCATCAAATCTGTCAACATTCTAAAACCTAAAACGCAAAAATCTAAAACGCAAAAAAGACGCTGCATTTCGCCAAGGCTGCTTGCAGCGTTTTCTCGTTTGTTTGTTTGTTTGTTTGTATGTTTGTCTGTCCGTCCGTTCGCACGATAGCGGGCGCAATTCTTGTCGGATTTTCATGAAATTTTGACACAACATGTGCAAGGATCTTCCTCATAAGCCTTTCGTTTCTGAAAGTCAAAGGTCAAAAATTGACGTCAAGGTCGTTCAAAAACCAAAAAATTCAAAATCGTAATAAGTCCAGTTATATTTTATCTGGAGTTTAGAGATTTCTAGCCTCGAATATTATGGCCAATTCTGCATCTTTTGATGTATGGCCGACAGCTGTTGCATCAAAATTGACGATTTTGACTCCGGGTTAAAAAGACGGGGGTCAGGAGTTTCTGGATCAAAAGTTTCATGCATTGCTGTGCAGTCAATTTTTGTCGGATTCTTATGAAATTTTGACAGCATATGCACACAGTATAACGGCACATTCCTGTTGTTTCTCAAGGTCAAAGGTCAAGAATTAACGCCAAGGTCATTGAAAAACCACAAAATTAAAAATCGTCATAACTCCACTCTCATTCCACCTGCACTTCCAAAAGTGTTCACGTCTTTTATTATGGCCAATTCTGCATCTTTTGATGTATGACCGACAGCGGTTGAATCAAAATTGACGATTTAAACTCCAGGTGAAATACATGGGGGTCAGGAAGTTCGGATCCAAAGTTTAACACATTGCTGTGCAGTCGATTCTTGTGTGATTTTGACGAAATTCTCACATAATATGTGCACGGAATGTCCGCATAACCCTTTTGATTTGGAACATCATAGCTCTGAAACTGTTGTCACGGCAACAGAAAATCGTTACTGAAAAGCATTACATGAAAACGATAATAGCATTGCTATATGAAACACTCCACTTCACATCGCCAGCCACGTTAGTGCTGAGCGTAGAGCGTAGGACTTTCAATCCACAGACCCGGGTTCAATACTATCTCAAAACTATTTTTTTTCTCCGTTAAAAGATCATGTATTCAATTCCAAACAACGAAACAACACATTCGTAGTGTACAAAATCAGCAAATAAATGTAGCACGAGTAATCTTTATCGTTATTATGTCATCATACTTAATTATTTCTCACTATGAATTCCTTAAAGTCATTTAACAGTGTCTCATTGGTTCCATTATGATCGTGTCCTTCATGCATCATAATGCATCTGTGTTAAGTCCATTCTGGCATGATTTGTATTCACCGAGTGTCTCTATTCGTTTTGTTCACTTGTTGTCATTGTAATTTTTCATCTGTAACTTACAAGATCATGATCATGCTTTCAATTCTGAAGAATGTAGCAGCACAATTTAATATTATTACAGTATTATGATGCTAGGGTTTATAGACCAAAGCTGGTTTATAGACTTCTCTTCAAGTTCATTACTTTATTTTGCCAAGTCCTAGCTCTTTGAGCGATTGCTTCAGTTGTATGTTGCTCAGCGATCAAATATGTGTTCTGTCCGTCTGTTCGCACGACAGCGGGCGCAATCCTTTTCGGAATGACATGAAATTTTCAAAGAAGATGCGCATAAGACTCCTGCATAAGCCTATTGATTTTGAAGGTCATAGCTTAAAAACTGTTGTCTTGGCGACTGAAAAACCGTTACATAACTATAACTATGGAGGCTGGAAAACCGTAAAGTAACTGTTACATGGAATACACTTCTTCACACTGTCGGCAACGTTGGTGCAGTGGATAGAGCGTAAGACTTTGAATCCAAAGACCCGTGTTCAACCCTCCCTCAAAACTCTAATCTCTTTTATCTCTAACTTAGTTTTTATACAGTCAGTTGCAGTGTTATTTCTAGTTTATAATGCACCTTTTACATTTGGAATAGATTGAAAACTCGCCGAGATATCAAAGTGGAAAGAGCAGTGTTATTTTTTTTTGCACCAGGAGTTATTTTCATAGTTTTCATGTCATACTTAACTATTTGTCGCTATAAATATCACTTAACAGTGTCTCATTGGTTCCATTATGATCGTGTCTTTTATGCGTCATAGCGCATCCGTGTTAGCTCCATTCTATCAATAATACATACATCATTATATCGTTCCATCTCGGTTGCGTAGTAATACAGTATATCATAAAAGTATCCAAACGCAGATCTCAAACAACATTTCTTTTGTTTTCTGACTCAGAGGTGTACAAGTGATATAACGAAGCCTAAAACTCTTGTCTAAATACAATCTGTGGCAAGCGACAGGCTCTTTTATATCAGAACTATCCTGGGTGACGAAACGGCATAGAGATCAGCCCTATTCCCGGTTTTTAGCAGTAATTTGCCTTCAAGGACCTGTTACAATATAACACAACTTGTTGCTGTCAGCCCCGTTGGTGCAGTGCATAGAGCTCAGGACTTTGAATCCACAGACCCGGGTTCAACTCTCTCTCAAAACTTTTTTTCTCTCTCTAAATTACAGGATCATGTCTTTTATAGCATAACTGTGCAATTTAATACATGTACAACTTACTTATTGATTAAACTATTATAGTGTGTATGAAGCATTTATAAACCAAAACTTGTTGATAGACTTCTCGTCAGTTCATTGACTTTATTTTGCCAAGTCCTAGCTCTTTGAGCGATTGCTTCATTTTTAGTTGACGAATTAAAAATTTGTCAACTATGTTGGTCAGTTCGGTTTGTCTGTTTGTTTGTTTGTCTGTTTGTCTGTTTGCACGTTACAGGTCACAGTTTTGGCCGGATCATCACCAAATCGTATGGATACAATGCCTAGGTATATACCTGGAAACCGGTGAATTTTTGTGACCCTAGGTCAAAGGTCAAGGTCAAGGTCACACAAAACGTTGAAAACACATAAGTGGTCATAACTCCGGTTCTAATTGTTATAGAGACTTCTAACCAAGTGCATATTGTAGATACACTCGAGTTCTATCGTCTGTGACCTTGACCTTGACATTTGACCTTGACCTTGAGAAGTTCGCCCCAGGTCGAAATCAAGGTCAAGTACGAAGGTCAGCGCAGCATATCGAGTAGTATATCGTTGGAAAGGTCTTGACCCCCTGATCGCAGTGATACCCTATTTTCGGCGTTGCGACGTACACTGACGTCACAATGACGTCATAAACGTCAAATTCCCGAAATTTCAAAAGGCCATAACATCGTCAATACTGCATGGAATCTCTTGAAACTTGATATGCATATTGACAGCAATGACCTCTACGAATTTGAGTGCAAAGGTCAAAGGTCAAGGTCAAGGTCATCGAAATCCCAGAAAAACACGTTTCCGGTAATAACATCCGTTTGAATTGTCGTAGGTTCATGAAATTTGAACCATATCGTTCAGAAGAGGTATAGCAATCGAACCTATATGTCAATTTCATGATTGACCTTGAACTTGGTCAGGAAAATAAGGTCATATGAGGAGAACTTCAAGGTCAAATTTTAAAACTAACTGAAACCTATCAAGTAGTATATCAAATGAAAGGTCTTGATTCCCTGGTACATACCTTTTCATCAGTTTTGAGCTGTGACGTTTATTGACGTCACAGTGACGTCATAAACGTTAATTTTTCAAAATTTCAAACGGTCATAGTGTCCACAAATTTTGTTTGATTCTGATGAAATTTTACAGATACAATATATATATTCATGCACAGACAATGAACAATTTTTGTGACTCAAGGTCCAAATTCAAGGTCAAGGTCACGCAAAATGTTAAAAACACGTAAGTGGCCATAACTCCGTTTCTATTTGTGCTAAAGACTTCAAACCAAGTTCATATTGTAGATAAACTCAAGTTCTATCTTCTGTGACCTTGACCTCGGCATTTGACCTTGACCTTGAGAGTTTGCCATGAGGTGAATGTCAAGGTCAGGTACGAAGGTCAGCGAATCATATCGAGTACTATATCGTTGGAAAGGTCTTGGGCCCCTGATTGCAGTGATACCTTATTTTCGGCGCTGCGACGTACACTCACGTCACAATGACGTCATAAACGTCAAATTACCGAAATTTCAAAAGGCCACGACAGCGTCAATACTGTATGGAATATCTTGAAACTTGACATGCATATTAATAGCATTGACCTCTACGAATTGAAATACAAAGGTCAAAGGTCAAGGTCAAGGTCATCGAAATCCTAGAAAAACACCTTTTCGGTTATAACATCTGCTTGAATCATTGTAGTCTCATAAAATTTGAACCATATCATTCAGAAGAGGCATGGTAATCATATGTACATGTCAATTTTATAATTGATCTTGAACTTGGTCGCAAAAATGAGGACACATTCAAAACTTCAAGGTCAAATTGTCAAACTAACTGAAACATATCACAGTTTAGGTTCGGATCATCACCAAACTTTATGGGAACACTTTTTAGGCTCAAAGCCAGGCACCCATTGATTTTAGTCAAATTCGCCTGAAAAATGTTGCAATGGCAACGGAAAAACTGCTTTGCATTTTATTGTTATCATCAAAATCTAGTTTGTTCTTCGTATATTACCGCTCTGCAAGCCACAGTTTTGGACGTATCATGACCAAATTGTACGTATGAAATGCTTATGTATATACTTGCAAATGGGTGAAATTTGGGGACCCTAGGTCAAAGGTCAAGGTCAAGGTCACATAAAGTGTCGAAAACACATAAATGGCCATAACTTCGGTTCTAATCGCCCTAGAGACTTCAAACCAAGTTCATATTGTAGATTAACTCGAGTTCTATCTTCTGTGACTTGACCTTGACATTTGACCTTCGACCTCATTTTCAAGGTCAGAGCACAATGTGGCTAATATATCGCTTTTTATCGACTTTACAGCTTTGGACATACATGTATAGGAAATGATATATGATATATCTTCTCATGATTTGAAAATTGAGGTCAGAGCACAAAATGGCTAATATCTCACTAAAACATATATCTAAAACATATATTTTCCGGTAACCTTCCTAATTCGTCAACTGCCGGGCCTATGGCCCCTCGTTTGTTTGTTTGTATGTTTGTCTGTCCGTCCGTTCGCACGATAGCGGGCGCAATTCTTGTCGGATTTTCATGAAATTTTGACACAACATGTGCAAGGATCTTCCTCATAAGCCTTTAGTTTCTGAAGGTCAAAGGTCAAAAATTGACGTCAAGGTCGTTCAAAAACCAAAAAATTTAAAATCGTAATAACTCCAGTTATATTTTATCTGGAGTTTCGAGATTTCTTGCATCGATTAATATGGCCAATTCTGCATCTTTTGATGTATGGCCGACAGCTGTTGCATCAAAATTGACGATTTTGACTCCAGGTTAAAAAGACGGGGGTCAGGAGTTTCTGGATCAAAAGTTTCATGCATTGCTGTGCAGTCAATTTTTATCGGATTCTTATGAAATTTTGACAGCATATGCACACAGTATAGCGGCATATTGCTGTTGTTTCTCAAGGTGTTGTTTCTCAAGCATATTGCTGTTGTTTCTCAAATTAACACCAAGGTCATTGAAAAACCAAAAAATTAAAAATCGTCATAACTCCACTTTCATTCCACCTGCACTTCCAAAAGTGTTCACCTCTTTTACTATGGCCAATTCTGCATATTTTGATGTATGTCCGACAGTGATTGAATCAAAATTGACGAATCAAACTCCAGGTGAAATACATGGGGGTCAGGAATTTCGGATCCAAAGTTTAACACATTGCTGTGCAGTCAATTCTTGTGTGATTTTGACGAGATTCTCACAGTATATGTGCACAAAACATCCGCATAACCCTGTTGATTTGGAACATCATAGCTCTAAAACTGTTGTCATGGTAACGGAAAAACCGTTACTTGACAAATCACATGAAAACCGTGTTAGCATTGCTATACGAAATACACCACCTCACATTGCCTGCGACGTTAGTGCTGTGCATAGAGCTTAGGACTTTAAATCCACAGACCCGTGTTCGAGTCTCTCTTGAAACTATTTTTTTTTATCGCTTGCTTACACGATCAAGTATTTAATTCCAAATAACAAAACAACGCATTCATAATGTAGGTATTCAGCAAATAAATGTACCAGGAGTAATTTTCATAGTTTTCATGTCATCATACTTAACTATTTGTCGCTAAAAATATCACTTAACAGTGTCTCATTGGTTCCATCATGATCGTGTCTTTTATGCATCATAGCGCATCCGTGTTAGCTCCATTCTATCAATAATACATACATCATTATATCGTTCCATCTCGGTTGCGTAGTAATACAGTATATCATAAAAGTATCCAAATGCAGATCTCAAACAACATTTCTTTTGTTTTCTGACTCAGAGGTGTACAAGTGATATAACGAAGCCTAAAACTCTTGTCTAAATACAATCTGTGGAAAGCGACAGGCTTTTATATCAGAACTATCCTGGGTGACGAAACGGCGTAGAGATCAGCCCTATTCCCGGTTTTTAGCAGTAATTTGCCTTCAAGAACCTGTTACAATACAACACAACTTGATGCTGTCAGCCTCGTTGGTGCAGTGCATAGAGCTCAGGACTTTGAATCCACAGACCCGGGTTCAACCCTCCCTCAAAACTCTTTTATCTCTAACTTACTTTTCATGCAGTCAGTTGCAATGTTATTTCTAGTTTATGGTGCACTTTTCACATTTGGAATGAATTGAAAACTCGCCGAGATATCAAAGTAGAAAGAACAGTGGGGTAAGTCTGATTCTCAATCCGTTCACACGCCAATAAGCTGTAAAAACGATGACCCCGTGTGGACATTTCTCATCCAAAATATACACACTCGGTTGCCTAGTAGTACAGTATATCATGTATGTATCCAAATGCAAGTCTCAAACAACGTTTCTTTTGTTTTCTGACTCAGGGGTGTCCAACTGGTACAATAAAGTCTAACACTCGTGTCTAAATACAGTCTGTGTCAAGCGACAGGACCACTTTATATCAGAACTTTTGGGGGTGACCAACCGGCGCTAGAACCGGCCCCATTCCCGGTTTTTAGCAGTAGCTTGCCGTGAAGGACCTGTTACAATACATACACCACTTCTGCTGTCGGTCACGTTGGCGCTGTGCATAGAGTGTACGACTTTGAATCCGCAGACCCCGGTTCAACTCTCTCTCAAAACTTGTTTTTTCTTTCTAACTTACAAGATCATGTCTTTTATAGCATAACTGCACAATTTAATACATGTACAACTTACTTAACAGCAACTAGAAAAAACTATTCAAGTCTCTCTCAAAACGTTTTTTAGCTGGTTTATTATAGACTTCTTTTCAAGTTCATTACTTTATTTTGCCAAGTCCTAGCTCTTTGAGCGATTGCTTCATTACTTGGCAAAATAAATTTTGCCAAGTATGTTGGTCAGTCATCTTGTTACTTGACGAAATTAAATTTCGTCAAGTATGTTGGTCAGTTGCGTTTGTCTGTCTGTCTGTCTGTTTGTTTGTTACTTGACGAAATGTAAATTTCGTCAAGTATGTTGGTCAGTCGAGTTTGTCTGTCTGTCTGTTTGTTACTTGACGAAATTAAATTTCGTCAAGTATGTTGGTCAGTTGCGTTTGTCTGTCTGTCTGTCTGTTTGTTACTTGACGAAATTAAATTTCGTCAAGTATGTTGGTCAGTTGCGTTTGTCTGTCTGTCTGTCTGTCTGTCTGTTTGTTTGTTTGTTTGTTTGTTTGTTTGTTTGTTAGCGCTCTACAGGTCACAATTTTGATCGTAGAGTGCTGAAAATTTGTCAGAAGTTGTGCAGTCAGTACTCGACCAAGTGATTAACTTTTGGGAGGTCAAGGTCAAAAATTGAGGTCAAGGTCAAGCAAAAGGTCAAAATCGAAAAATCGCAATAACTCAGTTTCTAATCGATGTTATTTTTTCTAGGTATTTTTATATTTTTCTATGGTCAATTCCGCATCATATGATGCATGCCCGATGGTCGTATGACCAAAACTCCCGATTTCCGGTCCAGGTCGAAAATTTGGGGGTCACGAATTTAGGTTTTTCCTGCCTCACAATATTCAAAACCATATAATAGAGCAAGTTCCCGATAGATGTTCCTGATTTTTATTCAGAAGTTGTGCCTTATCACACAAAACACGATTGTGAAGTTATAGGACTCAAGGTCAAGAATTAGCGTTAAGGTCATAGTAAAGGTCAAAATCGAAAATTCGCAATAACTTCGCTTCTGATCAAAATTAATTTTTCTAAACATTTTTGTATTTTTATTTGGTCAATTCGACATCAGCTGACGTATGTCCGATGGTTGTACGACCAAAACTCCCGATTATCGCCCAAGGTCGAACATTTGGGGGTTTTCAGATCATTTGAATTTTGTACAATATTCAAACCGTTATTGTGGAGTCAAAATCCAATATAAGTTGCTGATTTTTAATCAGTAGGTGTGTCTTATCACACTGAACATATGTGTAAAAGTGTAGGACTCAAGATCAAGAATTACAGTTAAAGTCATAGTAAAGGTCAAAATCGAAAAATCGCAATAACTCCGTTTCTATTCAAAGTTAATTTTTGTGAGTATTTTTATATTTTTTTATGGTCAATTCCACGTCCTGTGGTGCATGCCCGATGGTCGTACGACCAAAATTCCCGATTTTCGGTCCGGGTCAAAAATTCGAAGGTCTTGATTTTATGGTTTCATGTCTCGCAACTTCAACCCCATATTGCGAGGCCATGTTCTGATATGTGTTATTGATTTTTACTCAAGAGTTGTGCCTTATCAAATTGAACAAATCTGTGGAGTTTCTTAACTCAAGGTCGAAAATTAAGGTCAAGGTCATGTAAAAGGTCAAAATCGAAAAATCGCAATAACTCTACTTTCGATCAACATTAATTTTTGTCAGTATTTTTGTATGGTCAATTCGGCGTCAAATGGTGTATGTGCGATGGTCGTACGACCAAAACTCCCGATTATCGCCCGATGCCGAAAATCTGGGGGTCATGTGCAAGTTGCATAGTTGTAGCCCTAGAGTAGTGGCCGCAAAATTACCTAACATAAGTTGCCAATTTATAGGAAATATGAAATGTTTTATGCAGATTTGAATACACAAATATGAAATGTGGACTTTTCTTGCTCTAATTCTCCAATTGAGTTGACTGTGAAAGTTGGTTATCAATATTAGTTTGGGTTATAAAGTTACAGTTATTTTGGGATCGATTTCTTCGTGCAGTCATGCCGACATGCATGCGGTCATACATGTACAGTAAAAGTTGTTCACAATGGGGAAGGGAATACGGCAACAAGTTGTATGATGGCTCGGTGGCCGAGTGGTTACAGTGCTCGCTCTCTAACACGTAGGCTGTTGACTCTGTGGGTTAGAATCTACCTGCTGGTAAATATTTTTTTTGCTCTTTGTTTTTTTTTAGAATATCCAGTACCATTATAATCTATTATAGCGGTTATCCAAGAACTTTTTGCAATGTGTTATGATATATTAATAATATACACTGTTGAATGATCATTTGGTAGGAATATGGGCATTATGTCGTGCGAAAATTGTCGTCGCCTCTGTCATATAATACCAGTATGGCATACAAAAACGGCCATCACGATCTGCTTGAATTCATTAGATGGTTCTCCAAAGATGCAGCATCATGATATGAAAGTTACCAAGTTGTAGTAACGAACATTAATAGCAATACTGTATTTTATGATTTTTTTTATATTGACATCATCAAAATTTTGTGCTGTTAGTAGTATATACTATGTTGATACACACATCGATTGGATGTTTTAAATGAGTCAGTCTCAAATGGCTGGGTCTTGCTCAGGAGACGTCATAAAATTTCAATATGTATGTCTGCTCAGGAGTTGTGCATTATTAATTCTAACAAATTTTTGAAAATTCAGAATTCAGGGACAAGTATTAAGGCCAAGGTCACTGTGTAAATGAAGCAACTCTTGTCTAATTTCTAAAATTGTGAATTCTACTGCTGGGTGATGCTCAGGAGGTGTCTTAAATGTGTCAATTTCTAATGCTAGTTGTTCAGTAAATATTTTCAATGTGTAAATTATGAGTAAATGTTTTAAATGTAAATAAACAAATGTGTAGATATTTCGTCAAGTGTTGGCCTATGGCCGATTTTTACTTGACGAAATTAAATTTCGTCAAGTATGTTGGTCAGTTGCGTTTGTTACTTGACGAAATTAAATTTCGTCAAGTATGTTG
Organism: Terebella lapidaria; assembly: GCA_949152475.1. NCBI lineage: Eukaryota > Metazoa > Annelida > Polychaeta > Terebellida > Terebellidae > Terebella > Terebella lapidaria. Next base: position 16,332,791 of record OX424569.1, on the reverse strand, counting down.
GTCAGTTGCGTTTGTCTGTCTGTTTGTTACTTGACGAAATGTAAATTTCGTCAAGTATGTTGGTCAGTTGCGTTTGTCTGTCTGTTTGTTTGTTTGTGTGTTTGTTTGTGTGTTAGCGCTCCACAGGTCACAATTTTGATCATAGAATCATGCAAATAGGTCAGAAGATGTGCAATCATATACAGATGGATGAGTTCATTTTTGGGAGGTCAAGGTCAAATATTGAGGTCAAGGTCACGCAAAACGATAAAAACACATAAATGGCCATAACTCCGGTTCTAATTGTCCTAGAGACTTCAAACCAAGTTCATATTGTAGATAAGCTCGAGTTCAATCTTCTGTGACCTTGACCTTGGCATTTGACCTTGACCTTGAGAAGTTCGCCTAAGGTGAATGTCAAGGTCAAATACGAAGGTCAGCGCACCATATCGAGTAGTATATCGTTGGAAAGGTCTTGACCCCCTGATTGCAGTGATATCTTATTTTCGGCGCTGCGACGTACACTGACGTCACAATGACGTCATAAACGTCAAATTTCCGAAATTTCAAAAGGCCATAACATCGTCAATACTTTATGGAATCTCTTCAAACTTGATATGCATATTGACAGCAATGACCTCTACGAATTAAAGTACAAAGGTCAAAGGTCAAGGTCAAGGTCATCGAAATCCCAGAAAAACACGTTTCCGGTAATAGCATCCGTTTGATTTGTCGTAGGTTCATGAATTTTGAACCATGTCCTTCAGAAGAGGTATAGTAATCGAGTGTATATGTCAATTTCATGATTGACCTTGAACTTTGTCAGGAAAATAAGGTCATATGAGGAAAGCTTCAAGGTCAAGTTTTCAAACTAACTGAAACCTATCAAGTAGTATATCAAATGAAAGGTCTCGATTCCCTGGTACATACTTTCTCATCAGTTTTGAGATGTGACGTTTATTGACGTCACAGTGACGTCATAAACGTTAATTTTTCGAAATTTAAAACGGTCATAGTGTCCACAAATCTTGTTTGATTCTAATGAAATTATGCAGGTATAATATATGTCTTCATGCACAGGCAATGCACAATTTTCGTGACTCAAGGTCAAAGATCAAGGTCAAGGTCACGCAAAATGTTAAAAACACATAAGTGGCCATAACTCCGGTTCTATTTGTTATAGAGACTTCAAACCAAGTTCATATTGTAGATAAACTCGAGTCCTATCTTCTGTGACCTTGACCTTGGCATTTGACCTTGACCTTGAGAAGTTCGTCATGAGGTGAATGTCAAGGTCAAGTACGAAAGTCAGCGCACCATATCGAGTAGTATATCGTTGGAAAGGTTTTGAGCCCCTGATTGCAGTGATACCTTATTTTCGGCGCTGCGACGTACACTGACGTCACAATGACGTCATAAACGTCAAATTACCGAAATTTCAAAAGGCCATAACAGCGTCAGTACTGTATGGAATACCTTGAAACTTGACATGCATATTAATAGCATTGACCTTTACGAATTGAAATACAAAGGTCAAAGGTCAAGGTCAAGGTCATCGAAATCCCAGAAAAACACCTTTTCGGTTATAACATCTGTTTGAATCGTTGTAGTCTCATAAAATTTGAACCATATCATTCAGAAGAGGTATAGCAATCAGACTTATATGTCAATTCCATGATTAACCTTGAACTTGATCGGAAAAATGAGGTCACATGAGCAAAACTTCAAGGTCAAATTTTCAAACTAACTAAAAGCTATCAAGTAATATATCAAATGGAAGGCCTTGAACCCATGATAAATAGTTTCCCATCAGTTTTCAAATATGACGTTTATTGACGTCACAGTGACCTCATGTACGTTAATTTTTTTGAAATTTCGAAAAGCCACAGTGTCCGGAATTCTTGTTTGATTCTGATGGAATTGTTCGTGTATAATTTATATCTTCATGCATGGGCAATGCACAATTTTCGTGACCCAAGGTCAAGGGTCAAGGTCAAGGTCAAGAAAAAGGTCAAAATCACAAAAATTGCCATAACTTCGGAACTATTCGTCATAGAAAGTTCAAACTGGGACCATATTGTAGCATATCAAAAGGTCTTTGTCCGCTGACCTTGAATGTGCACTTTGACCTTGACCTTGAAAAGTTTGCCCAACGTAAAAATTTCATGAAAAAAGTATCTTTCTTCAAATGTCGAGCAGTTGTTCAGTAAATCTTTTTAATGTGTAAATTATGGGTAAATGTTTTAAATGTAAACAAATGTTTAGTCATTTCGTCAAGTGTTGGCCTATGGCCGATTTTTTGTTTGTTTGTTTGTTTATTTGTTAGCGCTCTACAGGTCACAATTTTGATCGTAAAGTCCCGAAAATTTGTCAGAAGATGTGCAATTAGTACTCGACCAAGTGATTAACTTTTGGGAGGTCAAGGTCAAAAACTGAGGTCAAGGTCAAGGAAAAGGTCAAAATCGAAAAATCGCAATAACTCAGTTTCTAATCGATGTTATTTTTTCTAGGTATTTTTATATTTTTCTATGGTCAATTCCGCATCATATGATGCATGCCCGATGGTCGTATGACCAAAACTCCCGATTTCCGGTCCAGGTCGAAAATTTGGGGGTCACGAATTTAGGTTTTTCCTGCCTCACAATATTCAAAACCATATAATAGAGCAAGTTCCAGATAGATGTTCCTGATTTTTACTCAGAAGTTGTGCCTTATCACACAAAACACGATTGTGAAGTTATAGGACTCAAGGTCAAGAATTAGCGTTAAGGTCATAGTAAAGGTCAAAATCGAAAATTCGCAATAACTTCGCTTCTGATCAAAATTAATTTTTCTAAACATTTTTGTATTTTTATTTGGTCAATTCGACATCAGCTGACGTATGTCCGATGGTTGTACGACCAAAACTCCCGATTATCGCCCAAGGTCGAACATTTGGGGGTTTTGAGATCATTTGAATTTTGTACAATATTCAAACCGTTATTGTGGAGTCAAAATCCAATATAAGTTGCTGATTTTTAATCAGTAGGTGTGTCTTATCACACTGAACATATGTGTAAAGGTGTAGGACTCAAGATCAAGAATTACAGTTAAAGTCATAGTAAAGGTCAAAATCGAAAAATCGCAATAACTCCGTTTCTATTCAATGTTAATTTTTGTGAGTATTTTTATATTTTTTTATGGTCAATTCCACGTCCTGTGGTGCATGCCCGATGGTCGTACGACCAAAATTCTCGATTTTCGGTCCGGGTCAAAAATTCGACGGTCTTGATTTTATGGTTTCATGACTCGCAACTTCAACCCCATATTGCGAGGCCAGGTTCTGATATGTGTTATTGATTTTTACTCAAGAGTTGTGCCTTATAAAATTGAACAAATCTGTGGAGTTTCTTAACTCAAGGCCGAAAATTAAGGTCAAGGTCATGTAAAAGGTCAAAATCGAAAAATCGCAATAACTCCACTTTCGATCAACATTAATTTTTGTCAGTATTTTTGTATTTTTGTATGGTCAATTCGGCGTCAAATGGTGTATGTGCGATGGTCGTACGACCAAAACTCCCGATTATCGCCCGATGCCGAAAATCTGGGGGTCATGTGCAAGTTGCATAGTTGTAGCCCTAGAGTAGTGGCCGCAAAATTACCTAACATAAGTTGCCAATTTATAGGAAATATGAAATGTTTTATGCAGATTTGAATACACAAATATGAAATGTGGACTTTCCTTGCTCTAATTCTCCAATTGAGTTGACTGTGAAAGTTGGTTATCAATATTAGTTTGGGTTATAAAGTTACAGTTATTTTGGGATCGATTTCTTCGTGCAGTCATGCCGACATGCATGCGGTCATACATGTACAGTAAAAGTTGTTCACAATGGGGAAGGGAATACGGCAACAAGTTGTATGATGGCTCGGTGGCCGAGTGGTTACAGTGCTCGCTCTCTAACACGTAGGCTGTTGACTCTGTGGGTTAGAATCTACCTGCTGGTAAATATTTTTTTTGCTCTTTGTTTTTTTTTAGAATATCCAGTACCATTATAATCTATTATAGCGGTTATCCAAGAACTTTTTGCAATGTGTTATGATATATTAATAATATACACTGTTGAATGATCATTTGGTAGGAATATGGGCATTATGTCGTGCGAAAATTGTCGTCGCCTCTGTCATATAATACCAGTATGGCATACAAAAACGGCCATCACGATCTGCTTGAATTCATTAGATGGTTCTCCAAAGATGCAGCATCATGATATGAAAGTTACCAAGTTGTAGTAACAAACATTAATAGCAATACTGTATTTTATGATTTTTTTTATATTGACATCATCAAAATTTTGTGCTGTTAGTAGTATATACTATGTTGATACACACATCGATTGGATGTTTTAAATGAGTCAGTCTCAAATGGCTGGGTCTTGCTCAGGAGACGTCATAAAATTTCAATATGTATGTCTGCTCAGGAGTTGTGCATTATTAATTCTAACAAATTTTTGAAAATTCAGAATTCAGGGACCAAGTATTAAGTATTAAGTATTAAGGCCAAGGTCACTGTGTAAATGAAGCAACTCTTGTCTAATTTCTAAAATTGTGAATTCTACTGCTGGGTGATGCTCAGGAGGTGTCTTAAATGTGTCAATTTCTAATGCTAGTTGTTCAGTAAATATTTTCAATGTGTAAATTATGAGTAAATGTTTTAAATGTAAATAAACAAATGTGTAGATATTTCGTCAAGTGTTGGCCTATGGCCGATTTTTACTTGACGAAATTAAATTTCGTCAAGTATGTTGGTCAGTTGAGTTTGTCTGTTTGTCTGTTTGTCTGTTTGTTTGTTTGTTTGTTTGTATGTGTGCACTCTACAGGTCACAATTTTGGTCGTATCGTCATGAAACTTCACCAGAAGGTGGACAATCAATTTCGGACCAAGTGGTAAACTTTTCGGAGGTCAAGGTCAAAAACTGAGGTCAAGGTCAAGCAAAAGGTCAAAATCGAAAAATTGCGATAACTTCGCTTGTAATTAAGATTATTTTTTCTAATTATTTTTATATTTTTCTATGGTCAATTCTGCATCACATGATGCATGCCCGATGGTCGTACGACCAAAACTCCCGATTTTCGGTCCAGGTCGAAAATTTGGGGGTCAAGAATTTAGGTTTTTCCTGTCTCACAATATTCAAAACCATATTATAGAGCCAGGTTCCAATATATGTTGCTGATTTTCACTCAGGAGTTGTGCCTTATCACGCAGAACAAGATCCTGAAGTTTCAGAGCTCAGGGTCAAGGATTAGAGTTAAGGTCATAGTAAAGGTCAAAATCGAAAAATCGTGATAACTCCGCTTCTAATCAAGATTATTTTTTCTGTGTATTTTTATATTTTTCTATGGTCAATTCCGCATCACATGATGCATGTCTGATGGTCGTATGATCTAAACTCTCGATTTTCGGTCCAGCTCGAAAATTTGGGGGTCATGAACTTAGGTCTTGCTTGTCTCAATTTTCAAAACCCTATTGTAGAGCCAGGATCCAATATATGTTTCTGATTTTTACTCAGGAGTTGTGCCTTATCACGCAGAACAAGATCCTGAAGTTTCAGAGCTCAGGGTCAAGGATTAGAGTTAAGGTCATAGTAAAGGTCAAAATCGAAAAATCGTGATAACTCCGCTTCTAATCAAGATTATTTTTTCTGTGTATTTTTATATTTTTCTATGGTCAATTCCGCATCACATGATGCATGTCTGATGGTCGTATGACCTAAACTCTCGATTTTCGGTCCAGGTCGAAAATTTGGGGGTCATGAACTTAGGTCTTGCTTGTCTCAATTTTCAAAACCCTATTGTAGAGCCAGGATCCAATATATGTTTTTGATTTTTACTCAAGAGTTGTGCCTCCTCACGCAGAACATGACTGTGAAGTTATAGGGCTCAAGGTCAAGAATTACAGTTAAGGTCATAGTAAAGGTCAAAATTGAAAAATCGTGATAACTCCGCTTGTAATCATGATTATTTTTTCTGATTATTTTTGTATTTCTCTATGGTCAAATCCGCATCATATGATACATGTCCGATGGTCGTATGACCAAAACTCTGGATTTTCGGTCCAGGTCGAAAATTTGGGGGTCATGAATTTAGGTTTTTCCTGTCTCACAATATTCAAAACCACATTATAGAGCCAGGTTCCAATATATATTGCCGGATTTTACTCAGGAGTTGTGCCTGATCACGCAGAATAAGATTGTGAAGTTGTAGAACTCAAGGTCACGAGTTTTCCCGATCGAATTCTGCACGCTGCCAGTCCAATGTACAGCCATGACAAAATTCAGTGTTTATCCTGAGCGAAGTCTCTCCTACGCACTATACTTTACACGTTTTGAGTTTCAATGAACAGAATGGCGCAGTCAATAGAGGCGTTACGTGTTTGTGCGAGGGGCCAGTGGTTCGATTCTCACTGTTGACGATTTTTTTTTCTTCTAAAATTCAATTCCAAATGACTTTTTCTGTTTCTGAGTGGTCTTGTAAGCATCCCAAACCTGCCATGCTTTATGTAATTCTATTGTTTCTAATTATAATGATCACCTTTGAAGGAAAAAACACTGTTCCACGAATAGCGACGAACTATTTTATCGAGCTTTCCAAAATCTAGTTTGTTCTTTATATTTGAAGTTACAAGCCGCTTTAAATTCAGCATTACGGCCACAACTGTGAATGATCTGTGGTATTAGCTGCTAACAAATGCATGACAAAAGGCGTGTACCAGATGATATGTCTGCTTCATATGATGCATGTGGGATTGGGGGTCTGGTAAGTCCAGATTAAACACTGTATCTTTTGTTGGGGAGATACATTTATAAGCTACAGCTTCTAGTATTCTCCCCTTCAACATTCTTTTTATTGTCAATGTGTATAACTGTATATGTACATGAATTTGAATGTTGAATAAATATTTTTGAATTGAATTGAATTGAATTGAACTGTATCGTGTCATTTTACAGGGTCTCATTGGTTTCATTATGATCGAACAATGCATGTTTTTGTCATAACGCGTTTGTGTTAACTCCATTCTTCATAGCCTTAAAATATGACCTAATTACAACTGTTTGTTAATATAAAAACATTGATAAAAAGAAGACAAGCAATTATTAGGTCATATTTTAGGGCTGTGCAATCGCCACATGTCTAAGCCTCTCTATTTGTTTTGTTTACTTGTTGTCAATGTAATTTCATATTTGTGCGGGAATATTTGGTGTTTGTTATTCGCTCATTTTTAGGCTATCGATATTTGTTTTTGGATTTTTGTAATTTTGATATATTTTAGGTTTTTTAGTAGTGGCATCATCAAAATTTTGTGCCGTTAGCATGGTTAGAGGTAATATATTATGTTGATACATACGCAAACTAGATGTTTCAAATGGTTCAGTTTCCAATGCTATATGTTGTCAGGGGATGCCATAAATGTGTAAATAATGAGTAAATGTTTTGAATGTAAACAAATGTGTAGATTTTCGTCAAGTGTTGGCCTATGGCCGATTTTCTGTCTGTCTGTCTGTTTGTTTGTTTGTTTGTTTGTTTGTTAGCGCTCTACAGGTCACAATTTTGATCGTAAAGTCCCGAAAATTTGTCAGAAGACGTGCAATTAGTACTCGACCAAGTGATTAACTTTTGGGAGGTCAAGGTCAAAAACTGAGGTCAAGGTCAAGGAAAAGGTCAAAATCGAAAAATCGCAATAACTCCGTTTCTAATCAATATTATTTTTTCTAGGTATTTTTATATTTTTCTATGGTCAATTCCGCATCATATGATGCATGCCCGATGGTCGTATGTCCAAAACTCCCGATTTCCGGTCCAGGTCGAAAATTTGGGGGTCAAGAATTTAGGTTTTTCCTGCCTCACAATATTCAAAACCATATAATAGAGCAAGTTCCCGATAGATGTTCCTGATTTTTACTCAGAAGTTGTGCCTTATCACACAAAACACGATTGTGAAGTTATAGGACTCAAGGTCAAGAATTAGAGTTAAGGTCATAGTAAAGGTCAAAATCGAAAAATCGCAATAACTTCGCTTCTGATCAAAATTAATTTTTCTAAACATTTTTGTAATTTTATTTGGTCAATTCAACATCAGCTGACGTATGTCCGATGGTTGTACGACCAAAATTCCAGATTATCGCCCAAGGTCGAACATTTGGGGGTTTTGAGATCATTTGAATTTTGTACAATATTCAAACCGTTATTGTGGAGTCAAAATCCAATATAAGTTGCTGATTTTTATTCAGTAGGTGTGTCTTATCACATTGAACATATGTGTAAAGGTGTAGGACTCAAGATCAACAATTACAGTTAAAGTCATAGTAAAGGTCAAAATCGAAAAATCGCAATAACTCCGTTTCTATTCAATGTTATTTTTTTTGAGTATTTTTATATTTTTTTATGGTCAATTCCACGTCCTGTGGTGCATGCCTGATGGTCGTACGACCAAAACTCCCGATTTTCGGTCTGGGTCGAAAATTTGAGGGTCTTGATTTTATGGTTTCATGTCTCGCAAACTTCAACCCCATATTGCGAGGCCACGTTCTGATATGTGTTACTGATTTTTACTCAGGAGTTGTGCCTTATCATATTGAACAAATCTGTGGAGTTTCTCAATTCAAGGTCGAAAATTAAGGTCAAGGTCATGTAAAAGGTCAAAATTGAAAAATTGCAATAACTCCACTTTCGATCAACAATAATTTTTGTCAGTATTTTTGTATTTTTTTATGGTCAATTCGGCGTCAAATGGTGTATGTACGATGGTCGTACGACCGAAACTCCCGATTATCGCCCGATGCCGAAAATCTGGGGGTCATGTGCAAGTTGCATAGTGGTAGCCCTAGAGTAGTGGCCGCAAAATTACCTAACATAAGTTGCCAATTTATAGGAGATATGAGATGTTTTATGCAGATTTGAATACACAAATATGAAATGTGGACTTTTCTTGCCCTAATTCTCCAATTGAGTTGACTGTGAAAGTTGGTTATCAATACTAGTTTGGGTTATAAAGTTACAGCTATTTTGGAATCGATTTCTTCGTGCAGTCATGCCGACATGCATGCGGTCATACATGTACAGTAAAAGTTGTTCTCCATGGAGAAGGGAATACGGCAACAAGTGGTATGATGGCTCGGTGGCCGAGTGGTTACAGCGCTCGCTCTCTGACACGTAGGCTTTTGACTCTGCGGGTTCGAATCTACCTGCTGGTAAATATTTTTTTTTTTTTTTTTTTTTTTTTTAGAATATCCAGTACCATTATAATCTATTATAGTGGTTATCCAAGAACTTTTTGCAATGTGCTATGATATATTATGAATATACACTGTTGAATGATCATTTGGTACGAATATGGGCATTATGGCGTGCGAAAATTGTCGTCGCCTCTGTCATATAATACCAGTATGGCATACAAAAACGGCCATCACGATGTGCTTGAATTCAATAGATGGTTCTCCAAAGATGCAGCATCATGATATGAAAGTTACCAAGTTGTAGTAACGAACATTAATAGCAATACTATATTTTATGATTTTTTTTATATTGACAGCATCAAAATTTTGTGCTGTTAGTAGTATATACTATGTCGATACACACATCGATTGGATGTTTTAAATGAGTCAGTCTCAAATGGCTGGGTCTTGCTCAGGAGACGTCATAAAGTTTCAATATGTATGTCTGCTCAGGAGTTGTGCATTATTAATTCTAACAAATTTTTGAAAATTCAGAATTCAGGGACAAGTATTAAGGCCAAGGTCACTGTGTAAATGAAGCAACTCTTGTCTAATTTCTAAAATTGTGAATTCTACTGCTGGGTGATGCTCAGGAGGTGTCTCAAATGTGTCAATTTCTAATGCTAGGAGTTGTTCAGTAAATCGTTTCAATGAGTAAATTCTGTGTAAATGTTTTAAATGTAAACAAATGTGTAAATAAATTCGTCAAGTGTTGGCCTATGGCCGATTTTTTGTTTGTTTGTTTGTTTGTTAGCGCTCTACAGGTCACAATTTTGATCGTAAAGTCCCGAAAATTTGTCAGAAGACGTGCAATTAGTACTCGACCAAGTGATTAACTTTTGGGAGGTCAAGGTCAAAAACTGAGGTCAAGGTCAAGGAAAAGGTCAAAATCGAAAAATCGCAATAACTCCGTTCCTAATCAATATTATTTTTTCTAGGTATTTTTATATTTTTCTATGGTCAATTCCGCATCATATGATGCATGCCCGATGGTCGTATGACCAAAACTCCCGATTTCCGGTCCAGGTCGAAAATTTGGGGGTCACGAATTTAGGTTTTTCCTGCCTCACAATATTCAAAACCATATAATAGAGCAAGTTCCCGATAGATGTTCCTGATTTTTACTCAGAAGTTGTGCCTTATCACACAAAACACGATTGTGAAGTTATAGGACTCAAGGTCAAGAATTAGCGTTAAGGTCATAGTAAAGGTCAAAATCGAAAAATCGCAATAACTTCGCTTCTGATCAAAATTAATTTTTCTAAACATTTTTGTATTTTTATTTGGTCAATTCGACATCAGCTGACGTATGTCCGATGGTTGTACGACCAAAACTCCCGATTATCGCCCAAGGTCGAACATTTGGGGGTTTTGAGATCATTTGAATTTTGTACAATATTCAAACCGTTATTGTGGAGTCAAAATCCAATATAAGTTGCTGATTTTTAATCAGTAGGTGTGTCTTATCACACTGAACATATGTGTAAAGGTGTAGGACTCAAGATCAAGAATTACAGTTAAAGTCATAGTAAAGGTCAAAATCGAAAAATCGCAATAACTCCGTTTCTATTCAATGTTAATTTTTGTGAGTATTTTTATATTTTTTTATGGTCAATTCCACGTCCTGTGGTGCATGCCCGATGGTCGTACGACCAAAATTGCCGATTTTCGGTCCGGGTCAAAAATTCGAGGGTCTTGATTTTATGGTTTCATGTCTCGCAACTTCAACCCCATATTGCGAGGCCAGGTTCTGATATGTGTTATTGATTTTTACTCAAGAGTTGTGCCTTATAAAATTGAACAAATCTGTGGAGTTTCTTAACTCAAGGTCGAAAATTGAGGTCAAGGTCATGTAAAAGGTCAAAATCGAAAAATCGCAATAACTCCACTTTCGATCAACATTAATTTTTGTCAGTATTTTTGTATTTTTGTATGGTCAATTCGGCGTCAAATGGTGTATGTGCGATGGTCGTACGACCAAAACTCCCGATTATCGCCCGATGCCGAAAATCTGGGGGTCATGTGCAAGTTGCATAGTTGTAGCCCTAGAGTAGTGGCCGCAAAATTACCTAACATAAGTTGCCAATTTATAGGAAATATGAAATGTTTTATGCAGATTTGAATACACAAATATGAAATGTGGACTTTTCTTGCTCTAATTCTCCAATTGAGTTGACTGTGAAAGTTGGTTATCAATATTAGTTTGGGTTATAAAGTTACAGTTATTTTGGGATCGATTTCTTCGTGCAGTCATGCCGACATGCATGCGGTCATACATGTACAGTAAAAGTTGTTCACAATGGGGAAGGGAATACGGCAACAAGTTGTATGATGGCTCGGTGGCCGAGTGGTTACAGTGCTCGCTCTCTAACACGTAGGCTGTTGACTCTGTGGGTTCGAATCTACCTGCTGGTAAATATTTTTTTTGCTCTTTGTTTTTTTTTAGAATATCCAGTACCATTATAATCTATTATAGCGGTTATCCAAGAACTTTTTGCAATGTGTTATGATATATTAATAATATACACTATTGAATGATCATTTGGTAGGAATATGGGCATTATGTCGTGCGAAAATTGTCGTCGCCTCTGTCATATAATACCAGTATGGCATACAAAAACGGCCATCACGATCTGCTTGAATTCATTAGATGGTTCTCCAAAGATGCAGCATCATGATATGAAAGTTACCAAGTTGTAGTAACGAACATTAATAGCAATACTGTATTTTATGATTTTTTTTATATTGACATCATCAAAATTTTGTGCTGTTAGTAGTATATACTATGTTGATACACACATCGATTGGATGTTTTAAATGAGTCAGTCTCAAATGGCTGGGTCTTGCTCAGGAGACGTCATAAAATTTCAATATGTATGTCTGCTCAGGAGTTGTGCATTATTAATTCTAACAAATTTTTGAAAATTCAGAATTCAGGGACAAGTATTAAGGCCAAGGTCACTGTGTAAATGAAGCAACTCTTGTCTAATTTCTAAAATTGTGAATTCTACTGCTGGGTGATGCTCAGGAGGTGTCTTAAATGTGTCAATTTCTAATGCTAGTTGTCCAGTAAATATTTTCAATGTGTAAATTATGAGTAAATGTTTTAAATGTAAATAAACAAATGTGTAGATATTTCGTCAAGTGTTGGCCTATGGCCGATTTTTTGTTTGTTTGTTAGCGCTCTACAGGTCACAATTTTGATCGTAAAGTCCCGAAAATTTGTCAGAAGATGTGCAGTCAGTACTCGACCAAGTGATTAACTTTTATGAGGTCAAGGTCAAATATTGAGGTCAAGGTCACGCAAAACGATAAAAACACATAAATTGTCATAACTCCAGTTCTATTCGTTATAGAGACTTCAAACCAAGTTCATATTGTAGATAAACTCGAGTTCTATCTTTTGTGACCTTGACCTTGGCATTTGACCTTGACCTTGAGAAGTTCGTTATGAGGTGAATGTCAAGGTCAAGTACGAAGGTCAGCGCACCATATCGAGTAGTATATTGTTGGAAAGGTCTTGAGCCCCTGATTCCAGTGATATCTCATTTTTGGCGCTGCGACATAAACTGATGTCACAATGACGTCATAAACGTCAAAAATCCGAAATTTCAAAGTGCCATAACATGGTCAATAGTGTATGGAATCCCTTGAAATTTGATATGCATTTTGACAGCATTGACCTCTACGAACTGAAGTACAAAGGTCAAAGGTCAAGGTCAAGGTCATTGAAATCCCAGAAAAACACGTTTCTTGTAATAACATCCGTTTGAATTGTCGTAGGTTCATGGAATTTGAACCATATCATTCAGAAGAGGTATAGCAATCGGACCTATATGTCAATTCCATGATTGACCTCAAACTTTGTCTATAATCTGACAAAACTTAATCAGAATCCTATGATAATTCTGGTTTTTACAGATATTTTTTATGTTTTCATGGCTCCAATTTTCACAAATTTACTGAACATTTAATTCTAAATCATTTATGCAGTCAGTTGCAGTGTTATTTCTAGTTTATGGTCCACTTTTCACATTTGGAATAAATTGAAAACTCGCCGAGATATCAAAGTAGAAAGAGAAGTGGGGTGAATCTGATTCTCAATCCGTTCACACACCAATAAGCTGTAGAAACGATTACCCCCTGTGGACATGTCCCCTTCTAAATATACACACTCGGTTGAGCAGTAGTACAGTATATCATATATGTATCCAAGTGCACATCTCAAACAACAAAACAATTCTTTTGTTTTCTGACTCAGAGGTGTCAAACTGGTATAATAAAGCCTAAAACTCATGTCTAAATACAGTCTGGGTCAAGCGACAGCCCACTTTATATCAGAACTTTTATTACTTTGATTTTGGCAATTATTACTTGACGAAATGTAAATTTCGTCAAGTATGTTGGTCAGTCGAGTTTGTTACTTGACGAAATTAAATTTCGTCAAGTATGTTGGTCAGTTGAGTTTGTCTGTTTGCCTGTTTGTCTGTTTGTTTGTTTGTGTGCACTCTACAGGTCACAATTTTGGTCGTATCGTCATGAAACTTCACCAGAAGGTGGACAATCAATTTCGTACCAAGTGGTAAACTTTTAGGAGGTCAAGGTCAAAAATTGAGGTCAAGGTCATAGAAAAGGTCAAAATCGAAAAATCGCGATAACTTCGCTTCTAATTGAGATTATTTTTTCTGGGTATTTTTATATTTTTTTATGGTCAATTCTGCATCATCTGATGCATGACCGATGGTCGTACGACCAAAATTCCCGATTTTCGGTCCAGGTCGAAAATTTGGGGGTAAAGAATTTAGGTTTTTCCTGTCTCACAATATTCAAAATCATATTATAGAGCCAGGTTCCAATATATGTTGCTGATTTTTACTCAGGAGTTGTGCCTTATCACGCAGAACAAGATCCTGAAGTTTCAGAGCTCAGGGTCAAGGATTAGAGTTAAGGTCATAGTAAAGGTCAAAATCGAAAAATCGTGATAACTCCGCTTCTAATCAAGATTATTTTTTCTGAGTATTTTTGTATGTTTCTATGGTCAATTCCGCATCACATGATGCATGTCTGATGGTCGTATGACCTAAACTTTCGATTTTCGGTCCAGGTCGAAAATTTGGGGGTCATGAACTTAGGTCTTGCTTGTCTCATTTTTCAAAACCATATTGTAGAGCCAGGTTCCAATATATGTTGCTGATTTTCACTCAGGAGTTGTGCCATATCACGCAGAACAAGATCCTGAAGTTTCAGAGCTCAGGGTCAAGGATTAGAGTTAAGGTCATAGTAAAGGTCAAAATCGAAAAATTGAGATAACTCCGCTTCTAATCAAGATTATTTTTTCTGTGTATTTTTATATTTTTCTATGGTCAATTCCGCATCACATGATGCATGTCTGATGGTCGTATAACCTGAACTCTCGATTTTCGGTCCAGGTCGAAAATTTGGGGGTCATGAACTTAGGTCTTGCTTGTCTCAATTTTCAAAACCCTATTGTAGAGCCAGGTTCCAATATATGCTTCTGATTTTTACTCAGGAGTTGTGCCTCTTCACGCAGAACATGACTGTGAAGTTGTAGGGCTCAAGGTCAAGAATTACAGTTAAGGTCATAGTGAAGGTCAAAATTGAAAAATCGTGATAACTCCGCTTGTAATCATGATTATTTTTTCTGATTATTTTTGTATTTTTCTATGGTCAAATCCGTATCATATGATACATGTCCGATGGTCGTATGACCAAAACTCTGGATTTTCGGTCCAGGTCGAAAATTTGGGGGTCATGAATTTAGGTTTTTCCTGTCTCACAATATACAAAACCACATTATAGAGCCAGTTTCCAATATATATATTGCCGGATTTTACTCAGGAGTTGTGCCTGATCACGAAGAATAAGATTGTGAAGTTGTAGAACTCAATGTCACGAGTTTTCCCGATCGAATTCTCCACGCTGCCAGTCAAATGTACAGCCATGGCATAATTCAGTGTTTATCCTGAGCGAAGTCTCTCCTACACACTATACTTTACAAGTGTTGAGCTTCAATGAACAGAATGGCGCAGTCAGTAGAGGCGTTAGGTTTGTGTGCGAGGGGTCAGTGGTTCAATTCTCACTGTTGACTGATTTTTTTTTTTCTTCTAAAATTCAATTCCAAATGACTTTTTCTGTTTCTGAGTGGTCTTGTAAGCATCCCAAACCTGCCATGCTTTATGTAATTCTATTGTTTCGAATTATCATGATCACCTTTGATGCAAAAACACTGTTCCACGAA
This sequence comes from Terebella lapidaria, assembly GCA_949152475.1. Taxonomy (NCBI): domain Eukaryota; kingdom Metazoa; phylum Annelida; class Polychaeta; order Terebellida; family Terebellidae; genus Terebella; species Terebella lapidaria. The sequence continues at coordinate 16,317,302 of OX424569.1, read as the reverse complement.
TAGTTCCACGAACTATTTTATCGGGTTTTCTAGTGGTATCATCAAAATCTAGTTTGTTCTTTATATTTAAAGTTACAAGCCGCTTTAAATTCAGCATTACGGCCACAACTGTGAATGATCTGTGGTATTAGCTGCTAACAAATGCATGACAAAAGGCTTGTACCAGATGATATGTCTGCTTCATATGATGCATGTGCGATGGGGGGTCTGGTAAGTTGCATGGCGAATGGCCCAGATTAAACACTGTATCGTGTCATTTTACAGGGTCTCATTGGTTTCATTATGATCGAGCGATGCATGTTTTTGTCATAACGCGTTTGTGTTAACTCCATTCTTCATAGCCTTAAAATATGACCTAATTACAACTGTTTGTTAATATAAAAAACATTGGTAAAAAGCAGACAAGCAATTATTAGGTCATATTTTAGGGCTGTGCAATCGCCACATGTCTAAGCCTCTCTATTTGTTTTGTTTACTTGTTGTCAATGTAATTTCATATTTGTGGGGGAATATTTGCTGTTTGTTATTCGCTCATTTTTAGGCTATCGATATTTGCTTTTGGATTTTTGTAATTTTGATATATTTTAGGTTTTTTAGTAGTGGCATCATCAAAATTTTGTGCCGTTAGCATGGTTAGAGGTAATATATTATGTTGATACATACGCAAACTAGATGTTTCAAGTGGTTCAGTTTCCAATGCTATATGTTGTCAGGGGATGCCATAAATGTGTAAGTTATGAGTAAATGTTTTGAATGTAAACAAATGTGTAGATTTTTCGTCAAGTGTTGGCCTATGGCCGATTTTCTGTCTGTCTGTTTGTTACTTGACGAAATTAAATTTCGTCAAGTATGTTGGTCAGTCGCGTTTGTCTGTCTGTTTGTTTGTTTGTTTGTTTGTTTGTTTGTTTGTGTGTTTGTTTGTGTGTTAGCGCTCCACAGGTCACAATTTTGATCGTAGAATCATGCAAATAGGTCAGAAGATGTGCAATCAAATACAGATGGATGAGTTCATTTTTGGGAGGTCAAGGTCAAATATTGAGTTCAAGGTCACGCAAAACGTCAAAAACACATAAATGGCCATAACTCCGGTTCTAATTGTCCTAGAGACATCAAACTAAGTTCATGTTGTAGATATACTTGAGTTCTATCTTCTGTGACCTTGACATTGACATTTGACCTTGACCTTGAGAAGTTCGCCATAAGGTGAATGTCAAGGTCAAGTACGAATGTCAGCGCACCATATCGAGTAGTATATCGTTGGAAAGGTCTTGACCCCCTGATTCCAGTGATACCTTATTTTTGGCGCTGCGACGTAAACTGACGTCACAATGACGTCATAAACGTCAAATTTCCGAAATTTCAAAAGGCCATAACATCGTTAATACTGTATGGAATCTCTTGAAACTTGATATGCATATTGACAGCAATGACCTCTACGAATTTAAGTACAAAGGTCAAAGGTCAAGGTCAAGGTCATCGAAATCCTAGAAAAACACGTTTCCGGTAATAAGATCCGTTTGAATTGTCGTAGGTTCATGAAATTTGAACCATATCATTCAGAAGAGGTATAGCAATCGGGCGTATATGTCAATTTCATGATTGACCTTGAACTTGGTCAGGAAAATAAGGTCATATGAGGAAAACTTCAAGGTCAAATTTTCAAACTAACTGAAACCTATCAAGTAGTATATCAAATGAAAGGTCTTGATTGCCTGGTACATAATGTCTCATCAGTTTTGAGATGTGACGTTTATTGACGTCACAGTGACGTCATAAACGTTAATTTTCCGAAATTTCAAACGGTCGTAGTGTCCACAAATCTTGTTTGAATCTGATGAAATTACACATTTATAATATATGTCTTCATGCACAGGCAATGCACAATTTTCGTGACTCAAGGTCAAAGATCAAGGTCAAGGTCACGCAAAATGTTAAAAACACATCAGTGGCCATAACTTCGGTTCTATTTGTTATAGAGACTTCAAACCAAGTTCATATTGTAGATAAACTCGAGTCCTATCTTCTGTGACCTTGGCCTTGGCATTTGATCTTGACCTTGAGAAGTTCGCCTAAGGTGAATGTCAAGGTCAAATACGAAGGTCATCGCACCATATCGATTAGTATATCGTTGGAAAGGTTTTGAGCCATTGATTGCAGTGATGCCCTATTTTCGGCGCTGCGACGTACACTGACGTCACAATGACGTCATAAACGTCAAAGTACCGAAATTTCAAAAGGCCATAACAGCGTCAATACTGTATGGAATACCTTGAAACTTGACATGCATATTAATAGCATTGACCTTTAAAAATTGAAATACAAAGGTCAAAGGTCAAGGTCAAGGTCATTGAAATCCCAGAAAAACACCCTTTCGGTTATAACATCTGTTTGAATCGTTGTAGTCTCATAAAATTTGAACCATATCATTCAGAAGAGGTATAGCAATCAGACTTATATGTCAATTCCATGATTAACCTTGAACTGGATCGGAAAAATGAGGTCACATGAGCAAAACTTCAAGGTCAAATTTTCAAACTAACTAAAAGGTATCAAGTAATATATCAAATGGAAGGCCTTGAACCCATGATAAATAGTTTCCCATCAGTTTTCAAATGTGACGTTTATTGACGTCACAGTGACCTCATGTACGTAAATTTTTCGAAATTTCGAAAAGCCACAGTGTCCGGAATTCTTGTTCGATTCTGATGGAATTGTTCAAGTATAATTTATATCTTCATGCACGGGCAATGCACAGTTTTCGTGACCCAAGGTCAAGGGTCAAGATCAAGGTCAAAGAAAAGGTCAAAATCACAGAAAATTGCCATAACTTCGGAACTATTCGTCATAGAAAGTTCAAACTGGGACCATATTGTAGCATATCAAAAGGTCTTTGTCCGCTGACCTTGAATGTGCACTTTGACCTTGACCTTGAAAAGTTTGCCCAACGTAAAAATTTCATGAAAAAAGTATCTTTCTTCAAATGTCGAGGAGTTGTTCAGTAAATCTTTTCAATGTGTAAATTATGGGTAAATGTTTTAAATGTAAACAAATGTTTAGTCATTTCGTCAAGTGTTGGCCTATGGCCGATTTTTTGTTTGTTTGTTTGTTAGCGCTCTACAGGTCACAATTTTGATCGTAAAGTCTCGAAAATTTGTCAGAAGATGTGCAATTAGTACTCGACCAAGTGATTAACTTTTGGGAGGTCAAGGTCAAAAACTGAGGTCAAGGTCAAGGAAAAGGTCAAAATCGAAAAATCGCAATAACTCAGTTTCTAATCAATGTTATTTTTTCTAGGTATTTTTATATTTTTCTATGGTCAATTCCGCATCATATGATGCATGCCAGATGGTCGTACGACCAAAACTCCCGATTTCCGGTCCAGGTCGAAAATTTGGGGGTCACGAATTTAGGTTTTTCCTGCCTCACAATATTCAAAACCATATAATAGAGCAAGTTCCCGATAGATGTTCCTGGTTTTTACTCAGAAGTTGTGCCTTATCACACAAAACACGATTGTGAAGTTATAGGACTCAAGGTCAAGAATTAGAGTTAAGGTCATAGTAAAGGTCAAAATCGAAAAATCGCAATAACTTCGCTTCGGATCAAAATTATTTTTTCTAAACATTTTTGTATTTTTATTTGGTCAATTCGACATCAGCTGACGTATGTCCGATGGTTGTACGACCAAAACTCCCGATTATCGCCCAAGGTCGAACATTTGGGGGTTTTGAGATCATTTGAATTTTGTACAATATTCAAACCGTTATTGTGGAGTCAAAATCCAATATAAGTTGCTGATTTTTAATCAGTAGGTGTGTCTTATCACATTGAACATATGTTTAAAGGTGTAGGACTCAAGATCAACAATTACAGTTAGAGTCATAGTAAAGGTCAAAATCGAAAAATCGTAATAACTCCGTTTCTAATCAATATTATTTTTTCTAGGTATTTTTATATTTTTCTGTGGTCAATTCCGCATCATATGATGTATGCCTGATGGTCGAATGACCAAAACTCCCGATTTTCGGTCCAGGTCGAAAATTTGGGGGTCACGAATTTAGGTTTTTTCTCGCAATATTCAAAACCATATTATACAGCAAATTCCCGATATATGTTGCTGATTTTCACTCAGAAGTTGTGCCTTATCACAAAGAAACACGATTGTGAAGTTATAGGACTCAAGGTTAGGAATTAGACTTAAGGTCATAGTAAAGGTCAAAATCGAAAAATCACAATAACTTCGCTTCTAATCAAAATTAATTTTTCTAAACATTTTTATATTTTTATTTGGTCAATTCGACATCAGCTGACGTATGTCCGATGGTTGTACGACCAAAACTCCCGATTATCGCCCAAGGTCGAACATTTGGGGGTTTTGAGATCATTTGAATTTTGTACAATATTCAAACCGTTATTGTGGAGTCAAAATCCAATATAAGTTGCTGATTTTTAATCAGTAGGTGTGTCTTATCACATTGAACATATGTGTAAAGGTGTAGGACTCAAGATCAACAATTACAGTTAAAGTCATAGTAAAGGTCAAAATTGAAAAATCACAAATACTCCTTTCCTAATAATTATTATTTTTTCTACATATTTTTGTATTTTTCTATGGTCGATTCCGCGTCATATGATTCATATCGGAATCAAACCCAAAACTCCCGATTTTCAGTCTGGGTAGAAAATTTGGGGTTTAGGTTTTTTCTTGTCTTGCTAGTTTCACAACCATGCTATGTCACCAGGTTCCAATATATTTTGCGGATTTTTACTCAGGAGCTGTGCCTTGTCATATAGAAGAAGATTGTGAAGTCTTAGGACTCAAGGTCAAGATTTAGAGTTAAAGTCACAGTAAAAGTAAAAATCGAAAAATCACGATAACTGCTTTTCTAATCAAGATTATTTTTTTTGATAATTTTTTATTTTTATGTGATGAACTATTTATTTATTCTGGGAACTATTGAAGAAAGAAACATGGAAGTAAAGCCATTATATTACCATTGGAGTGCCAATAAACTTCTCTTTCCAAACTAAGACCTGATGTCTTTTAATGATAATTTTGAGTAGTAGCTCGTTTGAAAGGTCTGTCAATATTTAACATGCAACCATTGTTGAAATCGAACATGATTTGACGCCATTATGAAATCATAGTTTGATGATTTCTAACAGAAATCTATATATTATCTCTGTAAATGATATCAGGGCAATCTCTTGACGCTCTGTATCAATTTTTCGGCCCGATCGAATCATTATTTGAAACGTAATTGACATTTCTAAGGCAACAGAATTGGTCCCATTATAATAAAACCTGGAAGTTAAAGTTATGATATGCATTGGAAAGTCCTGTCAGCTCACAAAATTTCCAAGTCGAAGGCCAAAGGTCAATATGTCTGTCCTGTTTTAGCGACCTACGTCACAATTTTGGTTGTTATATCATGAAAATGAGTCAGACGATGTAACCAATTTAGTCAGAGGATGTATCCTTTTGATAAGGGTCAAAGTGAAGAAAAAAAATAGGTCAAGGTCAAGCAAAAGATCAAATCGAAATTCACAACGATTTTAATTGTAATCAGGATTATTTTTGTATTTTCATTTGATCAGTTGCAAATTACATGTTGCATATCTGATATTTGTACAGCCACAATTCGCGATAATGAGTCCAGGAAAAGAAATGGGGGAGGGGGATAAAAAATTCAACCTTTTTTTGTCTGCACATCGAAAACCAATTTTTTTAGCAATGCCCCAATATATATCAGTGATTTTCACTTGAATGCTTTGCCTTACCAAATAGAAACAAATCTGCCATTTTAGAACTCGAAGGTAAGAATGAAAGTTACCGTCATAAAGAAAGTTTAAAACTGCCTGTTAATAAAACCTAATTATTAATCTCTGTATTTTTATATAGCCAATTCTTGATGATGTTTTATGTGCCACGGTCGTATCACCAATTTTCCCAGTTATGGTCTACCTATAACAGTAAATAAGCAAATCATCCCACCAAATGATATGGTCTACCAATGAGAGTAAATAAGCAGATCATCCTACCAAATGACAATCCTATACATGCGAAGTAAACAAGTGTTTTGACAAATCAACTTTATTGGTTCATTAATGTAGACATTATCCCAGGGAAATTAAATTCATGAAAAATGCATGACAAACGTAATTCTTTATAAATTAATTTCAAAACACAATACACACGTGTACACAAATTTATAATATTCACAAAAAAAGTACATAAAATGCACAATATCTTCCAAACTGTATTATCTTGCTTTATATAACACAAAAGCTGAAAAAGGCATTTAATTTGAACATAATTGCAGATCCCTCCATTTGTCTAAAAACAATTGAAACTTGAGGCTTTTTTGGCAGTTTCTTCTTCAATTCTTACGATATTTATTAAAATTAATAATACTCGCCTTTTTCTGAGAGTAAACAGTTATTTAATTTGCATGTGTAGATCTCTATTCTGAAAATTAAGTATAACAAAACATATATTGTCTTAGGGGATTGTATTTGACACAATATTATTTCTTTAACATTGAATGCGTGAAAATTGTCACCAAATTTAGATAATTTACCACAAAAATTCATGCCAAAATTTCAAAACACATTTACATTCTAAAAATACTTGGTAAGTGTAATAATGGCTCAACTTCCTTTTTAGAAAACAAACATTTTGGCGTATCTACAATACCTATTTAAAAAAAAAACTTGGCAAACATAATGGTATTCAAAATCAATCACATATGCCAGCATACATACTTCGAAATGATTGTTATATTCATTTTTTTTTTCTTTTTTTTTAAAAATCTCCCTGATTTTATTAATCTCAGAACCTTTCAGAATTCATGTGAAATTTCTGTGACTTGCATAATTTTTTTAGATATAGCCGATTTGGGACATTTCTTTAATTAAGCAACATCCTTTGAATGTTTTTTCAAACATATAATACTATGAACAATGTGATGAAATGATGCTTACGGGCAAACTAATGCCACGCCAGAGGCTAATAATGAAATGAACAGATGATGCTTACGGGCAAATTAATGCCACGCCAGAGGCAAACATAATGTGAAGAAGAACTTGATAGTTCCTGCTAACTCACAGGCAGTGGATTCAGTCCACTGCCTATATGCATTATACACTCAACGAATAATTTTTAACACTTCAATCTTTTTGTAGATAATAGTGAAATTTTCACATGAATTCTGAAAATATATTTCGGTGCATGTTCAGGAAAACAAATGGAGCATTGCTTACCTCGACAGTAAAGTACAAATGGATCACATCACATTATGCAGAGAAATAACTTTCACACGAAACGACAAAAGAAAAAAAAAACAATACTACATCCTACTAATAATAATATTCATAATATATTATTTTTAAACATAAATACTGTTGTCATAAATTCAGCCAATATGAAAAAAATAATGCTACATTTGAGGTTGAGATAGAAAGCCCATACATGTATAATCAATATGTTATATTAATACATTGTAAAAAAAATGATGACCGATACCACATGCAAAGAACGTACAAATATCGAAAAAGCATCATACAACGAAAAATATTCGAAATTAAGTGGTCACCGAATCAAATTTTCAGTTACCACACCAGCATTCCTCACAGAGGTTATGATTATTCGATGATATAACAAGAAAAAATGGACATAAGCATGTGACAAAAATATTGTAGACATGATCACGTGTTGGAACCATAGTAACATTAATCAAACATGTTAAAAATATCTCATAAACGGCACTAATGTGAAATATTATTGATGATGAATACGAAGATGAATATGCCTCATGCAAAAAACACAAAACTAACCACCATAACCATTAAATATTCGATAAACCATTCACCATGAACCATTGAATATTCGAAATGATGTGGTCAATGTATCAAAATTTCATTGATTATTCAATGACATAAAAGGATACATTTAGACACAACCATATTTCAAACATTTTTCAGTTACCACAGAAACTTTCATCAGATATCAACATCTATTCAATGAATAAAACTAGATAAAACATGATTGTAGACATATGCCAAAATCTTTCAATTACCACAGAAAACATCATCAGACATGTTACAAGTTGATGAACAGAACTACAGGCAACACACACACATAATTTAGTATACTTTACGGGTACCACACATGTGTATATATAAAACTAATACAAATTGCATTTTGAAATAAAATGAATAAAATGTTAAAACTAAAAAAAATATAAAGAAGCATCAACAAAGGGTGGAAAAAGGTTACAATTCCACTAACACACTCGCCCCAGATCAGTTATCTTATTGTGACTAGTCTTGTGAACATGGGTAAAACAGCAATGACAACAATACAATTAAATGTATATCTATAAAAAAATAATTGCAAGAATGGATATATCATCAATAAAAACAGCATCAAAAATCAATCACAACACATTTTTATTGTTATGCCTATATATGTATAATAAGACTAATATGTGTACACTGTAACTATATCCAAAAATCTACAAGAAGGTCATGTATAACAATGATAAGAACAATAGCCAATATTTGAGCATGTATAGTAAATAATATTTTCAATAATAAAAAAAACATATGCGTACCGAAACAATAACAAAATTGCCAACAAAAATATAACTATATATGTGTGAAATGCAAGAACGTGTCCAGCAATAATGAAGATAACAACAATATTAATGTATAACATCAGTAACAAGAGCGATAAAAATTACAACCATTTATATTCTTATGTTTGTATGTGTATAATAAAAAACAACAACTTAAAATCTAGCTATATCAAAATAATTGCGTGAACATCATGTATAATGATGACAACAAAACAAATCATACAAGGGCGTAGCTAGACATATATGTGTACGCAAACTGAAAACTGATTGTATAAAGTAGGGCGTTAAACGGCCGAGCCTTAAGGGCAAGGCCCCTATCGGCCAGGGGTCTGGGGAAGGGCGCCAAAAGCTGAATGATTTTGAGTGTTCTTTAATGTAATCTGAGCAATCTCAGGCAATAATATTGCTATCATAGTTTTATGATATTATAGTAAAATTACAAACACACGGAAATCTTGCGCCAAACATCAAATGATTGGATCACAGAAGATGAGATTCCTTAGTGATTCAGCACCAAATAAAATTACCTAAAAGACATGGCCGCCACCAATGAATGATGTTTCATTCATTCAACATTGAGTAGACTGTTCACTGTTCATAATTCTTCTGCAAATGCATTGCTTTCAGTATACAATATTTCAATATTCGTTTTTTGCGTTATCACAAGCAGTGACATAGACCAACATTTGAAGATTTAAAAATCAATGCATACCTTTTCACACTATCATTGTTCTGTGTGAATGTACATGTAAAAACAACAGCTGTAGTTTTGACTAAAATGTACCCCTACAAATATTACGAGAATACATGTCATACTTCCAGCTTGCATGCTGGTTGGGTTCAGGAACTGAATTTTTACATGTAGCAGTTTCTCTGTTGTTTTTATAAGTCACAACGGTATTTATATGTGTAATTATTGTTTTTTTAAGACAAGGGGTATGGCCTGAAAAAAACAATAAACATAAACAAACATGTACGATTTTTTTTCAGCATGTAAAAAGTGTATGCATGTGCGTTTTGCGTATATGTAAGCTACGGCCTTGTCATATGCAACTATGTCTTTTTGTATGTATATGTATAATAAGAAAAACATGTGTATAGCAAAACAACACCAACAATTTCAACAAAGAAACTAACTATAAAAGAAGATCCACAACAGCAACGATAATAATGATAATTCATATAGATTGATATGTTTTTGGTGACTAGTAAAAATAAAAAAAAAAACATATGTGTATACCAACAACAATAACATTATTTACAATAAATAATTGCACTGCTAATAATAATAATAATAATAATAATAATAATAATAATAGTGAGTCTATGATGTGGTGGATTAATAGGATGACTGTGTCCTTGAATATGTCCATATGTGCCAACAAATTAAACTTTTGTTGTTAGAAATACAGCATCATGGTCTGAATAATATATGTCACATACATCTACAAATGATTGAATCTCAGACGCTGGTGAACTTTTATTGTAATATATATGATCTAGAAGGCTACCAGAATCAGTAGTTGGTTTGTCAACATGTTGACAAAATCCATAGTATTTCATCATTCTAACGAGAGACGAATTCTGACTGACAATTAAATCATCATTGAAGTCTCCGACAACTACTGTTGGGACACTGAGTGGCATCATCTGCAATAAAGATTCAAGTAGTGTCACAAATGTTGCCATTGGTGTTGATGGTGGCCTATACACTACAACTACAATGAGGCGCTTATTTGTATTTTTTATCAGGATCACATTCGATTCCAATCCTTCAACATCAAACAGAAGTTCCTCAGTGTCCAACCAATCAGCAGTACACACCAAAAGTCCATGGCTATTCCTATGTTCATCTGTGTTTTTCCTTGACACTACATATCCGTACTTTTCCAGAAAACAATCGATTTCATGATCTTTTGATAAGTAAGTTTCTGTAAAGCACATTATTTCACAGTGTGAGTACATGTCATCACCTGCTACACAGAGGTCCCTAATTTTTTCGAGGAAATATCTTATGTTGAGATGCCCAATTGTCAGCCATGCTGGTTTTTCCAACTCATTCATGTGTCGAACAGACAGAGACGGCAATGGATTTTTGCGCATGTCATCCATAACAGGCACTACTTTTCTATTTGCACGAATTCCTGAAACGTCAAAATCGGTTATGTACAAATCACATAGTCTTTTTACTCGACTGAAAGCCACATATGCTTGTCCATTTCCAAACTTCTTTGCACCTTTCATGCTGACAACAATTTTCTCTAAAGTAAGACCTTGACACTTGTGAATGGTAATAGCCCAGGCTAACGTCAATGGGAACTGCAACCTTGTCACCTGTGTAGTCTTGTGTCCAACTTTGTCAAACATGCCCTCATGACGTTTAATTGGCACAGCTTCTGGAAATTCATCTTTCCACTGACTAACGTTAATGGCATTTTTCCCCACATTTTTGTTCCTGAATTTCACAAACACAATGACAACATTCCCAGAGTTGTTCTGTTTCATCCCTTGTACTGATCCTATGACGCCATTAACAAGCCCATCTGACACATCAATGTTATATATCAGCATAACATGTGCGCCGACTGCCAATTCTAATTCTGTATGAAGTCCAGCTGTTTCCGATCTTTTTTGCTGGGTACATACATTTGTCAGATCAATCAGACCAGTACTGTCCTTTTTGCTATCCACTGCAGGAATTGTCACTCGATCGCATTCAGGTGCAATGTCCGCTAGTCTCTGTGCATTCCATTCATCGACATCAGCATTGAAAGCAAAGACATGTAAGGCATCTATCGGATAGTCAGGTTGTGTCTGATCAGTGTTTCTGGACTGTAAAACTTGTATGTCTCCTTGAGTTGCATTCCCAGTTCTCAATCGGCACAACAGTTCTGCGAAATCAGTGTCCCCTATTTGTCTCATCACTTCATCTAGCTCATGCAGCATGAAATGGTCTTTCCAAAGTGAACCACTCAAATTTGCCAGTGTACTCTTGTATGGACTGTATATTTGTGACTGACGTACGGGCGGTAATTGGTATAAGTCACCAACTGCTAAGATACAAACGTTTCCAAAAAGTGTGTCATCGTTTGTATTTCCCTTGATCTCACAAAGTCGTCTGTGGATACTGAGCAACATATCAGAACCGACCATGGAAATCTCATCTATTACCAACACCACCACATTTTCTAGATTGGAGCGAAGTGTGTTCATCTTTTCAAAAGTCAGTGCATCTGCGCTATTTCCATATTTCAAGATTCGCAAAAGCAGAGCTGAATGAACAGTCATTCCATTGATACTGAATGCTGCTACGCCTGTGGGTGCTGTCAGTAATATGGTGATGTCTGTAGGCTTTACTTTTCTGCACAATCGCAATAGTCGTTTCGTTTCTGCGTGTATTAATTTGATGACATGACTCTTACCAACACCACCAGGTCCACTCAAAAATATTCTGTAAGGTTTCACGGGTCTCCCATTTTTCATGTCAATTACAGCATCCTTACACCATTGTCTGTGATACATCACAATCTGCTTTTGTTTGTCATTCAGGCTGCGCATCATCTCTCTAATCTCTTTTGGTGACAATTCAGTTTGATTTTTCTCTTTTTCGTAACGAAGTGCAATATCAGAAGTTGGATGACACTGTGGATTTTCAAACATTGATGCATTTGCAGCTAAATCCTCATCATCAATATCCAAATTAATTTCAACAGAATCATTCCTGTCCTGTCTTTCAGCGTGCTCATTGCCTGGCGCTAAGTCAGCCCACATGTGTTCTGGTGCCCCATTATGCTGATTGTGTTCCATGGCTTGTTCCATGTCTGCCACATCCGAACAATATAAACTCTCGTTTGACGTTACAGTATCTACTACATTTTCGTAGCGCTCAAGGTAGCTGTCAGAATCTCCCAGTATATCAACTTGTTCTATTCGCCATGGAAAATACAACATTAACTTAGATCGAAAGAAATTTGATGGTTCTTTTTCCATGCTTACTTTCCTGAATCTTATGACGGCTTCTTGTCTTCTCTTGCGCATTACTGTTTTCCCATGTTTCAGTTTAATTTGCTTAGGCATATTCATCCTTCTTGCATCGTCAGATGGGTCTTCACTCTCTTCAAGTACAGTAGGCACACTGTCATCACTGTCATTATCGTTCTCGTTGTAGTTTACAGAATAATTGGCAGCAAATTCAGCAAGGCACATATTTTCCAATGCATCTGGTCTCGACGCATACCGCTCTACTACGTTGCTTTGAAAAACGTCTTCATCACCATCGTCAGCGTCTTTCAGTTGCTCTTTTGTTTTCAACACTGCAACTCGCTGGTCTTCTGGATCAGTATTGACAAACACGACCTTGCGACTCAATTTCTTCAAAGGCATTGACAATATTCTGTAAGCTGCTTCTTGTGCACTCAGTTCCCTGCGGTTCAGAAACGTTGATCCAATATGCCTCATCATGCTCTGCACATCTTTATCTTGATACTCTTTACATGCCTGCTTCAGTAATTCTCCCATGCCACTTTCATCTTTTGTAAGATAACTAGCGATATAAGCAACACATGCCCATGGATCTAAAATCATCTGTATGTCGATGTTGGCTTTCCATGCCTTCATCAAAGTTGGGTTGTACTGGTTGATATTCTGTTCCTTTGGCGTCCTTTCCATCACAACATTTGAACCTTTTTGAGAAATTGACAGCGCAGACATATACTGTTCTTCTGTAATACCTGCTTGATCACATAGGTCATGTAATGAAATATCACTACAGTCTTTCTCTGTCATTATGTCCTGCATATTTTTAAGAGTTTCTCTGGCAGTTGTTTTCGTCTGTTGACTCAACTCGTCAATGTCAGGTTCTCTGGCAATCATTGTCTTTGTACTCGGTGGTCTTGGGAAATGGAATCGGCATGATCCTTTCTTTCGACAGTAAGATGAATGACTGTGGCCTTGTACTCTGGTCACCAAATCTGAGAGCTCTGGGTCATCATCTGGTAAAGTACACGTTATATACTTGTCGATAAATTGACATACTTTTTCATCAGAATCTTTGTCAATTTTGGGAGCATTGTTTATCCACAACAAAGTGTGTGCATGAGGCGACCCACGAGCTTGAAACTCTATTCTGATAACATAGTGCAAAACTTCTCCTACTGGGCGAGCGTTTGATTTTAGCACGTCTTTGAAGAATAGCTCTAGTCGGTACTGGAATTGCCTTGCAGCCGTTACAGGATTGCGTCTAAGCCAATCACACTTTTCTTTGTATGACATTTTATCAACATCTTCATCAGTCAAAATCGTGCCATATTGCTGTGCAATTGTCTGAATTATATCTGGCCATTGCATATCTGCACACGATAAGGTCAAAAAAAATGTTGGTAGGCCAAGTTGTCGGATCATTGCTAATACATCATACAACAATGTCTGAAAGTAACCAGGTGTGCCTCGAACGTTTTTCAGGATCTTGTATGCAACATCTGCTTTCAACATATCATTTAACTTACTCACATTCTTCAGCAAGCCAACATTCAATCTTTCTCCTTGAAATTCTTTACCAGCACATCTGCGATATATGTAATGGTTTATGTCACTGTGAACTTGCTGGTTCTCCACTGCGTACTGTGCACTAAGCAGATACTCCACAGACTGTGCAAATCTTCCATCACAATCTAGTAGTCTTTGATTGAAGTACTTTCTTGGGGTTAGATGGACTTCTCTATCTGTGGTCATGGCATTGGTTCCGTCGGGATACTTGTCTGGGTTCGAGAGTTCTTCAAAGTAAGGATCACTCAATAAGGGTATTGGTTTTTGGTCTTCGGCAGGAGCAATATTTATTGTTGCGTTTTCAAACTGGGAATTGTCATTTATTATACTGGACTCATGTGGCAATCCTTGTGTGGCTACAGCATTTTCAAACGCTTTCTCGTCTTCTTCATCTATGTCCGCATCTGATTCATTAGCATCCCTTTCTTCAGTATCAATTTGTGATTTCACCCCAACGTCTTTTTCTCCCGTTGGTACAAGTATTACATAATGGTTCTGTCCGATCAGTCCCAAATCAAATTCGTTCTTTATTTCAGTCCTGCATACCACAAGAATAGGTACATCATGACCAGTCTGGTGAACTTTTATTTTCAGTGAATAATAATCAGCAATTGCTTGCAAAGCAATATTTTCTCCCCACTGATCACCATAGCTCAGATCATCTAGATATTTTATCCACCGCACCTCTTTTCGCGATTCAAAGTCTTCAATTCTTTCTACAGCTCTGTCTACATCAGATGGTTGCTCGGTATCTGCTTGCCCATTTCTACACGTTTCATCTACATCAATCCTCGCACATACGAAATCACGATACCACTCTGAATGTTCTCTCATATGTTCTGCTGTCACTATGCGCAAATTTTGTGGCGTCACTGTGACTACACGAAGTCGTTCCAATTGGTAGCACACTGAACTGAACATGCAGTTTCCATCACCTGGTACGTCAATCACAGTCATTTCTTTGCCATTAGCAACATCAAGGATTATGTCATTACCATGGCTTATACCTTGCTGAATAGACACAGGTCGTTCAATGTTGTTTTTCATTTCATCAGGCAACACGGTCTCTGCATTAACAATCACTGTGTCAGATATTTCTTTGTCAATGTTGGAATCAACTGTGGTATCGCTAATTGTAATCTCCGATTCATTTGATTTTGTCATGGCATGCCAGAGCTCTGGACTATCTATCTCTGCATCTTCTTCCCAGTTTTCATTTATTTCCACTTCTTTGTAATGCGGATTATCAGCTTTCAATCGTTTCAAAGCAGCCAATACTCGTTGTGGGTCAACATATTGATACATATAGTGGCTTTTATATGCTTGCTTCCTTTTAAATTTCAGAGGTATCAGTTGGCTTTCAGATGGCAGTCGTGGAAACAAACTGCATACAGTGTCAATTTTAGATGGAACGTTTACCGCTGGTCCATGAATTCCATGCTGTCTGCCTCTTGGTAAACCCACCATTTTCATAAACGGGATACGTTTACAAACAAGACGTATTTCAAGACTGTTTAGTTCGCGGAGTTCAGGAGGTGGATCCACTAACGTTAACTTGTTTGCTTTTGATTGTGCTGGAATTTTTCCACGTTTCAAACAAGCATGACAAGTTCTGCATATCCATTCTTTATCATTTGCTGATTTGATCCTATTCCCAAGTGTTCGTTTTATTATGGTTTTCGGTGTTTTTATATACTGAGTATCATCAAGGTGCCGTACCGTTACTCTGTACATTAGACGATGACAACAACAGCAAACATAATTACACGAATCCTTCACTTTATCCAGAAAATTGTTCACTACACGTGTGATGCTAGGGATAGAATGTTTTTGTGTAACTCTCTTGATTTTCATAATTTTTTTCATTTTTCCCAATCGTTCACTTCGATGGTGTGGTGATTCTTCCTGTCTTGTATTTTGCTTGGCTTCCTTGTCAGTTCGCAAACGTTTACTACGTCTCTGTGGCGATTCTTCCTGTCTAATCCTTTGCTTGGCTTCCTTGTCGTTTCGTAAACGTTCACTACGTCTCTGTGGCGATTCTTCCTGTCTAATAATTTGCTTGGCTTCCTTCTCATTTCGCAAACGTTCACTACGTCTCTGTGGCGATTCTTCCTGTCTAATAATTTGCTTGGCTTCCTTGTCTTTTTCCAAACGTTCATTTCTTTTGTCTGTCGTTTCTTCTGATCTCACAGTCATCATGCCTTTTCTCACTTTTTGCAAACGTTCATTTCTTTTGTCTGTCGTTTCTTCTGATCTCACAGTCATCATGCCTTTTCTCACTTTTTCCAAACGTTTATTTCTTTTGTCTTTCGTTTCTTCTGATCTCACAGCTGTCATGGCTTTTCTCACTTTTTCCAAACGTTCATTTCGTTTGTCTGTCGTTTCTTCTGATCTCACAGTCGTCATGGCTTTTCTCACTTTTTCCAAACGTTCATTCCGTTTGTCTGTCGTTTCTGCTGATCTTACAGTTGTCATGTGTTTTGTCACTTTTTCCAATCGACACCGACGTTCACATTCATTTTCTGTTTCACGTTTTTCTTGCATGCACTTCCTAACCTTTGTTAGTCGTTCATTTTCTTGTTCTTTGGTTTCATTTTTACGTTTATTTTGCATTCTGAGTCTCTGTTCTTTTAACTTTTGTTCAGCACTTTTTTTTGTTGAGCGCGGCATTCTGACAAAGTTATATCGTTACTCAATTATCTTGAATAATAATTTACGTATTTGCTCACACTCAATTACAATATTATCGATAGTCAACCACAATATATACTTATTTATTATAGATAGTCCACCACAATATAGACTTATTTATTATCGATATTCTACCACAATATACAGGTATTTATGACTGAGCGTTTATTCCAGAGGATCACAGTGAAACACTTGTTCTCTATTCAAGTATCAAATATACTATAATCCAATACCATCAACGATAATTTATTAACAGATATATACACGAATAAACTTAACTCGAGAACAACTGCTGTGGTGTCTTTTTACGATATTTATTACACAGATAAATTGATGACAATTACAGGAGCAATGCAATATTTGAACGTTATGATATAATTGCACAGTTGAAATCACAAATGAATCTAGTAACGAGATTGATCCGAGAGCAAATTCTTCTGTTTGGAACGTTATGACAAACAGCACAACTATTCACTTCAGTGTTTCGGAAAGTATCAGTTCATGTAACTTCAATAATTTGTTCAATCAAATTTTTTCCCAAAACTTGATTGAATCAATTGATGCAATTGATAAATTTATCAATTTGCAACAATGTCACTGTTTGCATGAAAATTCAATATTGCAATAAATTTTGTTTCTGTCAATCAAATGCAGACAGACAAATTTATATTCCAATCAAGTGCAGATTTTGTGTATACAACAATGTCCAAACTTTGAATACACAAGACTGAATCTGTTTTCTTTTGTTATCACCACGTCAACTCCCCTGATGTGGTTAGGATCAGGATCAATGCAATATCTTTGTCTTTGACTTTGTTTTTGTCTTTGTCAATGTTTTTTCAAGAACAGGTTGTGACAAGGGAGAGCCCGTGGAAGCCTATATTAGCACTTCTAGCTCTATTTGCCACAACCGAGAAATGACAGGTTTTGACAGGCAGGAGCCCGTGGAAGCCTATAATAGCACTTCTGGCTCAATCTGTCAAGACCAAAAAAAAAGCAAAAAAAGCTGCACCAGGCTGTCGTCAGACAAAGACTCCTGCAATTAAACGAAATCAATTGTTAGCATTTGGAATTCTTTTTATCTCAATATTTAACAAAACAAAACATTTACTTGATTTGATAGTAATTTGAGAATTGTAATTGGTACATAGTCCAGTCTAACTAACAAGATTGACTGATAAAAATCTATAATGCTAATACAATCAGTTTTGTGGTAATAATGTGCATTTTTCCTACACGGCAAGCCCAGGAGGTGCAGGAGGCAGACAGCAGGAACACCCCAGCTCAGAAAAGCAGGACAAATGACACGCAGTCTGAAACAGATACAAAAAGTTCATGGTATATACATTTAAAAAAATAGTATACAATGTACAAACATTGTGTCAGAAATTCAACTGTGAAAATATTTAAATTGTTGTGACAAGTATTGCGCCAACGTCAATGGCGAGTATTGTTACACATACTCACCAAGCAGGCAGAACTTCAACGATCGGTGAGTCACACCTGAAAAATATACAAATTAAATTTCTGCATGTACAATACTCATTTACACATGTCTACTTTACTTCGGTGAGGTTTATCAAGAGATAGCCCTGACTTCATATGTACATAGTAAATGCATGCAAGATTTTCTATACTCCTATATAACTACGAGCTGGGTACGGCCGCCAATGCGTTCAAGCTGCTTATCACGATTCTTAATCGGCTAACTACAGGTCCACTCGGTCAAGTAAGTCAAGAAAATTGATAGGGGATTTAAATTGTTACTGGTGTAAATGTGTGGCGAATCTCGTTAGTTTCTTTTATATCGAATCGCAAAGTTCGACAAGCATCGGAAGACAACCATGAAATATATAATGTTACATCTTCGAAGTAACATCAAAACACATACGACTGCAACTAGGATGCAATGAAAGCTATTGTGACATTTACAGAGACCACGATCGTCGATTGTATCTCCTCATCACGCCCATATCACAGCTCATCAGATATATTCAGATTTCACTCTGAATCATACTCAATTCAATTTGGATGCATTACCACAAAAACTACTGTAAAACTACTGTTATAAGATTTGCTTTTTTTTGGTTCCTCTAGTTCTGTCAAGCCTACATAATAGTTCAAACCCCCAGAAGACCTGATCTGTCAGGGTAATAATACAACACTATTTTTTTCAGGAATCAATCATCCTGGCCTGTTTGGCTACATGTACGCGTTAAATCATGAGGGCACAGTCAATTTTGAAATATCAATACGTTATGACAGAAAAATCTCCCAACAACCACAAGGATATTAGTCAATTACTCAAGATACTACATTCAGTGGCTTGCTGTAATTATAACATAACTTAGGTTCTCAGAGTCTATCACGTACTCTCACATATATCCCTGCCAGCATAAATGTATTCAAACAAGGATTCAAGTATACAACATTGTGCAACAGACACACCAGTGTTAGATACACCTTGATGATTGGTCATATCATTACATACATGTTGTGCACAACAGACTTTCGGATCCAAGCACCCCTCTCCTCACAAGTCAAACATGTAATTCACCTATTTCTGCTTGGAATACATAAAACATGCCAGAGGCCCAACCAGGTGATATCAACCCCTCTTGTATGAAATAATGTCCTTATATCATGCGTACTTCTCGAAACTTCATATGATTAATTGAATACAAGCAAGTTTGAAGCCTACAGGGATTAACAGATGTCATATATTACTCCTTAGCAGTGTTCAATACAAATATATATACTCTACCTGCAACTGCTCAGACCCTACATCCAATTCCCAATGAACAAAATGGCAAAAGTCAGTATTTGATCTCTCAAAGTCATTCTTTCGAACGTGATATAGGTCTTCCTTGAGTGTTCATTATTAGCATGGGCCCTGTCTGCAACATTTGAGATGCCACACCCATTTTTCATATTCGGTAAATTTTTAAAATCTTATTTGGTCATAATATCTTGCAACATACATGTATGTAACCACCATGAAGTTGGGGCCATATCATTCTTCAATACTAATATGACCTCTACATGCCACCGTCCAGGCCCTACATCCAATTCTACATGAACTGGACTGCAATTCAGTATTTGACCTCTCAAGGTCATCCAAGGTCAAATTAAAGTTCATCATTTTGAAGGTCATAGGACTTCCTAGGAGTTTTCAAAACTAACATATGCCCTATATGCAACGTTTGACGCTCCACACCCATTTAGCTTCTTTTATCACATTTGGTCATAATATCTTGAAACATACAGTTGTAGCGTATTTGTCCTAATAGAAGAGTGTGCTGTACTAGAAGAACGCAACTCTCTTTGGCAGAAAAAAACTGCCGTGGTCTTGAATTTAAAACTGTTATTTCTTAGATCAAGGTCTTATATGGTCTAAATTACCACAATAAACACTGTATAGGTGTTATATTAATGATTTTTCATAAATGCCTCTCAAAATTTACCTTTTTTTACAGGGGCTAATGTTGGAAGTCTTGCATTATGCCTGTACTACTACTGTGTTAGGACCAATACGGTATGTAACTCCCACAAAAATCAATTGGCGCAATATTATATTTCCCATCATTGCACAATACTAATATTGATTCGAAACTGCAACCTATTAGGCCCCACATTCAATTGCCCATGAACTAAGCTCAAAGGCGAGTATTTGACCTCTCCAGTCTAGTTCAAATTCGACATCATCAATTTTTATACCCATATATGACTTCCTATGAGTGTTCATTAGGAACATGGGTGTGGACTTAATCCTACACACCCATATAAATTCTTTCACCATATTTGGTCACCAAATATTTGAAGAAAAAAAGATGTCTGAACCCCGTGCTTCTTTCAATAAATTGCTTCTTTCCAGTGTTCAATACTAACATAGACACTACCTGTAACATTTTACGCCATACATCTATTTAAATGAGCTCAACAGTCCGTATTTCACTGATCATCCAAGGTCACAAGGTTCGTGTTTTGGACTTAATACCAGCCTTAACAACCACGCGGCTAAGGGCTAAATCAATCAATTAGTTACCATGGCAACCAAGATTTGGATGCATTCACGGACTATTCCTACTAGACAATATATACCAGATGACCAAATATGAACATAAAAGGCTCAATTTTTACTCAAGATAATCTGTCAATGATGTCACTCATCTCATTTGCATACTTATTAGGCGAGAGATTGTTTCAAGACTATCAGGAGCAATTTGCTGGAGATTTTCTCTTTAAATAGCTGTAACTTTTGAACAAATCTTAACATCAACATTCTGTCAAGACTATTCTATTCAGCTCAACGGGTGGCTTCAAATGAGCTGACATCATATTTTCATGATTTATACTCTTTAATATTAGTCAATACAAAATCAGGTCAACGTCCAACAATCCTGGACAGGTGTCAAATGGACACGGTAATGTTGACCTTACCTTGATAACATGTCACATAACCTTAGTCAAAATTCTACAAAAATCGGGTCAACGTCCAACAGTCATGGACATGAACACAAAATGTTGACCCTACAATAATAGCTCTACATTATAACAACAATGACAATGACAATTCTGGCGATGGTGGAAGACTCGCATCAGGTTGTCCAGGTTCTCCCGGAGACTCCACCTAGGATGCTTTGCAGCGCTCCTGGGCTCATCAGCAGCTGTTGCTCTCTGTCGACAGCCGATAGGTCAGGGAAATCCTCTCAGACACCCTTGTGGCTTGCCTCCCTCGTCACAGCGGCCACACTCCTTAGGACACAAGCAAAGAATCTCCTGTTAGCTACTGCCATCTACTGTACCCCCACTTTTGGCATCAAAATGCAATGGGTGCAAAAAGGCCACTTTGATGGTTCGTGATATAGTCAATTATGTCAAAAGCAGATGGTAACAACTTTTCATGAGGATAAACAAGAAAACATTCGTTAGCACGACATGCATTTCAAGTACACAAGCAATGTAAATTTTGGTAAACTTTAACAGCAAGAAGACAAGGTAGATCAGATCATAGTTACTGTTGACAACACAAAACTGCCGATAGACTTGATATTACTTTAAACTGTTACAATCGACAATGTATAAATTTGAATCAGTTATAAACACATGAGAATTACGATACGACAAAAATCACACCTTGTCAGTTGAGACACGTCAGCTGGGAACTCCTCAATCATCATGCGAGGTAGGTCTTGGAATTGTCCAATATGAAAAGCATTCAACATTCTATAAATCACATAGAAAATATTTATATATACGCAGAAACAAATCTATCAAAATTATTTGACTATGTTTCAGTTAGCACTTCATAAAATTGCAACTTTCATCCAACATAATCATTCGAAATTGTCAGTTATACTATCTCTGAAGCCATAATACTGATACGAAAATATACTTGTTATAAATCTATTTATCGTCTGCTAGAATAAAACAGCCAACGCTTTACTCAAAGAATGTCTATCGTAACATACAAAGCATTTAGACTTACTGCCTGACACACTAAAATACATGAAACCATATCAAACCTTTTTAAACTTTGTTGAATAAGAACGCAGTAGAATCCATCACGTGGTCATCGATCAACTCCTGATGCAGACATGTCAGTATGCCAACCACGCACTTTCTCGTTCTCGTTGAAGGAAAAACAAGTGTGGAGAGTACATTGTGATTAATATCGGGTCAAGTGTGATCTAGAAATAACAACACAGCACCATGTTATACCCATATACGTTATATGAGTGTTATATACTAACATTATATGCTCTATCTGCAACGTTTAATACTCCACAACCATTTAAACAATTTTTACCATATTTACCATGAAAACATGTCTCACTCCCATGACAATCCATAGGTCTTGAGCTTTAACACAACCAAAATGCACACTCAAAATAACAAAAGAATTCAAGCAAAATTGTGACCTGTAGCACAATTTGAGAAATCTCTAGGTATGTGGGCAGTTATGCTGACGTGCCGTAAAACATGACCAAAATCACAGTATCAATTTAAATTTCATTCGATTAAAATTGACATTTAAAAATCTGAAAGGCCTTTGAAATTTTAATATATCAATTGAAACACACAAACCAGCTGTTTCACAGTCACAGTTTATTTCAATTTCAAACAGAGTAATATTCCTTGGCATATGGGGCCCAAGTATCATCCTGCACCTTCCTCTATACTCAATAAGAATTAAAAATGTGACAGACGGATTAGATGGCCAGGCGCAGTGTTTGATACTTGGGCCGCATTTTGAATTAAATTTTATACTCGGATTTTGTAAACCTGTTCAAATACGTATTTACCCAAATATAACGATGTCACGAGTTTTTATCGATGGCATATATCTAAAAAATTAGGCCAAGGGCCAAAGATAGGTTACCGGACAATGTCTAATTGTTTAGATGTTAGCCAGGTCACTGGTTAAATTCAAGGTCAAGACAATATTCAGTAATATAATATTAAGCATATATCATATCCACAGTTGATTGCTAAGCTGTATATTCAATAATCAGAGAGATATTAGCAATTTTGTGCTGTGGCCTTGAAAATGAAGACAAAGGTCAAATTCAAGGTCATCAAAATATTCAGTGTTTAACATTTTCTATATGTCCACAATTGATTCCCAAGCCATACAGTCAATAGAGTGTGACCTTGAAAATGAGGTCTGAGGTCAAATTCAAGGTCACGAGAATATTCAGCATATATCATTTCCTATATGTCCACAATTGATTCCTAGTCTCTAATCTCAATATTAAGTGAGATATTAGGCATAATGTGTCCCATAATAAAGCATAGGAGAATTTAACATGGGAAAGTCCCATTTGAGCCGACTTTATGCCAAAATGGCCCACTTCGAGCGATTTAAGCGAAACGAAATTTATAGACATCATAGGAGTACATATGAGGAGTGTTATGTATCAAAAAGAAAAAAAGTGACTGAACAGATTTTGAGGAAATGGCCGCCAAAGTCCAAAATCAGGCATTTTTCGTCGAAAACAGCCGCCATTTTGAAAAAAATGTGAAAATCAAAAAACTAAAAAATACCTCCTTCTTGAATTATTTTTAAGTATTTTTGTGCAAAATTTCAGAAAAATTCGCCCGTAAACAAAAAAGATAAAAATGTGGACGACGGACGCAACGCCATGCCAATAGGTTATCGGACCATAGGTCCGGTAACTTAAAAACGTAAATAGCTGGCGATCTGCCTTGATGTTAAATTTCGGAACAAATTTGATCAAACTCAGCGAATTGATACGTTTATAATAATTAAAAGTAATGCCAATTATTGTGGTATATCAGAACTAGAAAATACATTCAGAATTTGTCTTCGATGGTGTGTTTTCGCATAAACAATACCCATTGTTTTCGAGTAAAGAATATAGTACATTGTTAACTCATAGTAAATAATTGCTTGCACGCAAACATATACGCAGAAATAAGTGGTATTATTTACAGGAATACAAAAGGTAATCTTTGTGCGGAGACATGTGCTATTCTTTACGCAAAAACAATGATTCTTTACACAAAAACAAATCTTTATGCGTACATAAAGGGTCACAGGGAAAAGAAAGTATGGCAGATAGAAGCCACCGTAGTTTTTCATAATATTGATGTCAAAAATACTCAAACTCAGGACAAGGCAAAACATATATGTGAACAGGTCATAGTTAAACCAAGTAGATCTAGGCCTCGATAGGGGTTAGATCTACATGTAAAGTTTAGTGGGCAATCTCATTCCTAGCTGATTTCCTATGGGCCTGTTAGTTAAGATCCGTAGAGACGATTGGTTGTGATAGGAAATTGTTACTATGACACATCATTTGTTCTTTTTATCTGTGATTATCATTTTGTGTCACTGATAAACTCATCATTACACCTATCATTGATTATCATGGAGAAACATGATTGCCCACTAAATTAAACATGTGCTCCGAGGCCTATGTGACAACAGCTGCATACATCAATGTGCCTTCAAACAAGTCTAGAAGATCTACCAATCATAAACTAAAAAACTAAAATGCCCAAGTTAATGTTGTACATGCAAGCCGCAATGGTTTCCCCACGGCCAGTTGGTGTGTGCATCACAGTGAGATAGGCCTAGTCATGTACCGTCCGGTATTGCTGGCATGGTGACCAGTATTCTGACACGCAGTGATAGAGGGGAAGAGGGTGGCTTGAACGCACTGGCAGCCGCGCGCTCGCTCACGGCAAAGATTGATCACGCGTTCACGGCCAATTTGACAAAATTTCCGCACACAAGTTTGACAGGAAAATCCGCATAATCTGCTGAAAATATACTATAAATATAGTCCTGATTTAGATGGATACCATCCTGCTGATAATATGAGCAAATAACAGCTACAAACACATGGTAATTATCCCAATATTATGAAGATTTTCCAGAGATAAAAATCTTTCATTCGTACCGAAAGAACGCTGAAGGAGATCTAGCAATGACACGGACGGCATCATGTTTCGGGATGTATGCTTGTCGAATGTCAGAAGCTACTCTTGACATTCTGTAGCCAGACGCCTTACTCTTGTGCCGAAAGAGCTGTATTCTATTTGCCATAATATTTTTTCACTGAATACATCTTTGTTTCAAAGTGAGGCATAACTACAGTCCGTGAACAGCACCTTTGAACACACACCAAGCATATTTGACGAAACATTACACCCCCCGTGAATGAGTCGTTTAAAAAAAAACGGCAGTGTTGTTGCATAATAAAACCGAGCATCGTGAAAACTACGACATGGTCTGCTTTTTCTTGTGATAAATGTGACCATGTCGGTTTTTCTCACGTGAAATATCCGAGCGACTATGTCGCTTTTTTCATGGTTGGTACATTCGGAATATGAAAATATTAAGCTGATTAGCCCCATCACTGGCTCTCTCCAACCTAGAAATCAGTGGGGGCGGTTGGAGGAGCAACAAGTCAGCCTTTGTTACAAATCTGGGACTGCACCTGCCTCACGCTTTTTTGGCTCTTTTTTTAGGACATCCAGTACCATTATTATACATAATATTGGTTTTATCCACGAACATTTTTTTGCAGTGTGCTTTGATATATTATGAATATACACTGTTGAATTAATATCATGTGGTACGAATATGGCGTGCAAAACGGTCGTCCCCACTGTCCTGTAATACCAGTATGGCATGCCGAAATGACTATCACCATCTGCATGAAGTCATTAGATAGTTCTCCAAAGATGCAAGACCATGATAGGGAAGTTTCCACGTTGTAGTAAGGATAACAGTGTTATATTTTAGGGTGTTCTGATATTGCCATGATCAAAATTTTGTGCTGTTAGTAGTACATATTATTTTGATACACACATTGACTAGATGTTTTGAATGAGTCAGTCTCAAATGCCGGTCTTGTTCAGGAAATGTCATAAATGTGTAAATTCTGTGTGAATGTTTTACATGTAAACAGATGTGTAAATTATTTCGTCAAGTGTTGGCCTATGGCCGATTTTTACTTGACGAAATATAAATTTCGTCAAGTATGTTGGTCAGTTGCGTTTGTCTGTCTGTTTGTTTGTTTGTTTGTTTGTTAGCGCTCTACAGGTCACAATTTTGATCGTAAAGTCTCGAAACTTTGTCAGAAGATGTGCAATTAATACTCGACCAAATGATTAACATTTGGGAGGTCAAGGTCATAAATTGAGGTCAAGGTCAAGCAAAAGGTCAAAATCAAAAAATAGCGATAACTTCGCTTCTAATTAAGATTATTTTTTCTGGGTATTTTTATATTTTTCTATGGTCAATTCTGCATCATCTGATGCATGTCCGATGGTCGTACGACCAAAATTCTCGATTTTCGGTCCAGGTCGAAAATTTGGGGGTCAAGAATTTAGGTTTTTCCTGTCTCACAATATTCAAAACCATATTATAGAGCCAGGTTCCAATATATGTTGCTGATTTTTACTCAGGAGTTGTGCCATATCTCGTAGAACAAGATCCTGAAGTTTCAGAGCTCAGGGTCAAGGATTAGAGTTAAGGTCATAGTAAAGGTCAAAATCGAAAAATCGTGATAACTCCGCTTCTAATCAAGATTATTTTTTCTGTGTATTTTTATATTTTTCTATGGTCAATTCCGCATCACATGATGCATGTCTGATGGTTGTATGACCTGAACTCTCGATTTTCGGTCCAGGTCGAAAATTTGGGGGTCATGAACTTAGGTCTTGCTTGTCTCAATTTTCAAAACCCTATTGTAGAGCCAGCTTCCAATATATGCTTCTGATTTTTACTCAACAGTTGTGCCATATCACGCAGAACATGACTGTGAAGTTGTAGGGCTCAAGGTCAAGAATTACAGTTAAGGTCATAGTAAAGGTCAAAATTGAAAAATCGTGATAACTCCGCTTGTAATCATGATTATTTTTTCTGATTATTTTTGTATTTTTCTATGGTCAAATCCGCATCATATGATACATGTCCGATGGTCGTATGACCAAAACTCTAGATTTTCGGTCCAGGTCGAAAATTTGGGGGTCATGAATTTAGGTTTTTCCTGTCTCACAATATACAAAACCACATTATAGAGCCAGGTTCCAATATATATATTGCCGGATTTTACTCAGGAGTTGTGCCTGATCACGCAGAATAAGATTGTGAAGTTG
This sequence comes from Terebella lapidaria, assembly GCA_949152475.1. Taxonomy (NCBI): domain Eukaryota; kingdom Metazoa; phylum Annelida; class Polychaeta; order Terebellida; family Terebellidae; genus Terebella; species Terebella lapidaria. Next base: position 16,289,793 of record OX424569.1, on the reverse strand, counting down.
TAGAACTCAAGGTCACGAGTTTTCCCGATCGAATTATGCACGCTGCCAGTCCAATGTACAGCCATGGCATAATTCAGTGTTTATCCTGAGCGAAGTCTCTCCTACACACTATACTTTACACGTGTTGAGCTTCATTGAACAGAATGGCGCAGTCAGTAGAGGCGTTAGGTTTGTGTGCGAGGGGTCAGTGGTTCAATTCTCACTGTTGACTGATTTTTTTTCCTTCTAAAATTCAATTCCAAATGACTTTTTCTGTTTCTGAGTGGTCTGGTAAGCATCCCAAACCTGCCATGCTTTATGTAATTCTATTGTTTCGAATTATAATGATCACCTTTGAAGGAAAAAACACTGTTCCACGAATAGCGACAAACTATTTTATCGGGCTTTCTAGTGGTATCATCAAAATCTAGTTTGTTCTTTATATTTAAAGTTACAAGCCGCTTTAAATTCAGCATTACGGCCACAACTGTGAATGATCTGTGGTATTAGCTGCTAACAAATGCATGACAAAAGGCGTGTACCAGATGATATGTCTGCTTCATATGAATCGCCACATGTCTAAGCCTCTCTATTTGTTTTGTTTACTTGTTGTCAATGTAATTTCATATTTGTGCGGGAATATTTGCTGTTTGTTATTCGCTCATTTTTAGGCTATCGATATTTGTTTTTGGATTTTTGTAATTTTGATATATTTTAGGTTTTTTAGTAGTGGCATCATCAAAACTTTGTGCCGTTAGCATGGTTAGAGGTAATATATTATGTTGACACATACGCAAACTAGATGTTTCAAGTGGTTCAGTTTCCAATGCTATATGTTGTCAGGGGATGCCATAAATGTGTAAATTATGAGTAAATGTTTTGAATGTAAACAAATGTGTAGATTTTTCGTCAAGTGTTGGCCTATGGCCGATTTTTACTTGACGAAATTAAATTTCGTCAAGTATGTTGGTCAGTTGCGTTTGTCTGTCTGTCTGTCTGTCTGTTTGTTTGTTTGTTTGTTTGTTTGTTTGTTTGTTAGCGCTCTACAGGTCACAATTTTGATCGTAAAGTCCCGAAAATTTGTCGGAAGACGTGCAATTAGTACTCGACCAAGTGATTAACTTTTGGGAGGTCAAGGTCAAAAACTGAGGTCAAGGTCAAGGAAAAGGTCAAAATCGAAAAATCGCAATAACTCCGTTTCTAATCAATATTATTTTTTCTAGGTATTTTTATATTTTTCTATGGTCAATTCCGCATCATATGATGCATGCCCGATGGTCGTATGACCAAAACTCCCGATTTCCGGTCCAGGTCGAAAATTTGGGGGTCACGAATTTAGGTTTTTCCTGCCTCACAATATTCAAAACCATATAATAGAGCAAGTTCCCGATAGATGTTCCTGATTTTTACTCAGAAGTTGTGCCTTATCACACAAAACACGATTGTGAAGTTATAGGACTCAAGGTCAAGAATTAGCGTTAAGGTCATAGTAAAGGTCAAAATCGAAAAATCGCAATAACTTCGCTTCTGATCAAAATTAATTTTTCTAAACATTTTTGTATTTTTATTTGGTCAATTCGACATCAGCTGACGTATGTCCGATGGTTGTACGACCAAAACTCCCGATTATCGCCCAAGGTCGAACATTTGGGGGTTTTGAGATCATTTGAATTTTGTACAATATTCAAACCGTTATTGTGGAGTCAAAATCCAATATAAGTTGCTGATTTTTAATCAGTAGGTGTGTCTTATCACACTGAACATATGTGTGAAAGTGTAGGACTCAAGATCAAGAATTACAGTTAAAGTCATAGTAAAGGTCAAAATCGAAAAATCGCAATAACTCCGTTTCTATTCAATGTTAATTTTTGTGAGTATTTTTATATTTTTTTATGGTCAATTCCACGTCCTGTGGTGCATGCCCGATGGTCGTACGACCAAAATTGCCGATTTTCGGTCCGGGTCAAATATTCGAGGGTCTTGATTTTATGGTTTCATGTCTCGCAACTTCAACCCCATATTGCGAGGCCAGGTTCTGATATGTGTTATTGATTTTTACTCAAGAGTTGTGCCTTATAAAATTGAACAAATCTGTGGAGTTTCTTAACTCAAGGTCGAAAATTGAGGTCAAGGTCATGTAAAAGGTCAAAATCGAAAAATCGCAATAACTCCACTTTCGATCAACATTAATTTTTGTCAGTATTTTTGTATTTTTGTATGGTCAATTCGGCGTCAAATGGTGTATGTGCGATGGTCGTACGACCAAAACTCCCGATTATCGCCCGATGCCGAAAATCTGGGGGTCATGTGCAAGTTGCATAGTTGTAGCCCTAGAGTAGTGGCCGCAAAATTACCTAACATGAGTTGCCAATTGATAGGAAATATGAAATGTTTTATGCAGATTTGAATACACAAATATGAAATGTGGACTTTTCTTGCTCTAATTCTCCAATTGAGTTGACTGTGAAAGTTGGTTATCAATATTAGTTTGGGTTATAAAGTTACAGTTATTTTGGGATCGATTTCTTCGTGCAGTCATGCCGACATGCATGCGGTCATACATGTACAGTAAAAGTTGTTCACAATGGGGAAGGGAATACGGCAACAAGTTGTATGATGGCTCGGTGGCCGAGTGGTTACAGTGCTCGCTCTCTAACACGTAGGCTGTTGACTCTGTGGGTTCGAATCTACCTGCTGGTAAATATTTTTTTTGCTCTTTGTTTTTTTTTAGAATATCCAGTACCATTATAATCTATTATAGCGGTTATCCAAGAACTTTTTGCAATGTGTTATGATATATTAATAATATACACTGTTGAATGATCATTTGGTAGGAATATGGGCATTATGTCGTGCGAAAATTGTCGTCGCCTCTGTCATATAATACCAGTATGGCATACAAAAACGGCCATCACGATCTGCTTGAATTCATTAGATGGTTCTCCAAAGATGCAGCATCATGATATGAAAGTTACCAAGTTGTAGTAACGAACATTAATAGCAATACTGTATTTTATGATTTTTTTTATATTGACATCATCAAAATTTTGTGCTGTTAGTAGTATATACTATGTTGATACACACATCGATTGGATGTTTTAAATGAGTCAGTCTCAAATGGCTGGGTCTTGCTCAGGAGACGTCATAAAATTTCAATATGTATGTCTGCTCAGGAGTTGTGCATTATTAATTCTAACAAATTTTTGAAAATTCAGAATTCAGGGACAAGTATTAAGGCCAAGATCACTGTGTAAATGAAGCAACTCTTGTCTAATTTCTAAAATTGTGAATTCTACTGCTGGGTGATGCTCAGGAGGTGTCTTAAATGTGTCAATTTCTAATGCTAGTTGTTCAGTAAATATTTTCAATGTGTAAATTATGAGTAAATGTTTTAAATGTAAATAAACAAATGTGTAGATATTTCGTCAAGTGTTGGCCTATGGCCGATTTTTACTTGACGAAATTAAATTTCGTCAAGTATGTTGGTCAGTTGCGTTTGTCTGTCTGTCTGTTTGTTTGTTTGTTTGTTTGTTTGTTAGCGCTCTACAGGTCACAATTTTGATCGTAAAGTCCCGAAAATTTGTCAGAAGACGTGCAATTAGTTCTCGACCAAGTGATTAACTTTTGGGAGGTCAAGGTCAAAAACTGAGGTCAAGGTCAAGGAAAAGGTCAAAATCGAAAAATCGCAATAACTCCGTTTCTAATCAATATTATTTTTTCTAGGTATTTTTATATTTTTCTATGGTCAATTCCGCATCATATGATGCATGCCCGATGGTCGTATGACCAAAACTCCCGATTTCCGGTTCAGGTCGAAAATTTGGGGGTCACGAATTTAGGTTTTTCCTGCCTCACAATATTCAAAACCATATAATAGAGCAAGTTCCCGATAGATGTTCCTGATTTTTACTCAGAAGTTGTGCCTTATCACACAAAACACGATTGTGAAGTTATAGGACTCAAGGTCAAGAATTAGCGTTAAGGTCATAGTAAAGGTCAAAATCGAAAAATCGCAATAACTTCGCTTCTGATCAAAATTAATTTTTCTAAACATTTTTGTATTTTTATTTGGTCAATTCGACATCAGCTGACGTATGTCCGATGGTTGTACGACCAAAACTCCCGATTATCGCCCAAGGTCGAACATTTGGGGGTTTTGAGATCATTTGAATTTTGTACAATATTCAAACCGTTATTGTGGAGTCAAAATCCAATATAAGTTGCTGATTTTTAATCAGTAGGTGTGTCTTATCACACTGAACATATGTGTAAAGATGTAGGAATCAAAGTTAAAAATTACAGTTAAAGTCATAGTAAAGGTCAAAATCGAAAAATCGCAATAACTCCGTTTCTATTCAATGTTAATTTTTGTGAGTATTTTTATATTTTTTTATGGTCAATTCCACGTCCTGTGGTGCATGCCCGATGGTCGTACGACCAAAATTGCCGATTTTCGGTCCGGGTCAAAAATTCGAGGGTCTTGATTTTATGGTTTCATGTCTCGCAACTTCAACCCCATATTGCGAGGCCAGGTTCTGATATGTGTTATTGATTTTTACTCAAGAGTTGTGCCTTATAAAATTGAACAAATCTGTGGAGTTTCTTAACTCAAGGTCGAAAATTGAGGTCAAGGTCATGTAAAAGGTCAAAATCGAAAAATCGCAATAACTCCACTTTCGATCAACATTAATTTTTGTCAGTATTTTTGTATTTTTGTATGGTCAATTCGGCGTCAAATGGTGTATGTGCGATGGTCGTACGACCAAAACTCCCGATTATCGCCCGATGCCGAAAATCTGGGGGTCATGTGCAAGTTGCATAGTTGTAGCCCTAGAGTAGTGGCCGCAAAATTACCTAACATAAGTTGCCAATTTATAGGAAATATGAAATGTTTTATGCAGATTTGAATACACAAATATGAAATGTGGACTTTTCTTGCTCTAATTCTCCAATTGAGTTGACTGTGAAAGTTGGTTATCAATATTAGTTTGGGTTATAAAGTTACAGTTATTTTGGGATCGATTTCTTCGTGCAGTCATGCCGACATGCATGCGGTCATACATGTACAGTAAAAGTTGTTCACAATGGGGAAGGGAATACGGCAACAAGTTGTATGATGGCTCGGTGGCCGAGTGGTTACAGTGCTCGCTCTCTAACACGTAGGCTTTTGACTCTGTGGGTTCAAATCTACCTGCTGGTAAATATTTTTTTTGCTCTTTGTTTTTTTTTAGAATATCCAGTACCATTATAATCTATTATAGCGGTTATCCAAGAACTTTTTGCAATGTGTTATGATATATTAATAATATACACTGTTGAATGATCATTTGGTAGGAATATGGGCATTATGTCGTGCGAAAATTGTCGTCGCCTCTGTCATATAATACCAGTATGGCATACAAAAACGGCCATCACGATCTGCTTGAATTCATTAGATGGTTCTCCAAAGATGCAGCATCATGATATGAAAGTTACCAAGTTGTAGTAACGAACATTAATAGCAATACTGTATTTTATGATTTTTTTTATATTGACATCATCAAAATTTTGTGCTGTTAGTAGTATATACTATGTTGATACACACATCGATTGGATGTTTTAAATGAGTCAGTCTCAAATGGCTGGGTCTTGCTCAGGAGACGTCATAAAATTTCAATATGTATGTCTGCTCAGGAGTTGTGCATTATTAATTCTAACAAATTTTTGAAAATTCAGAATTCAGGGACAAGTATTAAGGCCAAGGTCACTGTGTAAATGAAGCAACTCTTGTCTAATTTCTAAAATTGTGAATTCTACTGCTGGGTGATGCTCAGGAGGTGTCTTAAATGTGTCAATTTCTAATGCTAGTTGTTCAGTAAATATTTTCAATGTGTAAATTATGAGTAAATGTTTTAAATGTAAATAAACAAATGTGTAGATATTTCGTCAAGTGTTGGCCTATGGCCGATTTTTTGTTTGTTTGTATGTTTGTCTGTCCGTCCGTTCGCACGATAGCGGGCGCAATTCTTGTCGGATTTTCATGAAATTTTGACACAACATGTGCAAGGATCTTTCTCATAAGCCTTTCGTTTCTGAAGGTCAAAGGTCAAAAATTGACGTCAAGGTCGTTCAAAAACCAAAAAATTAAAAATCGCAATAACTCCAGTTATATTTTATCTGGAGTTTCGAGATTTCTTGCATCGATTACTATGGCCAATTCTGCATCTTTTGATGTATGGCCGACAGCTGTTGAGTCAAAATTGACGATTTTGACTCCAGGTTAAAAAGACGGGGGTCTGGAGTTTCTGGATCAAAAGTTTCATGCATTGTTGTGCAGTCAATTCTTGTCGGATTCTTATGAAATTTTCACAGCACATGTACACAAGATGTCGGCATATTCCTGTTGTTTCTCAAGGTCAAAGGTCAAGAATTAACGCCAAGGTCATTGAAAAACCAAAAAATTAAAAACCGTCATAACTCCACTTTTATTCCACCTGCACTTCCAAGAGTGTTCACGTCTTTTAATATGGCCAATTCTACATCATTTGATGTATGACCGACAGCGGTTGAATCAAAATTGACCATTTAAACTCCAGGTGAAACACATGGGGGTCAGGAATTTCGGATCCAAAATTTAACACATTGCTGTGCAGTCGATTCTTGTGTGATTTTGACGAAATTCTCACAGAATATGTGCGCAGAACGTCTGCATAACCCTAATGATTTGGAACATTATAACTCTAAAACTGTTGTCATGGCAACAAAAATTCGTTACTTGAAAGCATTGCATGAAAACCACGATAGCATTGCTAAATGAAATACATCTCTTCACATTGCTAGCGACGTCAGTGCTGTGCGTAGAGCTTAGGACCTTTAATCCACAGACCCGGGTTCAAGTCTCTCTCAGAACTATTTTTTTTCTCTATTTTTTAATTACAAATAACAAAACAGACGTTCGTAGTGTACAAATTCAGCAAATAAATGTAGCAGGAGAAATCTACATCGTTTTTATGTCATCGTACTCAATTATTTCTCACCAAGAATTTCCTAAAATCATTTAATAGTGTCTCATTGGTTCCATTATGATCATGTTTTCCATGCATCATAACGCATCTGTTAACTCCTAAATATGAGTAATCAGCAATATATTCGCCATGTGACAGTGTGTGCGATTAGGCAAAAAGCGCGGACCTCATAGTGCCAGGCAATTTGCGTACCATTGAAGATTTTCCCAGTCGAGTGACTCGATTCCACATGCAATATGACTAGAATCTAGCATCAATGCGAGATTATAAATTACAGTTACCCGGCGATTTAGCAGCCAGTTATTCAAGTTTTTTTTTAAATGCTAGTTGTCTGCAGTTAACCTATCAATCGTAGGCTACAGGCCCTAACCAGCCAGCATGAGCAGCATCTGTCAACTCACGTAGGCCTGCATGATCGATCTGGGTTTGGGTTTGTTTTTCGTTTTGACGGAATTTCTATCACAAAACAACACATTGATAGTGTACAAATTCAGCAAATAAATATTGCAGCAGTAATCTTCGTCATTTTTATGTCATCACACCTAATTATTTCATGGTATATATTTTTCCAAGTCATTTACAGTGTCTAATTGGTTCCATTATGATCATGTGTTTCATGCATCATAACGCATCTGTGTTATCTCCTGAATATACAAAACTCGGTTGCGTAGTAATACAGTATATCATATATGTATCCAAATGCAGATCTCAAACAACATTTTGGTGGTTTTCTGACTCAGTGATGTACTAGTGATATAACAAAGCCTAAAACTCTACTCTTAATACAGTCTGTGTCAAACGCCAGGCTACTTTATATCAGAACTATTGGGGGTGATCAACCGGCGGAGGAAACCGGCCCCCTTCCCGGTTTTTAGCAGTACATACAATAAATACACCCCTTCACACTGTCGGCAACTTTGGTGATGTGCATAGAGCTCAGGACTTTGAATCCACAGACCCGGGTTCAACTCTCTCTCAAAACTTCTTTTTTTCTCTCTAACTTACAGGATCATGTCTTTTATAGCATAACTGCACAATTTAATACATGTACAACTTACTTAACAGCAACTAGAAAAAACTATTCAAGTCTCTCTCAAAACGTTTTTTAGCTGGTTTATTATAGACTTCTTTTCAAGTTCATTACTTTATTTTGCCAAGTCCTAGCTCTTTGAGCGATTGCTTCATTACTTGGCAAAATAAATTTTGCCAAGTATGTTGGTCAGTCATCTTGTTTGTATGTTTGTCTGTCCGTCAGTTTGCACGATAGCGGCCGCAATCCTGGTCTGAATGACATCAAATTTACACATAAGATGCGCATAAGACTCCATCAGAAGCCTATTGAATTTGAAGATCATAGCTCAAAAACTGTTGTCTTGGCGACCAAAAAACTGTTACATTGTTATATCTATGGAGGTTGGAAAACCATACAGGAATTGTTACATGGGATACACCTCCTCCAACTGCCAGCGACGTTAGTGCTGTGCATAGAGCGTATGACTCTCAATCCACAGACCCGGGTTCAAGTCTCTCTTGAAACTATTTTTTTTTATTTTTAACTTCCAGAATCATGATCTTGCATTTAATTATAAACAACATAACAACACAATTTAGTAAATGTACAATTTAGTTAACGACAAAGAATTAATAATAATAAAAAAAATATTACAGTATTATGGTGCAGGGGTTTACAGACCAAAGCTAGTTTATAGACTTCTCTTCAAGATCTTTAACTTTATTTTGCCAAGTCCTAGCTCTTTGAGCGATTGCTTCAGTTGTATGTTGCTCAGCGATCAAATATGTGTTCTGTCCGTCTGTTCGCACGATAGCGGGCGCAATCCTTGTCGGAATGACATGAAATTTTCAAAGAAGATGCGCATAAGACTCCTGCACAAGCCTATTGATTGTGAAGGTCATAGCTTAAAAACTGTTGTCTTGGCGACTGAAAAACCGTTACATAACTATAACTATGGAGGCTGGAAAACCATAAAGTAACTGTCACATGGAATACACTTCTTCACACTGTCGGCAGCGTTGGTGCAGTGGATAGAGCATAAGACTTTGAATCCAAAGACCCGTGTTCAACCCTCCTTCAAAACTCTAATCTCTTTTATCTCGAACTTACTTTTTATACAGTCAGTTGCAGCGTTATTTCTAGTTTATAATGCACCTTTTACATTTGGAATAGATTGAAAACTCGTCGAGATATCAAAGTAGAAAGAGCAGTGGGGTGAATCTGATTCTCAATCCGTTCACACGCCAATAAGCTGTAGAAACGATTACCCCCTGTGGACATGTCCCGTCCTTAATACACACGCTCGGTTGCATAGCAATACAGTATATCTTATATGTATCCAGATGCAAATCTCAAACAACATTTCAGTGGTTTTCTAACTCAGTGATGTACAAGTGATATAACAAAGCCTAAAACTCTTGTCTAAATACAGTCTGTGTCAAGCCACAGGCTCCCTTATATTAGGACTGCTGGGGGTGGCGAACCGGCAAAGGAACCGGCCCCATTCCCGGTTTTTAGCAGTAATTTGCCATAGAGGAACTGTCACAATACAACACAACTTGACGCTGTCGGCCACTTTGGTGCTGTGCGTAGAGCTCAGGACTTTGAATTTTATTTTTATTTTTAACTTACACAATCATGATCATGAATTTCGTTCTAAACAACATAACAACACATTAATTTGCACAATTTAATAACTGTATCAAGCTAGTGTAAAAGCTAGTGTATAGACTTCTTTTCCAGTTCATTACTTTATTTTGCCAAGTCCTAGCTCTCTGAGCGATTGCTTCAGTTGTATGTTGCTCAGCGATCAAATATGTGTTCTGTCCGTCTGTTCGCACGATAGCGGGCGCAATCCTTGTCGGAATGACATGAAATTTTCAAAGAAGATGCGCATAAGACTCCTGCACAAGCCTTTTGATTTTGAAGGTCATAGCTTAAAAACTGTTGTCTTGGCGACTGAAAAACCGTTACATAACTATAACTATGGAGGCTGGAAAACCGTAAAGTAACTGTTACATGGAATACACTTCTTCACACTGTCGGCAACGTTGGTGCAGTGGATAGAGCGTAAGACTTTGAATCCAAAGACCCGTGTTCAGCCCTCCCTCAAAACTCTAATCTCTTTTATCTCTAACTTAGTTTTTATACAGTCAGTTGCAGTGTTATTTCTAGTTTATAATGCACCTTATACATTTGGAATAAATTGAAAACTCGCCGAGATATCAGAGTAGAAAGAGCAGTGGGGTGAATCTGATTCTCAATCCGTTCACACGCCAATAAGCTGTAGAAACGATTACCCCCTGTGCACATGTCCCGTCCTAAATACGCACGCTCGGTTGCATAGTAATACAGTATATCATTTATGTATCCAAATGCAGATCTCAAACAAGATTTCAGTGGTTTTCTAACTCAGTGATGTACAAGTGATATAACAAAGCCTAAAACTCTAGCCTAAATACAGTCTGTGTCAAGCGACAGGCTCCCTTATATTAGGACTGCTGGGGGTGACGAACCGGCAAAGGAAACGGCCCCCTTCCCGGATCCCCATTCCCGGTTTTTAGCAGTAATTTGCCTTGAAGGACCTGTTACAATATACACACCACTTCAAGCTGTCGATCACGTTGGTGCTGTGCATAGAGTGTAGGACTTTGAATCCACAGACCCGGGTTCAAATCTCTCTTGAAACTAGTTTTATTTTTATTTTTATTTTCAACTTACACAATCATGATCATGAATTTCGTTCTAAACAACATAACAACACAATTTACTAACTCTATGAAGCTAGTGTAAAAGCTAGTGCATAGACTTCTTTTCAAGTTCATTACTTTATTTTGCCAAGTCCTAGCTCTTTGAGCGATTGCTTCAGTTGTATGTTGCTCAGCGATCAAATATGTGTTCTGTCCGTCTGTTCGCACGATAGCGGGCGCAATCCTTGTCGGAATGACATGAAATTTTCAAAGAAGATGCGCATAAGACTCCTGCACAAGCCTATCGATTTTGAAGGTCATAGCTTAAAAACTGTTGTCTTGGCGACTGAAAAACCGTTACATAACTATAACTATGGAGGCTGGAAAACCATAAAGTAACTGTTACATGGAATACACTTCTTCACACTGTCGGCAACGTTGGTGCAGTGGATAGAGCATAAGAATTTGAATCCAAAGACCCGTGTTCAACCCTCCCTCAAAACTCTAATCTCTTTTATCTCTAACTTAGTTTTTATACAGTCCGTTGCACTGTTATTTCTAGTTTATAATGCACCTTTTACATTTGGAATAGATTGAAAACTCGCCGAGATATCAAAGTAGAAAGAGCAGTGGGGTGAATCTGATTCTCAATCCGTTCACACGCCAATAAGCTGTAGAAACGATAACCCCCTGTGGACATGTCCCGCCCTAAATACACACGCTTCGTTGCATAGCAATACAGTATATCATATATGTATCCAGATGCAGATCTCAAACAACATTTCAGTGGTTTTCTAACTCAGTGATGTACAAGTGATATAACAAAGCCTAAAACTCTAGTCTAAATACAGTCTGTGTCAAGCGACAGGCTCCCTTATATTAGGACTGCTGGGGCTGACGAACCGGCAAAGGAACCGGCCCCATTCCCGGTTTTTAGCAGTAATTTGCCTTGAAGGAACAGTTACCATACATACGCCACTTCCTGCTGTCGTCCACGTTGGTGCTGTGCGTAGAGCGTAGGACTTTGAATCCACAGACCCGGGTTCAACTCTCTCTCAAAACTTTTTTTTTTTCTCTAACTTACAGGATCATGTCTTTTATAGCATAACTGTGCAATTTAATACATGTACAACTTACTTATTGATTAAACTATTATAGTATGTATGAAGCATTTATAAACCAAAACTTGTTGATAGACTTCTCTTCATTTCATTGACTTTATTTTGCCAAGTCCTAGCTCTTTGAGCGATTGCTTCATTACTTGGCAAAATAAATTTTGCCAAGTATGTTGGTCAGTCATCTTGTTTGTTTGTTTGTTTGTTTGTATGTTTGTCTGTCCGTCTGTTATGACGATAGCGGGCGCAATTCTTGTCGCATTTTCATGAAATTTTCACACAATATGCGCAAGCAGCTTCCGCATAAGCCTTTCGTTTCAGAAGGTCAAAGGTCAAAAATTCACGCCAAGGTCATTGAAAAACCAAAAAATTTAAAATCGTAATAACTCCAGTTATATTATATCTGGACTTTCGAGATTTCTTGCATCGATTACTATGGCCAATTCTGCATCTTTTGATGTATGGCCGACAGCTGTTGCATCAAAATTGACGATTTTGACTCCAGGTGAAAAAGACGGGGGTCAGGAGTTTCTGGATCAAAAGTTTCATGCATTGCTGTGCAGTCAATTTTTGTCGGATTCTTATGAAATTTTGACAGCATATGCACACAGTATAACGGCACATTCCTGTTGTTTCTCAAGGTCAAAGGTCAAGAATTAACGCCAAGGTCATTGAAAAACCACAAAATTAAAAATCGTCATAACTCCACTTTCATTCCACCTGCACTTCCAAAAGTGTTCACGTCTTTTACTATGGCCAATTCTGCATCATTTGATGTATGACCGACAGCGGTTGAGTCAAAATTGAGGATTTAAACTCCAGGTGAAATAAATGGGGGTCAGGAATTTCGGATCCAAAGTTTAACACATTGCTGTGCGGTCGATTCTTGTGTGATTTTGACGAAATTCTCACATAATATGTGCACGGAATGTCCGCATAACCCTTTCGATTTGGAACATCATAGCTCTCAAACTGTTGTCACGGCAACAGAAAATCGTTACTGAAAAGCATTACATGAAAACGATAATAGCATTGCTATATGAAACACTCTGCTTCACATCGCCAGCCACGTTAGTGCTGAGCGTAGAGTGTAGGACTTTGAATCCACAAACCCGGGTTCAATACTATCTCAAAACTGTTTTTTTTTCTCCATTAAAAGATCATGTATTCAATTCCAAACAACGAAACAACACATTCGTAGTGTACAAAATCAGCAAATAAATGATCTTTATCGTTATTATGTCATCATACTTAATTATTTCTCACTATGAATTCCTTAAAGTCATTTAGCAGTGTCTCATTGGTTCCATTATGATCGTGTCCTTCATGCATCATAATGCATCTGTGTTAAGTCCATTCTGGCATGATTTGTATTCACCGAGTGTCTCTATTCGTTTTGTTCACTTGTTGTCATTGTAATTTTTCATCTGTAACTTACAAGATCATGATCATGCTTTCAATTCTGAAGAATGTAGCAGCACAATTTAATATTATTACAGTATTATGATGCACGGGTTTATAGACCAAAGCTGGTTTATAGACTTCTCTTCAAGTTCATAACTTTATTTTGCCAAGTCCTAGCTCTTTGAGCGATTACTTCAGTTGTATGTTGCTCAGCGATCAAATATGTGTTCTGTCCGTCTGTTCGCACGACAGCGGGCGCAATCCTTGTCGGAATGACATGAAATTTTCAAAGAAGATGCGCATAAGACTCCTGCACAAGCCTATTGATTTTGAAGGTCATGACTTAAAAACTGTTGTCTTGGCGACTGAAAAACCGTTACATAACTATAACTATGGAGGCTGGGTAACCATAAATTAACTGTTACATGAAATACACTACTTCACACTGTCGGCAACGTTGGTGCAGTGGATAGAGCGTAAGACTTTGAATCCAAAGACCCGTGTTCAACTCTCCATCAAAACTCTAATCTCTTATCTCTAACTTAGTTTTTATACAGTCAGTTGCAGTGTTATTTCTAGTTTATAATGCACCTTTTACATTTGGAATAGATTGAAAACTCGCCGAGATATCAAAGTAGAAAGAGCAGTGGGGTGAATCTGATTCTCAATCCGTTCACACGCCAATAAGCTGTAGAAACGATTACCCCCTGTGGACATGTCCCGTCCTAAATACACACGCTCGTTTGCATAGTAATACAGTGTATCATATATGTATCCAGATGCAGATCTCAAACAACATTTCAGTGGTTTTCTAACTCAGTGATGTACAAGTGATATAACAAAGCCTAAAACTCTAGTCTAAATACAGTCTGTGTCAAGCGACAGGCTCCCTTATATTAGGACTGCTGGGGGTGACGAACCGGCAAAGGAACCGGCCCCATTCCCGGTTTTTAGCAGTAATTTGCCATAGAGGAACTGTTACAATACATACACCGCTTTATGCTGTAGGCCACGTTGGCGCTGTCCATAGAGCTCAGGACTCTGAATCCACAGACCTGAGTTCAACTCTCTCTCAAAACTTGTTTTTTCTCTCCAAATGACAACATCATGTCTTTCATAGCATAACTGCACAATTACAACTTACTTAACAGCAACTAGATAATTTAAAAAAAAGAACTATTCAAATCTCTCTCTGAACGTTTTTTTAGCTAGTTTATAGACCTCTCTTCAAGATCATTAACTTTATTTTGCCAAGTCCTAGCTCTTTGAGCGATTGCTTCAGTTGTATGTCGCTCAGCAATCAAATATGTGTTCTGTCCGTCTGTTCGCACGATAGCGGGCGCAATCCTTGTCGGAATGACATGAAATTCTCACAAAAGATGCGCATAAGACTCCTGCACAAGCCTATTGATTTTGAAGGTCATAGCTTAAAAACTGTTGTCTTGGCGACTGAAAAACCGTTACATAACTATAACTATGGAGGCTGGAAAACCATAAAATAACTGTTACATGGAATACACTTCTTCACACTGTCGGCAACGTTGGTGCAGTGGATAGAGCGTAAGACTTTGAATCCAAAGACCCGTGTTCAACCCTCCCTCAAAACTCTAATCTCTTTTATCTCTAACTTAGTTTTTATACAGTCAGTTGCAGTGTTATTTCTAGTTTATAATGCACCTTTTACATTTGGAATAGATTGAAAACTCGCCGAGATATCAAAGTAGAAAGAGCAGTGGGATGAATCTGATTCTCAATCCGTTCACACGCCAATAAGCTGTAAAAACGATTACCCCCTGTGGACATGTCCCGTCCTAAATACACACGCTCGGTTGCATAGCAATACAGTATATCATATATGTATCCAGATGCAGATCTCAAACAACATTTCGGTGGTTTTCTGACTCAGTGATGTACAAGTGATATAACAAAGCCTAAAACTCTAGTCTAAATACAGTCTGTGTCAAGCGACAGGCTCCCTTATATTAGGACTGCTGGGGGTGACGAACCGGCAAAGGAACTGGCCCCCTTCCCGGTTCCCCATTCCCGGTTTTTAGCAGTAATTTGCCATTGAGGAACTGTTACAATACAACACAACTTGACGCTGTCGGCCACGTTGGTGCTGTGCATAGAGCTCAGGACTCTGAATCCACAGACCCCGGGTTCAACTCCCTCTCAAAACTTGTTTTTTCTCTCCAACTTACAGGATCATGTCTTTTATAGCATAACTGCACAATTTAATACATGTACAACTTACTTAACAGCAACTAGATAATTAAAAAAAAAAAAAACGATTCAAGTCTCTCTCGAAACGTTTTTTAGCTGGTGTATCGACTTCTTTTCAAGTTCTTTGACTTTATTTTGCCAAGTCCTAGCTCTTTGAGCGATTGCTTCAGTTGTATGTTGCTCAGCGATCAAATATGTGTTCTGTCCGTCTGTTCGCACGATAGCGGGCGCAATCCTTGTCGGAATGACATGAAATTTTCAAAGAAGATGCGCATAAGACTCATGCACAAGCCTATTGATTTTGAAGGTCATAGCTTAAAAACTGTTGTCTTGGCGACTGAAAAACCGTTACATAACTATAACTATGGAGGCTGGAAAACCATAAAGTAACTGTTACATGGAATACACTTCTTCACACTGTCGGCAACGTTGGTGCAGTGGATAGAGCGTAAGACTTTGAATCCAAAGACCCGTGTTCAACCCTCCCTCAAAACTCTAATCTCTTTTATCTCTAACTTAGTTTTTATACAGTCAGTTGCAGTGCTATTTCTAGTTTATAATGCACCTTTTACATTTGGAATAGATTGAAAACTCGCCGAGATATCAAAGTAGAAAGAGCAGTGGGGTGAATCTGATTCTCAATCCGTTCACACGCCAATAAGCTGTAGAAACGATTACCCCCTGTGGACATGTCCCGTCCTAAATACACACGATCGGTTGCATAGCAATACAGTATATCATATATGTATCCAGATGCAGATCTCAAACAACATTTCAGTGGTTTTCTAACTCAGTGATGTACAAGTGATATAACAAAGCCTAAAACTCTAGTCTAAATACAGTCTGTGTCAAGCGACAGGCTCCCTTATATTAAGACTGCTGGGGGTCACGAACCGGCCTCATTCCCGGTTTTTAGCAGTACATACAATAAATACACCACTTCACGCTGTTGGCCACGTTGGTGCTGTGCATAGAGCTCAGGACTCTGAATCCACAGACCCCGGGTTCAACTCTCTCTCAAAACTTGTTTTTTCTCTCTAACTTACAGGATCATGTCTTTTATAGCATAACTGCACAATTTAATACATGTACGACTTACTTGACAGCAAACAGATAATTCAACAAAAAAAAACTATTCAAGTCTCTCTCAAAGCGATTTTTAGCTGTTTTTTATAGACTTCTTTTCCAGTTCATTACTTTATTTTGCCAAGTCCTAGCTCTCTGAGCGATTGCTTCATTACTTGGCAAAATAAATTTTGCCAAGTATGTTGGTCAGTCATCTTGTTTGTTTGTTTGTATGTTTGTCTGTCCGTCCGTTCGCACGATAGCGGGCGCAATTCTTGTCGGATTTTCATGAAATTTTGACACAACATGTGCAAGGAACTTCCTCATAAGACTTTCGTTTCTGAAGGTCAAAGGTCAAAAATTGACGTCAAGGTCGTTCAAAAACCAAAAAATTTAAAATCGTAATAAGTCCAGTTATATTTTATCTGGAGTTTCGAGATTTCTAGCCTCGAATACTATGGCCAATTCTGCATCTTTTGATGTATGGCCGACAGCTGTTGCATCAAAATTGACGATTTTGACTCCGGGTTAAAAAGACGGGGGTCAGGAGTTTCTGGATCAAAAGTTTCATGCATTGCTGTGCAGTCAATTTTTGTCGGATTCTTATGAAATTTTGACAGCATATGCACACAGTATAACGGCACATTCCTGTTGTTTCTCTAGGTCAAAGGTCAAGAATTAACGCCAAGGTCATTGAAAAACCACAAAATTAAAAATCGTCATAACTCCACTTTCATTCCACCTGCACTTCCAAAAGTGTTCACGTCTTTTACTATGGCCAATTCTGCATCATTTGATGTATGACCGACAGCGGTTGAATCAAAATTAACGATTTAAACTCCAGGTGAAATACATGGGGGTCAGGAATTTCAGATCCAAAGTTTAACACATTGCTGTGCAGTCGATTCTTGTGTGATTTTGACGAAATTCTCACATAATATGTGCACGGAATGTCCGCATAACTCTTTTGATTTGGAACATCATAGCTCTGAAACTGTTGTCACGGCAACAGAAAATCGTTACTCAAAAGCATTACATGAAAACGATAATAGCATTGCTATATGAAACACTCCGCTTCACATCGCCAGCCACGTTAGTGCTGAGCGTAGAGTGTAGGACTTTGAATCCACAAACCCGGGTTCAATACTATCTCAAAACTATTTTTTTTCTCCATTATGAGATCATGTATTCAATTCCAAACAAGGAAACAACACATTCGTAGTGTACAAATTCAGCAAATATATATAGCAGCAGTAATCTTCGTCAATTCTATGTCATCACACTCAATTATTTCTTGGTATATATTTTTCCAAGTCATTTACAGTGTCTAATTGGTTCCATTATGATCATGTGTTTCATGCATCATAGCGCATCTGTGTTAATTCCTGAATATACACACTCGGTTGCGTATTAATACAGTATATCATATATGTATCCAAATGCAGGTCTCAAACAACATATCGGTGGTTTTCTGACTCAGTGATGTACTAGTGATATAACAAAGCCTGAAACTCTACTCTTAATACAGTCTGTGTCAAACGACAGGCCACTTTATATCAGAACTATTGGGGGTGATCAACCGGCGGAGCAAACGGGCCCCATTCCCGGTTTTTAGCAGTAACTTGCCATAGAGGACCTGTTACAATACATACACCACTTGACGCTGTGGGCCAGGTTGGTGCTGTGCATAGAGCTCAGGACTTTGAATCCACGGACCCGGGTTCAACTCTCTCTCAAAACTTGTTTTTTCTCTCTAACTTACAGGATCATGTCGTTTATATAGCATAACTGCACAATTTCATACATGTACAATTTACTTAACAGCAAATAGATAACTGAAAAATATATATATTACAGTACGTATGATTCGGGTCAAAGCTGGTTTATAGACTTCTCTTCAAGTTCATTAACTTTATTTTGCCAAGTCCTAGCTCTTTGAGCGATTGCTTCAGTTGTATGTTGCTCAGCGATCAAATATGTGTTCTGTCCGTCTGTTCGCACGATAGCGGGCGCAATCCTTGTCGGAATGACATGAAATTTTCAAAGAAGATGCGCATAAGACTCCTGCACAAGCCTATTGATTTTGAAGGTCATAGCTTAAAAACTGTTGTCTTGGCGACTGAAAACCGTTACATAACTATAACTATGGAGGCTGGAAAACCATAAAGTAACTGTTACATGGAATACACTTCTTCACACTGTCGGCAACGTTGGTGCAGTGGATAGAGCGTAAGACTTTGAATCCAAAGACCCGTGTTCAACCCTCCCTCAAAACTCTAATCTCTTTTATCTCTAACTTAGTTTTTATACAGTCAGTTGCAGTGTTATTTCTAGTTTATAATGCACCTTTTACATTTGGAATAGATTGAAAACTCGCCGAGATATCAAAGTAGAAAGAGCAGTGGGGTGGATCTGATTCTCAATCCGTTCACACGCCAATAAGCTGTAGAAACGATTACCCCCTGTGGACATGTCCCGTCCTAAATACACACGCTCGGTTGCATAGTAATACAGTATATCATATATGTCTCCACATGCAGATCTCAAACAACATTTCAGTGGTTTTCTAACTCAGTGATGTACAAGTGATATAACAAAGCCTAAAACTCTTGTCTAAATACAGTCTGTGTCAAGCGACAGGCTCCCTTATATTAGGACTGCTGGGGGTGACGAACCGGCAAAGGAACCGGCCCCATTCCCGGTTTTAAGCAGTACATACAATAAATACACCACTTCACACTGTCGGTCACGTTGGTGCTGTGCATAGAGCGCAGGACTTTGAATCCACAGACCCGGGTTCAACTCTCTCTCAAAACTTGTTTTTTTCTCTCCAACTTACAGGATAATGTCTTTTATAGCATAACTACACAATTTAATACATGAACAACTTACTTAACAGCAACTAGATAATTTTAAAAAAAAACTATTCAAGTCTCTCTCAAAACGTTTTTTAGCTGGTGTATCGACTTCTTTTCAAGTTCTTTGACTTTATTTTGCCAAGTCCTAGCTCTTTGAGCGATTGCTTCATTACTTGGCAAAATAAATTTTGCCAAGTATGTTGGTCAGTCATCTTGTTTGTTTGTTTGTTTGTATGTTTGTCTGTCCGTCAGTTTGCACGATAGCGGGCGCAATTCTTGTCGGATTTTCATGAAATTTTGACACGACATGTGCAAGGATCTTCCACATGAGCCTTTCGTTTCTGAAGGTCAAAGGTCAAAAATTGACGTCAAGGTCGTTCAAAAACCAAAAAATTAAAAATCGTAGTAACTCCAGTTGTATTTTATCTGGAGTTTCGAGATTTATAGCATCGATTACTATGGCCAATTCTGCATCTTTGGATGTATGGCCGATAGCTGTTGAGTGAAAATTGACGATTTTGACTCCAGGTTAAATAGACGGGGGTCAGGAGTTTCTGGATCAAAAGTTTCATGCATTGCTGTGCAGTCAATTCTTGTCGGATTCTTATGAAATTTTCACAGCACATGCACACCAGATGTCGGCATATCCCTGTCGTTTCTCAAGGTCAAAGGTCAAGAATTAACGACAAGGTCGTTGAAAAACCAAAAAATTAAAAAAGGTCATAACTCCACTTTCATTCCACCTGCACTTCCAAAGGTGTCCACGTCTTTTATTATGTCCAATTCTGCATCTTTTGATGTATGACCGACAGCGGTTGAATCAAAATTGACGATTTAAACTCCAGGTGAAATACATGGGGGTCAGGAATTTCGGATCCAAAGTTTAACACATTGCTGTGCAGTCGATTCTTGTGTGATTTTGACGAAATTCTCACATAATATGTGCACGGAATGTCCGCATAACCCTTTTGATTTGGAACATCATAGCTCTGAAACTGTTGTCACGGCAACAGAAAATCGTTACTGAAAAGCATTACATGAAAACGATAATAGCATTGCTATATGAAACACTCCGCTTCCCATTGCCAGCCACGTTAGTGCTGAGCGTAGAGTGTAGGACTTTGAATCCACAAACCCGGGTTCAATACTATCTCAAAACTATTTTTTTTTCTCCATTATGAGATCATGTATTCAATTCCAAACAAGGAAACACCACATTCGTAGTGTACAAATTCAGCAAATATATATGGCAGCAGTAATCTTCGTCATTTCTATGTCATCACACTCAATTATTTCTTGGTATATATTTTTCCAAGTCATTTACAGTGTCTCATTGGTTCCATTATGATCATGTGTTTCATGCATCATAGCGCATCTGTGTTATCTCCTGAATATACAAAACTCGGTTGCGTAGTAATACAGTATATCATATATGTATCCAAATGCAGATCTCAAACAACATTTCGGTGGTTTTCTAACTCAGTGATGTGCTAGTGATACAACAAAGCCTAAAACTTCACTCTTAATACAGTCTGTGTCAAACGACAGGCCACTTTATATCAGAACTTTTGGGGGTGACCAACCGGCGCTAGAACCGGCCCAATTCCCGGTTTTTAGCAGTAGCTTGCCGTGAAGGACCTGTTACAATACATACACCACTTCTGCTGTCGGTCACGTTGGTGCTGTGCATAGAGCTCAGGACTTTGAATCCACAGACCCGGGTTCAACCCTCCCTCAAAACTCTTTTATCTCTAACTTACTTTTCATGCAGTCAGTTGCAATGTTATTTCTAGTTTATGGTGCACTTTTCACATTTGGAATGAATTGAAAACTCGCCGAGATATCAAAGTAGAAAGAACAGTGGGGTAAGTCTGATTCTCAATCCGTTCACACGCCAATAAGCTGTAAAAACGATGACCCCGTGTGGACATTTCTCATCCAAAATATACACACTCGGTTGCCTAGTAGTACAGTATATCATGTATGTATCCAAATGCAAGTCTCAAACAACGTTTCTTTTGTTTTCTGACTCAGGGGTGTCCAACTGGTACAATAAAGTCTAACACTCGTGTCTAAATACAGTCTGTGTCAAGCGACAGGACCACTTTATATCAGAACTTTTGGGGGTGACCAACCGGCGCTAGAACCGGCCCCATTCCCGGTTTTTAGCAGTAGCTTGCCGTGAAGGACCTGTTACAATACATACACCACTTCTGCTGTCGGTCACGTTGGCGCTGTGCATAGAGTGTACGACTTTGAATCCGCAGACCCCGGTTCAACTCTCTCTCAAAACTTGTTTTTTCTTTCTAACTTACAAGATCATGTCTTTTATAGCATAACTGCACAATTTAATACATGTACAACTTACTTAACAGCAACTAGAAAAAACTATTCAAGTCTCTCTCAAAACGTTTTTTAGCTGGTTTATTATAGACTTCTTTTCAAGTTCATTACTTTATTTTGCCAAGTCCTAGCTCTTTGAGCGATTGCTTCATTACTTGGCAAAATAAATTTTGCCAAGTATGTTGGTCAGTCATCTTGTTTGTATGTTTGTCTGTCCGTCAGTTTGCACGATAGCGGGCGCAATTCTTGTTGGATTTTCATGAAATTTTGACACAACATGTGCAAGTATCTTCCTCATAAGCCTTTTGTTTCTGAAGGTCAAAGGTAAAAAATTGACGCCAAGGTCGTTCAAAAACCAAAATATTAAAAATCGTAATAACTCCAGTTATATTTCATCTGGAGTTTCGAGATTTCTTGCATCGATTATTATGGCCAATTCTGCATCTTCTGGTGTATGGCCGACAGCTGTTGCATCAAAATTGACGATTTTGACTCCAGGTTAAAAAGACGAGGGTCAGGAGTTTCTGGATCAAAAGTTTCATGCATTGCTGTGCATTCAATTCTTTTCGGATTCTTATGAAATTTTCACAGCATATGCACACCAGATGTCGGCATATTCCTGTTGTTTCTCAAGGTCAAAGGTCAAGAATTAACGCCAAGGTCATTGAAAAACCAAAAAATTAAAAATCGTCATAACTCCACTTTCATTCCACCTGCACTTCCAAAAGTGTCCACCTCTTTTACTATGGCCAATTCTGCATATTTTGATGTATGTATGACAGTGATTGAATCAAAATTGACGAATCAAACTCCAGGTGAAATACATGGGGGTCAGGAATTTCGGATCCAAAGTTTAACACATTGCTGTGCAGTCAATTCTTGTGTGATTTTGACGAGATTCTCACAGTATATGTGCACAAAACATCCGCATAACCCTGTTGATTTGGAACATCATAGCTCTAAAACTGTTGTCATGGTAACGGAAAAACCGTTACTTGACAAATCACATGAAAACCGTGATAGCATTGCTATACGAAATACACCACCTCACATTGCCTGCGACATAGAGCTTAGGACTTTAAATCCACAGACCCGTGTTCGAGTCTCTCTTGAAACTATTTTTTTTTATCGCTTGCTTACACGATCGAGTATTTAATTCCAAATAACAAAACAACGCATTCATAATGTAGGTATTCAGCAAATAAATGTACCGGGAGTAATTTTCATAGTTTTCATGTCATCATACTTAACTATTTGTCGCTAAAAATATCACTTAACAGTGTCTCATTGGTTCCATCATGATCGTGTCTTTTATGCATCATAGCGCATCCGTGTTAGCTCCATTCTATCAATAATACATACATCATTATATCGTTCCATCTCGGTTGCGTAGTAATACAGTATATCATAAAAGTATCCAAATGCAGATTTCAAACAACATTTCTTTTGTTTTGTGACTCAGAGGTGTACAAGTGATATAACGAAGCCTAAAACTCTTGTCTAAATACAATCTGTGGCAAGCGACAGGCTCTTTTATATCAGAACTATTGGGGGTGATCAACCGGCGGAGGAAACCGGCCCCATTCCCGGTTTTTAGCAGTAATTTGCCGTAAAAGACCTTTTGCAATACATACACCACTTGACGCTGTGGGCCAGGTTGGTGCTGTGCATAGAGTGCAAGACTTTGAATCCACAGACCCGTGTTCAACCCTCTGTCAAAACTCTTTTATCTCCAACTCACTTTTCATGCAGCCAGCTTCAGTGTTATTCCTAGTTTATGGTGGACTTTTCACATTTGGAAACGATTACCCCCTGTGGACATGTCTCATCCTGAATATACACACTCGGTTGCCTAGTAGTAGAGTATATCATATGTATCTAAATGCAAGTCTCAAACAACGTTTCTTTTGTTTTCTGACTCGGGGGTGTCCAACTGGTACAATAAAGTCTAACACTCGTGTCTAAATACAGTCTGTGTCAAGCAGCAGGCTCCTTTATATCAAAAGTTTTCAAGGTGACGAACCGGCCCCATTCCCGGTTTTTAAAGCACCTGTTACAATACATACACCACTTCAAGCTGTCGGTCATGTTGGTCTGGGCATAGAGCATAAGACTTTGAATCCACAGACCCGGGTTCAACTCTCTCTCAAAACTTGTTTTTTATCTCTAACTTACAGGATCATGTCTTTTATAGCATAACTGCACAATTTAATACACGTACAACTTACTTATTGATTAAACTATTATAGTATGTATGAAGCATTTATAAACCAAAACTAGTTGATAGACTTCTTTTCAAGTTCATTACTTTATTTTGCCAAGTCCTAGCTCTTTGAGCGATTGCTTCAGTTGTATGTTGCTCAGCGATCAAATATGTGTTCTGTCCGTCTGTTCGCACGATAGCGGGCGCAATCCTTGTCGGAATGACATGAAATTTTCAAAGAAGATGCGCATAAGACTCCTGCACAAGCCTATTGATTTTGAAGGTCATAGCTTAAAAACTGTTGTCTTGGCGACTGAAAAACCGGTACATAACTATAACTATGGAGGCTGGTAAACCATAAAGTAACTGTTACATGGAATACACTCCTTCACACTGTCGGCAACGTTGGTGGAGTTGATAGAGCGTAAGACTTTGAATCCAAAGACCCGTGTTCAACCCTCCCTCAAAACTCTAATCTCTTTTATCTCTAACTTAGTTTTATACAGTCAGTTGCAGTGTTATTTCTAGTTTATAATGCACCTTTTACATTTGGAATAGATTGAAAACTCGCCGAGATATCAAAGTAGAAAGAGCAGTGGGGTGAATCTGATTCTCAATCCGTTCACACGCCAATAAGCTGTAGAAACGATTACCCCCCTGTGGACATGTCCCGTCCTAAATACACACGCTCGGTTGCATAGCAATACAGTATATCATATATGTATCCAGATGCAGATCTCAAACAACATTTCAGTGGTTTTCTAACTCAGTGATGTACAAGTGATATAACAAAGCCTAAAACTCTAGCCTAAATACAGTCTGTGTCAAGCGACAGGCTCCCTTATATTAGGACTGCTGGGGGTGACGAACCGGCAAAGGAACTGGCCCCATTCCCGGTTTTTAGCAGTACATACAATAAATACGCCACTTCCTGTTGTCGTCCACGTTGGTGCTATGCATAGAGCTCAGGACTTTGAATCCACAGACCCGGGTTCAACTCTATATCAAAAATTGTTTTTTCTCTCTAACTTACAGGATCATGTCTTTTATAGCATTACTGCACAATGTGATACATGTACAATTTACTTAACAGCAACTAGATAATTTAAAAAAAAAAACTATTCAAGTCTCTCTCAGAACGTTTTTTAGCTGGTTTATAGACTTCTTTTCAAGTCCATGACTTTATTTTGCCAAGTCCTAGCTCTTTGAGCGATTGCTTCAGTTGTATGTTGCTCAGCGATCAAATATGTGTTCTGTCCGTCTGTTCGCACGATAGCGGGCGCAATCCTTGTCGGAATGACATGAAATTTTCAAAGAAGATGCGCATAAGACTCATGCACAAGCCTATTGATTTTGAAGGTCATAGCTTAAAAACTGTTGTCTTGGCGACTGAAAAACCGTTACATAACTATAACTATGGAGGCTGGAAAACCATAAAGTAACTGTTACATGGAATACACTTCTTCACACTGTCGGCAACGTTGGTGCAGTGGATAGAGCGTAAGACTTTGAATCCAAAGACCCGTGTTCAACCCTCCCTCAAAACTCTAATCTCTTTTATCTCTAACTTAGTTTTTATACAGTCAGTTGCAGTGCTATTTCTAGTTTATAATGCACCTTTTACATTTGGAATAGATTGAAAACTCGCCGAGATATCAAAGTAGAAAGAGCAGTGGGGTGAATCTGATTCTCAATCCGTTCACACGCCAATAAGCTGTAGAAACGATTACCCCCTGTGGACATGTCCCGTCCTAAATACACACGATCGGTTGCATAGCAATACAGTATATCATATATGTATCCAGATGCAGATCTCAAACAACATTTCAGTGGTTTTCTAACTCAGTGATGTACAAGTGATATAACAAAGCCTAAAACTCTAGTCTAAATACAGTCTGTGTCAAGCGACAGGCTCCCTTATATTAAGACTGCTGGGGGTCACGAACCGGCCTCATTCCCGGTTTTTAGCAGTACATACAATAAATACACCACTTCACGCTGTTGGCCACGTTGGTGCTGTGCATAGAGCTCAGGACTCTGAATCCACAGACCCCGGGTTCAACTCTCTCTCAAAACTTGTTTTTTCTCTCTAACTTACAGGATCATGTCTTTTATAGCATAACTGCACAATTTAATACATGTACGACTTACTTGACAGCAAACAGATAATTCAACAAAAAAAAACTATTCAAGTCTCTCTCAAAGCGATTTTTAGCTGTTTTTTATAGACTTCTTTTCCAGTTCATTACTTTATTTTGCCAAGTCCTAGCTCTCTGAGCGATTGCTTCATTACTTGGCAAAATAAATTTTGCCAAGTATGTTGGTCAGTCATCTTGTTTGTTTGTTACTTGGCAAAATAAATTTTGCCAAGTATGTTGGTCAGTCATCTTGTTTGTTTGTTTGTTTGTTTGTTTGTATGTTTGTCTGTCCGTCCGTTCGCACGATAGCGAACGCAATTCTTGTCGGATTTTCATGAAATTTTGACACAACATGTGCAAGGATCTTCCTCATAAGCCTTTCGTTTCTGAAGGTCAAAGGTCAAAAATTGACGTCAAGGTCGTTCAAAAACCAAAAAATTTAAAATCGTAATAAGTCCAGTTATATTTTATCTGGAGTTTCGAGATTTCTAGCATCGAATACTATGGCCAATTCTGCATCTTTTGATGTATGGCCGACAGCTGTTGCATCAAAATTGACGATTTTGACTCCGGGTTAAAAAGACGGGGGTCAGGAGTTTCTGGATCAAAAGTTTCATGCATTGCTGTGCAGTCAATTCTTGTCGGATTCTTATGAAATTTTCACAGCATATGCATACCAGATGTCGGCATATTCCTGTTGTTTCTCAAGGTCAAAAGTCAAGAATTAACGCCAAGGTCATTGAAAAACAAAAAAAATAAAAATGGCCATAACTCCACTTTCATTCCACCTGCACTTCCAAAAGTGTTCACGTCTTTTATTATGGTCAATTCTGCATCATTTGATGTATGACCGACAGCAGTTGAATCAAAATTGACGATTTAAACTCCAGGTGAAATACATGGGGGTCAGGAAGTTCGGATCCAAAGTTTAACACATTGCTGTGCGGTCGATTCTTGTCTGATTTTGACGAAAGGCTCACATAATATGTGCACGGAATGTCCGCATAACCCTTTTAATTTGGAACATCATAGCTCTCAAACTGTTGTCACGGCAACAGAAAATCGTTACTGAAAAGCATTACATGAAAACGATAATAGCATTGCTATATGAAACACTCCGCTTCACATCGCCAGCCACGTTAGTGCTGAGCGTAGAGCGTAGGACTTTGAATCCACAGACCCGGGTTCGATACTATCTCAAAACTATTTTTTTTTCTCCATTAAAAGATCATGTATTCAATTCCAAACAACGAAACAACACATTCGTAGTGTACAAAATCAGCAAATAAATGTAGCTCGAGTAATCTTTATCGTTATTATGTCATCATACTTAATTATTTCTCACTATGAATTCCTTAAAGTCATTTAACAGTGTCTCATTGGTTCCATTATGATCGTGTCCTTCATGCGTCATAATGCATCTGTGTTAAGTCCATTCTGGCATGATTTGTATTCACCGAGTGTCTCTATTCGTTTTGTTCACTTGTTGTCATTGTAATTTTTCATCTGTAACTTACAAGATCATGATCATGCTTTCAATTCTGAAGAATGTAGCAGCACAATTTAATATTATTACAGTATTATTCTCTTCAAGTTCATTACTTTATTTTGCCAAGTCCTAGCTCTTTGAGCGATTGCTTCATTTGTATGTTTGTCTGTCCGTCCGTTCGCACGATAGCGGGCGCAATTCTTGTCGGATTTTCATGAAATTTTGACACAACATGTGCAAGGAACTTCCTCATAAGACTTTCGTTTCTGAAGGTCAAAGGTCAAAAATTGACGTCAAGGTCGTTCAAAAACCAAAAAATTTAAAATCGTAATAAGTCCAGTTATATTTTATCTGGAGTTTCGAGATTTCTAGCCTCGAATACTATGGCCAATTCTGCATCTTTTGATGTATGGCCGACAGCTGTTGCATCAAAATTGACGATTTTGACTCCGGGTTAAAAAGACGGGGGTCAGGAGTTTCTGGATCAAAAGTTTCATGCATTGCTGTGCAGTCAATTTTTGTCGGATTCTTATGAAATTTTGACAGCATATGCACACAGTATAACGGCACATTCCTGTTGTTTCTCTAGGTCAAAGGTCAAGAATTAACGCCAAGGTCATTGAAAAACCACAAAATTAAAAATCGTCATAACTCCACTTTCATTCCACCTGCACTTCCAAAAGTGTTCACGTCTTTTACTATGGCCAATTCTGCATCATTTGATGTATGACCGACAGCGGTTGAATCAAAATTAACGATTTAAACTCCAGGTGAAATACATGGGGGTCAGGAATTTCAGATCCAAAGTTTAACACATTGCTGTGCAGTCGATTCTTGTGTGATTTTGACGAAATTCTCACATAATATGTGCACGGAATGTCCGCATAACTCTTTTGATTTGGAACATCATAGCTCTGAAACTGTTGTCACGGCAACAGAAAATCGTTACTCAAAAGCATTACATGAAAACGATAATAGCATTGCTATATGAAACACTCCGCTTCACATCGCCAGCCACGTTAGTGCTGAGCGTAGAGTGTAGGACTTTGAATCCACAAACCCGGGTTCAATACTATCTCAAAACTATTTTTTTTCTCCATTATGAGATCATGTATTCAATTCCAAACAAGGAAACAACACATTCGTAGTGTACAAATTCAGCAAATATATATAGCAGCAGTAATCTTCGTCAATTCTATGTCATCACACTCAATTATTTCTTGGTATATATTTTTCCAAGTCATTTACAGTGTCTAATTGGTTCCATTATGATCATGTGTTTCATGCATCATAGCGCATCTGTGTTAATTCCTGAATATACACACTCGGTTGCGTATTAATACAGTATATCATATATGTATCCAAATGCAGGTCTCAAACAACATATCAGTGGTTTTCTGACTCAGTGATGTACTAGTGATATAACAAAGCCTGAAACTCTACTCTTAATACAGTCTGTGTCAAACGACAGGCCACTTTATATCAGAACTATTGGGGGTGATCAACCGGCGGAGCAAACGGGCCCCATTCCCGGTTTTTAGCAGTAACTTGCCATAGAGGACCTGTTACAATACATACACCACTTGACGCTGTGGGCCAGGTTGGTGCTGTGCATAGAGCTCAGGACTTTGAATCCACGGACCCGGGTTCAACTCTCTCTCAAAACTTGTTTTTTCTCTCTAACTTACAGGATCATGTCGTTTATATAGCATAACTGCACAATTTCATACATGTACAATTTACTTAACAGCAAATAGATAACTGAAAAATATATATATTACAGTACGTATGATTCGGGTCAAAGCTGGTTTATAGACTTCTCTTCAAGTTCATTAACTTTATTTTGCCAAGTCCTAGCTCTTTGAGCGATTGCTTCAGTTGTATGTTGCTCAGCGATCAAATATGTGTTCTGTCCGTCTGTTCGCACGATAGCGGGCGCAATCCTTGTCGGAATGACATGAAATTTTCAAAGAAGATGCGCATAAGACTCCTGCACAAGCCTATTGATTTTGAAGGTCATAGCTTAAAAACTGTTGTCTTGGCGACTGAAAACCGTTACATAACTATAACTATGGAGGCTGGAAAACCATAAAGTAACTGTTACATGGAATACACTTCTTCACACTGTCGGCAACGTTGGTGCAGTGGATAGAGCGTAAGACTTTGAATCCAAAGACCCGTGTTCAACCCTCCCTCAAAACTCTAATCTCTTTTATCTCTAACTTAGTTTTTATACAGTCAGTTGCAGTGTTATTTCTAGTTTATAATGCACCTTTTACATTTGGAATAGATTGAAAACTCGCCGAGATATCAAAGTAGAAAGAGCAGTGGGGTGGATCTGATTCTCAATCCGTTCACACGCCAATAAGCTGTAGAAACGATTACCCCCTGTGGACATGTCCCGTCCTAAATACACACGCTCGGTTGCATAGTAATACAGTATATCATATATGTCTCCACATGCAGATCTCAAACAACATTTCAGTGGTTTTCTAACTCAGTGATGTACAAGTGATATAACAAAGCCTAAAACTCTTGTCTAAATACAGTCTGTGTCAAGCGACAGGCTCCCTTATATTAGGACTGCTGGGGGTGACGAACCGGCAAAGGAACCGGCCCCATTCCCGGTTTTAAGCAGTACATACAATAAATACACCACTTCACACTGTCGGTCACGTTGGTGCTGTGCATAGAGCGCAGGACTTTGAATCCACAGACCCGGGTTCAACTCTCTCTCAAAACTTGTTTTTTTCTCTCCAACTTACAGGATAATGTCTTTTATAGCATAACTACACAATTTAATACATGAACAACTTACTTAACAGCAACTAGATAATTTTAAAAAAAAACTATTCAAGTCTCTCTCAAAACGTTTTTTAGCTGGTGTATCGACTTCTTTTCAAGTTCTTTGACTTTATTTTGCCAAGTCCTAGCTCTTTGAGCGATTGCTTCATTACTTGGCAAAATAAATTTTGCCAAGTATGTTGGTCAGTCATTACTTGGCAAAATAAATTTTGCCAAGTATGTTGGTCAGTCATCTTGTTTGTTTGTTTGTTTGTTTGTTTGTTTGTATGTTTGTCTGTCCGTCTGTTATGACGATAGCGGGCGCAATTCTTGTCGCATTTTCATGAAATTTTCACACAATATGCGCAAGCAGCTTCCGCATAAGCCTTTCGTTTCTGAAGGTCAAAGGTCGAAAATTGACACCAAGGTAATTGAAAAACCAAAAAAATAAAAATCGTAATAACTCCAAGTATATTTTATCTGGACTTTCGAGATTTCTTGCATCGATTACTATGGCCAATTCGGCATCTTTTGATGTATGGCCGACAGCTGTTGCATCAAAATTGACGATTTTGACTCCAGGTTAAAAAGACGGGGGTCAGGAGTTTCTGGATCAAAAGTTTCATGCATTGCTGTGCAGTCAATTCTTGTCGGATTCTTATGAAATTTTCACAGCATATGCACACCAGACGTCGGCATATTCCTGTTGTTTCTCAAGGTCAAAAGTCAAGAATTAACGCCAAGGTCATTGAAAAACAAAAAAAATAAAAATGGCCATAACTCCACTTTCATTCCACCTGCACTTCCAAAAGTGTTCACGTTTTTTACTATGGCCAATTCTGCATCATTTGATGTATGACCGACAGCAGTTGAATCAAAATTGACAATTTAAACTCCAGGTGAAATACATGGGGGTCAGGAATTTCGGATCCAAAGTTTAACACATTGCTGTGCGATCGATTCTTGTGTGATTTTGACGAAATTCTCACATAATATGTGCACGGAATGTCCGCATAACCCTTTTGATTTGGAACATCATAGCTCTGAAACTGTTGTCACGGCAACAGAAAATCGTTACTGAAAAGCATTACATGAAAACGATAATAGCATTGCTATATGAAACACTCTGCTTCACATCGCCAGCCACGTTAGTGCTGAGCGTAGAGCGTAGGACTTTGAATCCACAGACCCGGGTTCAATACTATCTCAAAACTATTTTTTTTTCTCCATTAAAAGATCATGTATTCAATTCCAAACAACGAAACAACACATTCGTAGTGTACAAAATCAGCAAATAAATGTAGCACGAGTAATCTTTATCGTTATTATGTCATCATACTTAATTATTTCTCACTATGAATTCCTTAAAGTCATTTAACAGTGTCTCATTGGTTCCATTATGATCGTGTCCTTCATGCATCATAATGCATCTGTGTTAAGTCCATTCTGGCATGATTTGTATTCACCGAGTGTCTCTATTCGTTTTGTTCACTTGTTGTCATTGTAATTTTTCATCTGTAACTTACAAGATCATGATCATGCTTTCAATTCTGAAGAATGTAGCAGCACAATTTAAAATTATTACAGTATTATGATGCAAGGGTTTATAGACCAAAGCTGGCTTATAGACTTCTCTTCAAGTTCATTACTTCATTTTGCCAAGTCCTAGCTCTTTGAGCGATTGCTTCATCTTGTTTGTTTGTTTGTTTGTATGTTTGTCTGTCCGTCAGTTTGCACGATAGCGGGCGCAATTCTTGTCGGATTTTCATGAAATTTTGACACGACATGTGCAAGGATCTTCCACATGAGCCTTTCGTTTCTGAAGGTCAAAGGTCAAAAATTGACGTCAAGGTCGTTCAAAAACCAAAAAATTAAAAATCGTAGTAACTCCAGTTGTATTTTATCTGGAGTTTCGAGATTTATAGCATCGATTACTATGGCCAATTCTGCATCTTTGGATGTATGGCCGATAGCTGTTGAGTGAAAATTGACGATTTTGACTCCAGGTTAAATAGACGGGGGTCAGGAGTTTCTGGATCAAAAGTTTCATGCATTGCTGTGCAGTCAATTCTTGTCGGATTCTTATGAAATTTTCACAGCACATGCACACCAGATGTCGGCATATCCCTGTCGTTTCTCAAGGTCAAAGGTCAAGAATTAACGACAAGGTCGTTGAAAAACCAAAAAATTAAAAAAGGTCATAACTCCACTTTCATTCCACCTGCACTTCCAAAGGTGTCCACGTCTTTTATTATGTCCAATTCTGCATCTTTTGATGTATGACCGACAGCGGTTGAATCAAAATTGACGATTTAAACTCCAGGTGAAATACATGGGGGTCAGGAATTTCGGATCCAAAGTTTAACACATTGCTGT
The DNA here is from genome assembly GCA_949152475.1 of Terebella lapidaria. Taxonomy (NCBI): domain Eukaryota; kingdom Metazoa; phylum Annelida; class Polychaeta; order Terebellida; family Terebellidae; genus Terebella; species Terebella lapidaria. Next base: position 16,257,110 of record OX424569.1, on the reverse strand, counting down.
GCAGTCGATTCTTGTGTGATTTTGACGAAATTCTCACATAATATGTGCACGGAATGTCCGCATAACCCTTTTGATTTGGAACATCATAGCTCTGAAACTGTTGTCACGGCAACAGAAAATCGTTACTGAAAAGCATTACATGAAAACGATAATAGCATTGCTATATGAAACACTCCGCTTCCCATTGCCAGCCACGTTAGTGCTGAGCGTAGAGTGTAGGACTTTGAATCCACAAACCCGGGTTCAATACTATCTCAAAACTATTTTTTTTTCTCCATTATGAGATCATGTATTCAATTCCAAACAAGGAAACACCACATTCGTAGTGTACAAATTCAGCAAATATATATGGCAGCAGTAATCTTCGTCATTTCTATGTCATCACACTCAATTATTTCTTGGTATATATTTTTCCAAGTCATTTACAGTGTCTCATTGGTTCCATTATGATCATGTGTTTCATGCATCATAGCGCATCTGTGTTATCTCCTGAATATACAAAACTCGGTTGCGTAGTAATACAGTATATCATATATGTATCCAAATGCAGATCTCAAACAACATTTCGGTGGTTTTCTAACTCAGTGATGTGCTAGTGATACAACAAAGCCTAAAACTTCACTCTTAATACAGTCTGTGTCAAACGACAGGCCACTTTATATCAGAACTTTTGGGGGTGACCAACCGGCGCTAGAACCGGCCCCATTCCCGGTTTTTAGCAGTAACTTGCCATAGAGGACCTGTTACAATACATACACCACTTGACGCTGTGGGCCAGGTTGGTGCTGTGCATAGAGCTCAGGACTTTGAATCCACGGACCCGGGTTCAACTCTCTCTCAAAACTTGTTTTTTCTCTCTAACTTACAGGATCATGTCGTTTATATAGCATAACTGCACAATTTCATACATGTACAATTTACTTAACAGCAAATAGATAACTGAAAAATATATATATTACAGTACGTATGATTCGGGTCAAAGCTGGTTTATAGACTTCTCTTCAAGTTCATTAACTTTATTTTGCCAAGTCCTAGCTCTTTGAGCGATTGCTTCAGTTGTATGTTGCTCAGCGATCAAATATGTGTTCTGTCCGTCTGTTCGCACGATAGCGGGCGCAATCCTTGTCGGAATGACATGAAATTTTCAAAGAAGATGCGCATAAGACTCCTGCACAAGCCTATTGATTTTGAAGGTCATAGCTTAAAAACTGTTGTCTTGGCGACTGAAAACCGTTACATAACTATAACTATGGAGGCTGGAAAACCATAAAGTAACTGTTACATGGAATACACTTCTTCACACTGTCGGCAACGTTGGTGCAGTGGATAGAGCGTAAGACTTTGAATCCAAAGACCCGTGTTCAACCCTCCCTCAAAACTCTAATCTCTTTTATCTCTAACTTAGTTTTTATACAGTCAGTTGCAGTGTTATTTCTAGTTTATAATGCACCTTTTACATTTGGAATAGATTGAAAACTCGCCGAGATATCAAAGTAGAAAGAGCAGTGGGGTGGATCTGATTCTCAATCCGTTCACACGCCAATAAGCTGTAGAAACGATTACCCCCTGTGGACATGTCCCGTCCTAAATACACACGCTCGGTTGCATAGTAATACAGTATATCATATATGTCTCCACATGCAGATCTCAAACAACATTTCAGTGGTTTTCTAACTCAGTGATGTACAAGTGATATAACAAAGCCTAAAACTCTAGTCTAAATACAGTCTGTGTCAAGCGACAGGCTCCCTTATATTAGGACTGCTGGGGGTGACGAACCGGCAAAGGAACCGGCCCCATTCCCGGTTTTAAGCAGTACATACAATAAATACACCACTTCACACTGTCGGTCACGTTGGTGCTGTGCATAGAGCGCAGGACTTTGAATCCACAGACCCGGGTTCAACTCTCTCTCAAAACTTGTTTTTTTCTCTCCAACTTACAGGATAATGTCTTTTATAGCATAACTACACAATTTAATACATGAACAACTTACTTAACAGCAACTAGATAATTTAAAAAAAAAACTATTCAAGTCTCTCTCAAAACGTTTTTTAGCTGGTGTATCGACTTCTTTTCAAGTTCTTTGACTTTATTTTGCCAAGTCCTAGCTCTTTGAGCGATTGCTTCATTACTTGGCAAAATAAATTTTGCCAAGTATGTTGGTCAGTCATCTTGTTACTTGGCAAAATAAATTTTGCCAAGTATGTTGGTCAGTCATCTTGTTTGTTTGTATGTTTGTCTGTCCGTCCGTTCGCACGATAGCGGGCGCAATTCTTGTCGGATCTTCATGAAATTTTGACACAACATGTGCAAAAATCTTCCTCATAAGCCTTTCGTTTCTGAAGGTCAAAGGTCAAAAATTGACGTCAAGGTCGTTCAAAAACCAAAAAATTAAAAATCGCAATAACTCCAATTATATTTTTTCTGGAGTTTCGCGCTTTCTTGCATCGATTACTATGGCCAATTCTGCATCTTTTGATGTATGGCCGAAAGCTGTTGCATCAAAATTGACGATTTTGACTCCAGGTTAAAAAGACGGGGGTCAGGAGTTTCTGGATCAAAAGTTTCATGCATTGCTGTGCAGTCAATTCTTGTCGGATTCTTATGAAATTTCCACAGCATATACATACCAGATGTCGGCATATTCCTGTTGTTTCTCAAGGTCAAAGGTCAAGAATTAACGCCAAGGTCATTGAAAAACAAAAAAAATAAAAATGGCCATAACTCCACTTTCATTCCACCTGCACTTCCAAAAGTGTTCACGTCTTTTATTATGGTCAATTCTGCATCATTTGGTGTATGACCGACAGCAGTTGAATCAAAATTGACGATTTAAACTCCAGGTGAAATACATGGGGGTCAGGAAGTTCGGATCCAAAGTTTAACACATTGCTGTGCAGTCGATTCTTGTGTGATTTTGACGAAATTCTCACATAATATGTGCACGGAATGTCTGCATAACCCTTTCGATTTGGAACATCATAGCTCTGAAACTGTTGTCACGGCAACAGAAAATCGTTACTGAAAAGCATTACATGAAAACGATAATAGCATTGCTATATGAAACACTCCGCTTCACATCGCCAGCCACGTTAGTGCTGAGCGTAGAGCGTAGGACTTTGAATCCACAGACCCGGGTTCAATACTATCTCAAAACTATTTTTTTTCTCCATCAAAAGATCATGTATTCAATTCCAAACAACGAAACAACACATTCGTAGTGTACAAAATCAGCAAATAAATGTAGCACGAGTAATCTTTATCGTTATAATGTCATCATACTTAATTATTTCTCACTATGAATTCCTTAAAGTCATTTAACAGTGTCTCATTGGTTCCATTATGATCGTGTCCTTCATGCATCATAATGCATCTGTGTTAAGTCCATTCTGGCATGATTTGTATTCACCGAGTGTCTCTATTCGTTTTGTTCACTTGTTGTCATTGTAATTTTTCATCTGTAACTTACAAGATCATGATCATGCTTTCAATTCTGAAGAATGTAGCAGCACAATTTAATATTATTACAGTATTATGATGCAAGGGTTTATAGACCAAAGCTGGTTTATAGACTTCTCTTCAAGTTCATAACTTTATTTTGCCAAGTCCTAGCTCTCTGAGCGATTGCTTCAGTTGTATGTTGCTCAGCGATCAAATATGTGTTCTGTCCGTCTGTTCGCACGATAGCGGGCGCAATCCTTGTCGGAATGACATGAAATTTTCAAAGAAGATGCGCATCAGACTCCTGCACAAGCCTATTGATTTTGAAGGTCACAGCTTAAAAACTGTTGTCTTGGCGACTGAAAAACCGTTACATAACTATAACTATGGAGGCTGGAAAACCATGAAGTAAGTGTTACATGGAATACACTTCTTCACACTGTCGGCAACGTTGGTGCAGTGGATAGAGCATAAGACTTTGAATCAAAAGACCCGTGTTCAAACCTCCCTCAAAACTCTAATCTCTTTTACCTCTAACTTACTTTTTATACAGTCAGTGCAGTGTTATTTCTAGTTTATAATGCACCTTTTACATTTGGAATAAATTGAAAACTCGCCGAGGTATCAAAGTAGAAAGAGCAGTGGGGTGAATCTAATTCTCAATCCGTTCACACGCCAATAAGCTGTAGAAACGATTACCCCCTGTGGACATGTCCAGTCCTAAATACACACGCTCGGTTGCATAGTAATACAGTATATCATATATGTATCCAAATGCAAATCTCAAACAACATTTCAGTGGTTTTCTAACTCAGTGATGTACAAGTGATATAACGAAGCCTAAAACTCTAGTCTAAATACAGTCTGTGTCAAGCGACAGGCTCCCTTATATTAGGACTGCTGGGGTGACGAACCGGCAAAGGAACCGGCCCCATTCCCGGTTTTTAGCAGTAATTTGCCATAGAGGAACTGTCACAATACAACACAACTTGACGCTGTCGGCCACTTTGGTGCTGTGCGTAGAGCTCAGGACTTTGAATCCACATACCCGGGTTCAAATCTCTCTTGAAATTATTTTATTTTTATTTTCAACTTACACAATCATGATCATGAATTTCGTTCTAAACAACATGACAACACAATTTAATAACTGTATCAAGCTAGTGTAAAAGCTAGTGTATAGACTTCTTTTCCAGTTCATTACTTTATTTTGCCAAGTCCTAGCTCTCTGAGCGATTGCTTCAGTTGTATGTTGCTCAGCGATCAAATATGTGTTCTGTCCGTCTGTTCGCACGATAGCGGGCGCAATCCTTGTCGGAATGACATGAAATTTTCAAAGAAGATGCGCATCAGACTCCTGCACAAGCCTATTGATTTTGAAGGTCACAGCTTAAAAACTGTTGTCTTGGCGACTGAAAAACCGTTACATAACTATAACTATGGAGGCTGGAAAACCATGAAGTAAGTGTTACATGGAATACACTTCTTCACACTGTCGGCAACGTTGGTGCAGTGGATAGAGCATAAGACTTTGAATCAAAAGACCCGTGTTCAAACCTCCCTCAAAACTCTAATCTCTTTTACCTCTAACTTACTTTTTATACAGTCAGTGCAGTGTTATTTCTAGTTTATAATGCACCTTTTACATTTGGAATAAATTGAAAACTCGCCGAGGTATCAAAGTAGAAAGAGCAGTGGGGTGAATCTAATTCTCAATCCGTTCACACGCCAATAAGCTGTAGAAACGATTACCCCCTGTGGACATGTCCAGTCCTAAATACACACGCTCGGTTGCATAGTAATACAGTATATCATATATGTATCCAAATGCAAATCTCAAACAACATTTCAGTGGTTTTCTAACTCAGTGATGTACAAGTGATATAACGAAGCCTAAAACTCTAGTCTAAATACAGTCTGTGTCAAGCGACAGGCTCCCTTATATTAGGACTGCTGGGGTGACGAACCGGCAAAGGAACCGGCCCCATTCCCGGTTTTTAGCAGTAATTTGCCATAGAGGAACTGTCACAATACAACACAACTTGACGCTGTCGGCCACTTTGGTGCTGTGCGTAGAGCTCAGGACTTTGAATCCACATACCCGGGTTCAAATCTCTCTTGAAATTATTTTATTTTTATTTTCAACTTACACAATCATGATCATGAATTTCGTTCTAAACAACATGACAACACAATTTAATAACTGTATCAAGCTAGTGTAAAAGCTAGTGTATAGACTTCTTTTCCAGTTCATTACTTTATTTTGCCAAGTCCTAGCTCTCTGAGCGATTGCTTCAGTTGTATGTTGCTCAGCGATCAAATATGTGTTCTGTCCGTCTGTTCGCACGATAGCGGGCGCAATCCTTGTCGGAATGACATGAAATTTTCAAAGAAGATGCGCATCAGACTCCTGCACAAGCCTATTGATTTTGAAGGTCACAGCTTAAAAACTGTTGTCTTGGCGACTGAAAAACCGTTACATAACTATAACTATGGAGGCTGGAAAACCATGAAGTAAGTGTTACATGGAATACACTTCTTCACACTGTCGGCAACGTTGGTGCAGTGGATAGAGCATAAGACTTTGAATCAAAAGACCCGTGTTCAAACCTCCCTCAAAACTCTAATCTCTTTTACCTCTAACTTACTTTTTATACAGTCAGTGCAGTGTTATTTCTAGTTTATAATGCACCTTTTACATTTGGAATAAATTGAAAACTCGCCGAGGTATCAAAGTAGAAAGAGCAGTGGGGTGAATCTAATTCTCAATCCGTTCACACGCCAATAAGCTGTAGAAACGATTACCCCCTGTGGACATGTCCAGTCCTAAATACACACGCTCGGTTGCATAGTAATACAGTATATCATATATGTATCCAAATGCAAATCTCAAACAACATTTCAGTGGTTTTCTAACTCAGTGATGTACAAGTGATATAACGAAGCCTAAAACTCTAGTCTAAATACAGTCTGTGTCAAGCGACAGGCTCCCTTATATTAGGACTGCTGGGGTGACGAACCGGCAAAGGAACCGGCCCCATTCCCGGTTTTTAGCAGTAATTTGCCATAGAGGAACTGTCACAATACAACACAACTTGACGCTGTCGGCCACTTTGGTGCTGTGCGTAGAGCTCAGGACTTTGAATCCACATACCCGGGTTCAAATCTCTCTTGAAATTATTTTATTTTTATTTTCAACTTACACAATCATGATCATGAATTTCGTTCTAAACAACATGACAACACAATTTAATAACTGTATCAAGCTAGTGTAAAAGCTAGTGTATAGACTTCTTTTCCAGTTCATTACTTTATTTTGCCAAGTCCTAGCTCTCTGAGCGATTGCTTCATTTGTTTGTTTGTTTGTATGTTTGTCTGTCCGTCAGTTTGCACGATAGCGGGCGCAATTCTTGTCGGATTTTCATGAAATTTTGACACGACATGTGCAAGGATCTTCCACATGAGCCTTTCGTTTCTGAAGGTCAAAGGTCAAAAATTGACGTCAAGGTCGTTCAAAAACCAAAAAATTAAAAATCGTAGTAACTCCAGTTGTATTTTATCTGGAGTTTCGAGATTTATAGCATCGATTACTATGGCCAATTCTGCATCTTTGGATGTATGGCCGATAGCTGTTGAGTGAAAATTGACGATTTTGACTCCAGGTTAAATAGACGGGGGTCAGGAGTTTCTGGATCAAAAGTTTCATGCATTGCTGTGCAGTCAATTCTTGTCGGATTCTTATGAAATTTTCACAGCACATGCACACCAGATGTCGGCATATCCCTGTCGTTTCTCAAGGTCAAAGGTCAAGAATTAACGACAAGGTCGTTGAAAAACCAAAAAATTAAAAAAGGTCATAACTCCACTTTCATTCCACCTGCACTTCCAAAGGTGTCCACGTCTTTTATTATGTCCAATTCTGCATCTTTTGATGTATGACCGACAGCGGTTGAATCAAAATTGACGATTTAAACTCCAGGTGAAATACATGGGGGTCAGGAATTTCGGATCCAAAGTTTAACACATTGCTGTGCAGTCGATTCTTGTGTGATTTTGACGAAATTCTCACATAATATGTGCACGGAATGTCCGCATAACCCTTTTGATTTGGAACATCATAGCTCTGAAACTGTTGTCACGGCAACAGAAAATCGTTACTGAAAAGCATTACATGAAAACGATAATAGCATTGCTATATGAAACACTCCGCTTCCCATTGCCAGCCACGTTAGTGCTGAGCGTAGAGTGTAGGACTTTGAATCCACAAACCCGGGTTCAATACTATCTCAAAACTATTTTTTTTTCTCCATTATGAGATCATGTATTCAATTCCAAACAAGAAAACACCACATTCGTAGTGTACAAATTCAGCAAATATATATGGCAGCAGTAATCTTCGTCATTTCTATGTCATCACACTCAATTATTTCTTGGTATATATTTTTCCAAGTCATTTACAGTGTCTCATTGGTTCCATTATGATCATGTGTTTCATGCATCATAGCGCATCTGTGTTATCTCCTGAATATACAAAACTCGGTTGCGTAGTAATACAGTATATCATATATGTATCCAAATGCAGATCTCAAACAACATTTCGGTGGTTTTCTAACTCAGTGATGTGCTAGTGATACAACAAAGCCTAAAACTTCACTCTTAATACAGTCTGTGTCAAACGACAGGCCACTTTATATCAGAACTTTTGGGGGTGACCAACCGGCGCTAGAACCGGCCCCATTCCCGGTTTTTAGCAGTAACTTGCCATAGAGGACCTGTTACAATACATACACCACTTGACGCTGTGGGCCAGGTTGGTGCTGTGCATAGAGCTCAGGACTTTGAATCCACGGACCCGGGTTCAACTCTCTCTCAAAACTTGTTTTTTCTCTCTAACTTACAGGATCATGTCGTTTATATAGCATAACTGCACAATTTCATACATGTACAATTTACTTAACAGCAAATAGATAACTGAAAAATATATATATTACAGTACGTATGATTCGGGTCAAAGCTGGTTTATAGACTTCTCTTCAAGTTCATTAACTTTATTTTGCCAAGTCCTAGCTCTTTGAGCGATTGCTTCATTACTTGGCAAAATAAATTTTGCCAAGTATGTTGGTCAGTCATCTTGTTTGTTACTTGGCGAAATCTTCGATTTTGCCAAGTATGTTGATCGGTTTGGATGTTTGTTTGTAATTTTGTTTGTTTGTTTGTCTGTTCGCCCTCTAGAGGGCGCCATTTTTGTCAGATTTTTGTGAAATATTGCCCACACATGCACATCCAAATTCTTAGATCCCCCATTGTTTTTCAAGGTCGTAGGTCAAAGGTCAAGGTCACAGGAACGTTTTGAAAATCGCCTGCCATTTAAGCCAATGATAAATTTAAAAGGTCCATATCTCAAGAACTATTGCAGATAGAGCAAAAATAACATTATTTTCGGATCAGCAACATAGGTTTAATATATAAAAAGCATAGATTATGCAAATTAGCATGTATTTCACTATGATGACGTCATCTCACACCAAACCGGAAGTAGAATTATTTTCCAAGCAAATAGGCTCAGGATGCCCAAGGATCAGTTATTAGGCCATTTTGGTGTGTTTGAAGGCCAAAAATTGATACTTTCCCCTATTATCACCCACTTTTCAACGAAAACCTCCATATCTCAGTGAATATTGATCGTAGAGCAAAAAGGACGTTATTTTCGGACCCATAGGGCTAAATGGCACTATTTTAGGTGTGGTTTGGTATCAGATTACACCTGTGGTGTCAAATTAGACCAAACCGGAAGTAGAATTATTTTTCAAGCAAATGGTCTCAGGATGCCCAAGGATCAGTTATTAAGCCAATTTGGTGTCTTTCAATGCCCAAAAGTGATACTTTCCCCTATTATCACTCACTTCCCATGAAAACCTCCATATCTCAGTAAATATTGCTCGTAGAGCAAAAAAGACGTTATTTTCGGACCCATAGGGCTAATTGGCATTAAACTAAGTGTGGTTTGTTATCAGATTACACCTGTGATGTGAAATTACACCAAACCGGAAGTAGAATTATTTTTCAAGCAAATGGGCTCAGGATGCCCAAGGATCAGTTATTAAGTGATACTTTCCCCTATTATCACTCACTTCCCATGAAAACCTCCATATCTCAGTAAATATTGCTCGTAGAGCAAAAAAGACGTTATTTTCGGACCTGTAGGGCTAATTGACATTATATTAGGTGTGGTTTGGTATCAGATTACACCTGTGGTGTCAAATTAGACCAAACCGGAAGTAGAATTATTTTTCAAGCAAATGGTCTCAGGATGCCCAAGGATCAGTTATTAAGCCAATTTGGTGTCTTTCAATGCCCAAAAGTGATACTTTCCCCTATTATCACTCACTTCCCATGAAAACCTCCATATCTCAGTAAATATTGCTCATAGAGCAAAAAAGACGTTATTTTCGGACCCATAGGGCTATTTGGCAATAAACTAAGTGTGGTTTGTTATCAGATTACCCCTGTGGTGTCAAATTACACCAAACCGGAAGTAGAATTATTTTTCAAGCAAATGGGCTCAGGATGCCCAAGGATAAGTTATTAAGCCAATTTGGTGTCTTTCAAGGCCCAAAAGAGATACTTTCCCCTATTATCACTCACTTCCCATAAAAACCTCCATATCTCATTAAATATTGATCGTAGAGCAAAAAGGACGTTATTTTGGGACCCAAAGGGTGAATTTGCAATATAATAGGTGAGGTTTGGTATCAGAATGCAGCTGTTGTGTCAAATTACACCAAACCGGAAAGAAATTTTTTTATATACTAGGTGTGGTTTGGTATCAGATTACACCTGTGGTGTCAAACTACACAAAACCGAAAGTAGAATTATTTTCAAGCGAATTGGTTCAGGATTGCCATTGTTCAGTTCTCAGGCCGTTTCAGTGTAAAATAAAACAAACATACACTGCTATCAAGTTGACATGCTGTGAATACTTTTGAGTTATTGGCACAGTTGAATTACACAATTGCCACCAACGTTACAAGTAGTAACTACAAAATCGAAAAATCCAATCAATTTTAACGTGTCAGATTTTTTCAAAGTGTCAATACTATGGTAACTGTCATGATTAAACTACATCTATCAGACACCAATAACGCATTTAGTAAGTGCAATTGTCCCACCAATACAGTTTTTGTTTATAACACAAACTGCTCCTCAATGACATTTCAAAATTAAAAATTCAATTAGTTTTTCACAGTTGGATTTCGCCAAGTGTCACTGCGGAGCAGTGATAAAAAACAACCACTGTATATTGCAATTAATGTCTGAAGTATCGCTCAAGAAGTCATCAAATCTGAAGTGTGTCCAGCTCAATTTTCAAGTATTTGAGCAACATCAGCTCAGACAATTGTGAACAGCGCTGATGTAATCTCATCGTAATGCTGTTATCTAGTTTTATGGCAAATATCATCAAATCTGTCAAAATGCTAAAATCTAAAACGCAAAAAAGACGCTGCATTTCGCCAAGGCTGCTTGCAGCGTTTTCTCGTTTGTTTGTTTGTTTGTTTGTATGTTTGTCTGTCCGTCCGTTCGCACGATAGCGGGCGCAATTCTTGTCGGATCTTCATGAAATTTTGACACAACATGTGCAAGGATCTTCCTCATAAGCCTTTCGTTTCTGAAGGTCAAAGGTCAAAAATTGACGTCAAGGTCGTTCAAAAACCAAAAAATTAAAAATCGCAATAACTCCAATTATATTTTATCTGGAGTTTCGCGATTTCTTGCATCGATTACTATGGCCAATTCTGCATCTTTTGATGTATGGCCGACAGCTGTTGCATCAAAATTGACGATTTTGACACCAGGTTAAAAAGACGGGGGTCAGGAGTTTCTGGATCAAAAGTTTCATGCATTGCTGTGCAGTCAATTTTTGTCGGATTCTTATGAAATTTTGACAGCATATGCACACAGTATAACGGCACATTCCTGTTGTTTTCTCAAGGTCAAAGGTCAAGAATTAACGCCAAGGTCATTGAAAAACCACAAAATTAAAAATCGTCATAACTCCACTTTCATTCCACCTGCACTTCCAAAAGTGTTCACGTCATTTACTATGGCCAATTCTGCATCATTTGGTGTATGACCGACAGCAGTTGGATCAAAATTGACGATTTAAACTCCAAGTGAAATACATGGGGGTCAGGAAGTTCGGATCCAAAGTTTAACACATTGCTGTGCAGTCAATTCTTGTGTGATTTTGACGAAATTCTCATATAATATGTGCACGGAATGTCCGCATAACCCTTTTGATTTGGAACATCATAGCTCTGAAACTGTTGTCACGGCAACAGAAAATCGTTACTGAAAAGCATTACATGAAAACGATAATAGCATTGCTATATGAAACACTCCGCTTCACATCGCCAGCCACGGTAGTGCTGAGCGTAGAGCGTAGGACTTTGAATCCACAGACCCGGGTTCAATACTATCTCAAAACTATTTTTTTTTCTCCATTAAAAGATCATGTATTCAATTCCAAACAACGAAACAACACATTCGTAGTGTACAAAATCAGCAAATAAATGTAGCACGAGTAATCTTTATCGTTATTATGTCATCATACTTAATTATTTCTCACTATGAATTCCTTAAAGTCCTTTAACAGTGTCTCATTGGTTCCATTATGATCGTGTCCTTCATGCATCATAATGCATCTGTGTTAAGTCCATTCTGGCATGATTTGTATTCACCGAGTGTCTCTATTCGTTTTGTTCACTTGTTGTCATTGTAATTTTTCATCTGTAACTTACAAGATCATGATCATGCTTTCAATTCTGAAGAATGTAGCAGCACAATTTAATGTTATTACAGTGTTATGATGCTAGGGTTTATAGACCAAAGCTGGTTTATAGACTTCTCTTCAAATTCATTACTTTATTTTGCCAAGTCCTAGCTCTTTGAGCGATTGCTTCAGTTGTATGTTGCTCAGCGATCAAATATGTGTTCTGTCCGTCTGCTCCCTTATATTAGGACTTCTGGGGGTGACGAACCGGCCCCATTCCCGGTTTTCAGCAGTAACTTGCCATAGAGGAACTGTTACAATACAACACAACTTGATCCTGTCGGCCACGGTGGTGCTGTGCATAGAGCTCAGGACTTTAAATCCACAGACCCGGGTTCAACTCTCTCTCAAGACTTTTTTTACTCTTTAACTTGCACGATCATGATCATGAATTTTATTCTAAACAGCATAACAACACAATTTAATACATGTACAACTTACTTAACAGCAAACAGATAATTTAAAAAAAGAACTATCCAAGTCTCTCTCAAAACGTTTTTTAACTGCTTTATAGACTTCTTTTCAAGTTCATTACTTCATTTTGCCAAGTCCTAGCTCTTTGAGCGATTGCTTCAGTTGTATGTTGCTCAGCGATCAAATATGTGTTCTGTCCGTCTGTTCGCACGATAGCGGGCGCAATCCTTGTCGGAATGACATGAAATTTTCAAAGAAGATGCGCATAAGACTCCTGCACAAGCCTATTGATTTTGAAGGTCATAGCTTAAAAACTGTTGTCTTGGCGACTGAAAACCGTTACATAACTATAACTATGGAGGCTGGAAAACCATAAAGTAACTGTTACATGGAATACACTTCTTCACACTGTCGGCAACGTTGGTGCAGTGGATAGAGCGTAAGACTTTGAATCCAAAGACCCGTGTTCAACCCTCCCTCAAAACTCTAATCTCTTTTATCTCTAACTTAGTTTTTATACAGTCAGTTGCAGTGTTATTTCTAGTTTATAATGCACCTTTTACATTTGGAATAGATTGAAAACTCGCCGAGATATCAAAGTAGAAAGAGCAGTGGGGTGGATCTGATTCTCAATCCGTTCACACGCCAATAAGCTGTAGAAACGATTACCCCCTGTGGACATGTCCCGTCCTAAATACACACGCTCGGTTGCATAGTAATACAGTATATCATATATGTCTCCACATGCAGATCTCAAACAACATTTCAGTGGTTTTCTAACTCAGTGATGTACAAGTGATATAACAAAGCCTAAAACTCTTGTCTAAATACAGTCTGTGTCAAGCGACAGGCTCCCTTATATTAGGACTGCTGGGGGTGACGAACCGGCAAAGGAACCGGCCCCATTCCCGGTTTTAAGCAGTACATACAATAAATACACCACTTCACACTGTCGGTCACGTTGGTGCTGTGCATAGAGCGCAGGACTTTGAATCCACAGACCCGGGTTCAACTCTCTCTCAAAACTTGTTTTTTTCTCTCCAACTTACAGGATAATGTCTTTTATAGCATAACTACACAATTTAATACATGAACAACTTACTTAACAGCAACTAGATAATTTTAAAAAAAAACTATTCAAGTCTCTCTCAAAACGTTTTTTAGCTGGTGTATCGACTTCTTTTCAAGTTCTTTGACTTTATTTTGCCAAGTCCTAGCTCTTTGAGCGATTGCTTCATTACTTGGCAAAATAAATTTTGCCAAGTATGTTGGTCAGTCATCTTGTTTGTTTGTTTGTTACTTGGCAAAATAAATTTTGCCAAGTATGTTGGTCAGTCATCTTGTTTGTTTGTTTGTTTGTTTGTTTGTATGTTTGTCTGTCCGTCCGTTCGCACGATAGCGGGCGCAATTCTTGTCGGATTTTCATGAAATTTTGACACAACATGTGCAATGATCTTCCGCATAAGCCTTTCGTTTCTGAAGGTCAAAGGTCAAAAATTGACGTCAAGGTCGTTCAAAAACCAAAAAATTTAAAAACGTAATAAGTCCAGTTATATTTTATCTGGAGTTTCGAGATTTCTAGCATCGATTACTATGGCCAATTCTGCATCTTTTGATGTATGGCCGACAGCTGTTGCATCAAAATTGACGATTTTGACTCCAGGTTAAAAAGACGGGGGTCAGGAGTTTCTGGATCAAAAGTTTCATGCATTGCTGTGCAGTCAATTCTTGTCGGATTCTTATGAAATTTTCACAGCATATGCACACCAGAGGTCGGCATATTCCTGTTGTTTCTCAAGGTCAAAAGTCAAGAATTAACGCCAAGGTAATTGAAAAACAAAAAAAATAAAAATGGCCATAACTCCACTTTCATTCCACCTGCACTTCCAAAAGTGTTAACGTCTTTCATTATGGTCAATTCTGCATCATTTGGTGTATGACCGACAGCAGTTGAATCAAAATTGACGATTTAAACTCCAGGTGAAATACATGGGGGTCAGGAAGTTCGGATCCAAAGTTTAACACATTGCTGTGCGGTCGATTCTTGTGTGATTTTGACGAAATTCTCACATAATATGTGCACGGAATGTCCGCATAACCCTTTTGATTTGGAACATCATAGCTCTGAAACTGTTGTCACGGCAACAGAAAATCGTTACTGAAAAGCATTAGATGAAAACGATAATAGCATTGCTATATGAAACACCCTGCTTCACATCGCCAGCCACGTTAGTGCTGAGCGTAGAGCGTAGGACTTTGAATCCACAGACCCGGGTTCAATACTATCTCAAAACTATTTTTTTTTCTCCATTAAAAGATCATGTATTCAATTCCAAACAACGAAACAACACATTCGTAGTGTACAAAATCAGCAAATAAATGTAGCACGAGTAATCTTTATCGTTATTATGTCATCATACTTAATTATTTCTCACTATGAATTCCTTAAAGTCATTTAACAGTGTCTCATTGGTTCCATTATGATCGTGTCCTTCATGCATCATAATGCATCTATGTTAAGTCCATTCTGGCATGATTTGTATTCACCGAGTGTCTCTATTCGTTTTGTTCACTTGTTGTCATTGTAATTTTTCATCTGTAACTTACAAGATCATGATCATGCTTTCAATTCTGAAGAATGTAGCAGCACAATTTAATATTATTACAGTATTATGATGCAAGGGTTCATAGACCAAAGCTGGTTTATAGACTTCTCTTCAAGTTCATTACTTTATTTTGCCAAGTCCTAGCTCTTTGAGCGATTGCTTCATTTGTATGTTTGTCTGTCCGTCAGTTTGCACGATAGCGGGCGCAATTCTTGTCGGATTTTCATGAAATTTTGACACGACATGTGCAAGGATCTTCCACATGAGCCTTTCGTTTCTGAAGGTCAAAGGTCAAAAATTGACGTCAAGGTCGTTCAAAAACCAAAAAATTAAAAATCGTAGTAACTCCAGTTGTATTTTATCTGGAGTTTCGAGATTTATAGCATCGATTACTATGGCCAATTCTGCATCTTTGGATGTATGGCCGATAGCTGTTGAGTGAAAATTGACGATTTTGACTCCAGGTTAAATAGACGGGGGTCAGGAGTTTCTGGATCAAAAGTTTCATGCATTGCTGTGCAGTCAATTCTTGTCGGATTCTTATGAAATTTTCACAGCACATGCACACCAGATGTCGGCATATCCCTGTCGTTTCTCAAGGTCAAAGGTCAAGAATTAACGACAAGGTCGTTGAAAAACCAAAAAATTAAAAAAGGTCATAACTCCACTTTCATTCCACCTGCACTTCCAAAGGTGTCCACGTCTTTTATTATGTCCAATTCTGCATCTTTTGATGTATGACCGACAGCGGTTGAATCAAAATTGACGATTTAAACTCCAGGTGAAATACATGGGGGTCAGGAATTTCGGATCCAAAGTTTAACACATTGCTGTGCAGTCGATTCTTGTGTGATTTTGACGAAATTCTCACATAATATGTGCACGGAATGTCCGCATAACCCTTTTGATTTGGAACATCATAGCTCTGAAACTGTTGTCACGGCAACAGAAAATCGTTACTGAAAAGCATTACATGAAAACGATAATAGCATTGCTATATGAAACACTCCGCTTCCCATTGCCAGCCACGTTAGTGCTGAGCGTAGAGTGTAGGACTTTGAATCCACAAACCCGGGTTCAATACTATCTCAAAACTATTTTTTTTTCTCCATTATGAGATCATGTATTCAATTCCAAACAAGGAAACACCACATTCGTAGTGTACAAATTCAGCAAATATATATGGCAGCAGTAATCTTCGTCATTTCTATGTCATCACACTCAATTATTTCTTGGTATATATTTTTCCAAGTCATTTACAGTGTCTCATTGGTTCCATTATGATCATGTGTTTCATGCATCATAGCGCATCTGTGTTATCTCCTGAATATACAAAACTCGGTTGCGTAGTAATACAGTATATCATATATGTATCCAAATGCAGATCTCAAACAACATTTCGGTGGTTTTCTAACTCAGTGATGTGCTAGTGATACAACAAAGCCTAAAACTTCACTCTTAATACAGTCTGTGTCAAACGACAGGCCACTTTATATCAGAACTTTTGGGGGTGACCAACCGGCGCTAGAACCGGCCCCATTCCCGGTTTTTAGCAGTAACTTGCCATAGAGGACCTGTTACAATACATACACCACTTGACGCTGTGGGCCAGGTTGGTGCTGTGCATAGAGCTCAGGACTTTGAATCCACGGACCCGGGTTCAACTCTCTCTCAAAACTTGTTTTTTCTCTCTAACTTACAGGATCATGTCGTTTATATAGCATAACTGCACAATTTCATACATGTACAATTTACTTAACAGCAAATAGATAACTGAAAAATATATATATTACAGTACGTATGATTCGGGTCAAAGCTGGTTTATAGACTTCTCTTCAAGTTCATTAACTTTATTTTGCCAAGTCCTAGCTCTTTGAGCGATTGCTTCAGTTGTATGTTGCTCAGCGATCAAATATGTGTTCTGTCCGTCTGTTCGCACGATAGCGGGCGCAATCCTTGTCGGAATGACATGAAATTTTCAAAGAAGATGCGCATAAGACTCCTGCACAAGCCTATTGATTTTGAAGGTCATAGCTTAAAAACTGTTGTCTTGGCGACTGAAAACCGTTACATAACTATAACTATGGAGGCTGGAAAACCATAAAGTAACTGTTACATGGAATACACTTCTTCACACTGTCGGCAACGTTGGTGCAGTGGATAGAGCGTAAGACTTTGAATCCAAAGACCCGTGTTCAACCCTCCCTCAAAACTCTAATCTCTTTTATCTCTAACTTAGTTTTTATACAGTCAGTTGCAGTGTTATTTCTAGTTTATAATGCACCTTTTACATTTGGAATAGATTGAAAACTCGCCGAGATATCAAAGTAGAAAGAGCAGTGGGGTGGATCTGATTCTCAATCCGTTCACACGCCAATAAGCTGTAGAAACGATTACCCCCTGTGGACATGTCCCGTCCTAAATACACACGCTCGGTTGCATAGTAATACAGTATATCATATATGTCTCCACATGCAGATCTCAAACAACATTTCAGTGGTTTTCTAACTCAGTGATGTACAAGTGATATAACAAAGCCTAAAACTCTTGTCTAAATACAGTCTGTGTCAAGCGACAGGCTCCCTTATATTAGGACTGCTGGGGGTGACGAACCGGCAAAGGAACCGGCCCCATTCCCGGTTTTAAGCAGTACATACAATAAATACACCACTTCACACTGTCGGTCACGTTGGTGCTGTGCATAGAGCGCAGGACTTTGAATCCACAGACCCGGGTTCAACTCTCTCTCAAAACTTGTTTTTTTCTCTCCAACTTACAGGATAATGTCTTTTATAGCATAACTACACAATTTAATACATGAACAACTTACTTAACAGCAACTAGATAATTTTAAAAAAAAACTATTCAAGTCTCTCTCAAAACGTTTTTTAGCTGGTGTATCGACTTCTTTTCAAGTTCTTTGACTTTATTTTGCCAAGTCCTAGCTCTTTGAGCGATTGCTTCATTACTTGGCAAAATAAATTTTGCCAAGTATGTTGGTCAGTCATCTTGTTTGTTTGTTTGTTTGTATGTTTGTCTGTCCGTCAGTTTGCACGATAGCGGGCGCAATTCTTGTCGGATTTTCATGAAATTTTGACACGACATGTGCAAGGATCTTCCACATGAGCCTTTCGTTTCTGAAGGTCAAAGGTCAAAAATTGACGTCAAGGTCGTTCAAAAACCAAAAAATTAAAAATCGTAGTAACTCCAGTTGTATTTTATCTGGAGTTTCGAGATTTATAGCATCGATTACTATGGCCAATTCTGCATCTTTGGATGTATGGCCGATAGCTGTTGAGTGAAAATTGACGATTTTGACTCCAGGTTAAATAGACGGGGGTCAGGAGTTTCTGGATCAAAAGTTTCATGCATTGCTGTGCAGTCAATTCTTGTCGGATTCTTATGAAATTTTCACAGCACATGCACACCAGATGTCGGCATATCCCTGTCGTTTCTCAAGGTCAAAGGTCAAGAATTAACGACAAGGTCGTTGAAAAACCAAAAAATTAAAAAAGGTCATAACTCCACTTTCATTCCACCTGCACTTCCAAAGGTGTCCACGTCTTTTATTATGTCCAATTCTGCATCTTTTGATGTATGACCGACAGCGGTTGAATCAAAATTGACGATTTAAACTCCAGGTGAAATACATGGGGGTCAGGAATTTCGGATCCAAAGTTTAACACATTGCTGTGCAGTCGATTCTTGTGTGATTTTGACGAAATTCTCACATAATATGTGCACGGAATGTCCGCATAACCCTTTTGATTTGGAACATCATAGCTCTGAAACTGTTGTCACGGCAACAGAAAATCGTTACTGAAAAGCATTACATGAAAACGATAATAGCATTGCTATATGAAACACTCCGCTTCCCATTGCCAGCCACGTTAGTGCTGAGCGTAGAGTGTAGGACTTTGAATCCACAAACCCGGGTTCAATACTATCTCAAAACTATTTTTTTTTCTCCATTATGAGATCATGTATTCAATTCCAAACAAGGAAACACCACATTCGTAGTGTACAAATTCAGCAAATATATATGGCAGCAGTAATCTTCGTCATTTCTATGTCATCACACTCAATTATTTCTTGGTATATATTTTTCCAAGTCATTTACAGTGTCTCATTGGTTCCATTATGATCATGTGTTTCATGCATCATAGCGCATCTGTGTTATCTCCTGAATATACAAAACTCGGTTGCGTAGTAATACAGTATATCATATATGTATCCAAATGCAGATCTCAAACAACATTTCGGTGGTTTTCTAACTCAGTGATGTGCTAGTGATACAACAAAGCCTAAAACTTCACTCTTAATACAGTCTGTGTCAAACGACAGGCCACTTTATATCAGAACTTTTGGGGGTGACCAACCGGCGCTAGAACCGGCCCCATTCCCGGTTTTTAGCAGTAACTTGCCATAGAGGACCTGTTACAATACATACACCACTTGACGCTGTGGGCCAGGTTGGTGCTGTGCATAGAGCTCAGGACTTTGAATCCACGGACCCGGGTTCAACTCTCTCTCAAAACTTGTTTTTTCTCTCTAACTTACAGGATCATGTCGTTTATATAGCATAACTGCACAATTTCATACATGTACAATTTACTTAACAGCAAATAGATAACTGAAAAATATATATATTACAGTACGTATGATTCGGGTCAAAGCTGGTTTATAGACTTCTCTTCAAGTTCAATAACTTTATTTTGCCAAGTCCTAGCTCTTTGAGCGATTGCTTCAGTTGTATGTTGCTCAGCGATCAAATATGTGTTCTGTCCGTCTGTTCGCACGATAGCGGGCGCAATCCTTGTCGGAATGACATGAAATTTTCAAAGAAGATGCGCATAAGACTCCTGCACAAGCCTATTGATTTTGAAGGTCATAGCTTAAAAACTGTTGTCTTGGCGACTGAAAACCGTTACATAACTATAACTATGGAGGCTGGAAAACCATAAAGTAACTGTTACATGGAATACACTTCTTCACACTGTCGGCAACGTTGGTGCAGTGGATAGAGCGTAAGACTTTGAATCCAAAGACCCGTGTTCAACCCTCCCTCAAAACTCTAATCTCTTTTATCTCTAACTTAGTTTTTATACAGTCAGTTGCAGTGTTATTTCTAGTTTATAATGCACCTTTTACATTTGGAATAGATTGAAAACTCGCCGAGATATCAAAGTAGAAAGAGCAGTGGGGTGGATCTGATTCTCAATCCGTTCACACGCCAATAAGCTGTAGAAACGATTACCCCCTGTGGACATGTCCCGTCCTAAATACACACGCTCGGTTGCATAGTAATACAGTATATCATATATGTCTCCACATGCAGATCTCAAACAACATTTCAGTGGTTTTCTAACTCAGTGATGTACAAGTGATATAACAAAGCCTAAAACTCTTGTCTAAATACAGTCTGTGTCAAGCGACAGGCTCCCTTATATTAGGACTGCTGGGGGTGACGAACCGGCAAAGGAACCGGCCCCATTCCCGGTTTTAAGCAGTACATACAATAAATACACCACTTCACACTGTCGGTCACGTTGGTGCTGTGCATAGAGCGCAGGACTTTGAATCCACAGACCCGGGTTCAACTCTCTCTCAAAACTTGTTTTTTTCTCTCCAACTTACAGGATAATGTCTTTTATAGCATAACTACACAATTTAATACATGAACAACTTACTTAACAGCAACTAGATAATTTTAAAAAAAAACTATTCAAGTCTCTCTCAAAACGTTTTTTAGCTGGTGTATCGACTTCTTTTCAAGTTCTTTGACTTTATTTTGCCAAGTCCTAGCTCTTTGAGCGATTGCTTCATTACTTGGCAAAATAAATTTTGCCAAGTATGTTGGTCAGTCATCTTGTTTGTTTGTTTGTTTGTATGTTTGTCTGTCCGTCAGTTTGCACGATAGCGGGCGCAATTCTTGTCGGATTTTCATGAAATTTTGACACGACATGTGCAAGGATCTTCCACATGAGCCTTTCGTTTCTGAAGGTCAAAGGTCAAAAATTGACGTCAAGGTCGTTCAAAAACCAAAAAATTAAAAATCGTAGTAACTCCAGTTGTATTTTATCTGGAGTTTCGAGATTTATAGCATCGATTACTATGGCCAATTCTGCATCTTTGGATGTATGGCCGATAGCTGTTGAGTGAAAATTGACGATTTTGACTCCAGGTTAAATAGACGGGGGTCAGGAGTTTCTGGATCAAAAGTTTCATGCATTGCTGTGCAGTCAATTCTTGTCGGATTCTTATGAAATTTTCACAGCACATGCACACCAGATGTCGGCATATCCCTGTCGTTTCTCAAGGTCAAAGGTCAAGAATTAACGACAAGGTCGTTGAAAAACCAAAAAATTAAAAAAGGTCATAACTCCACTTTCATTCCACCTGCACTTCCAAAGGTGTCCACGTCTTTTATTATGTCCAATTCTGCATCTTTTGATGTATGACCGACAGCGGTTGAATCAAAATTGACGATTTAAACTCCAGGTGAAATACATGGGGGTCAGGAATTTCGGATCCAAAGTTTAACACATTGCTGTGCAGTCGATTCTTGTGTGATTTTGACGAAATTCTCACATAATATGTGCACGGAATGTCCGCATAACCCTTTTGATTTGGAACATCATAGCTCTGAAACTGTTGTCACGGCAACAGAAAATCGTTACTGAAAAGCATTACATGAAAACGATAATAGCATTGCTATATGAAACACTCCGCTTCCCATTGCCAGCCACGTTAGTGCTGAGCGTAGAGTGTAGGACTTTGAATCCACAAACCCGGGTTCAATACTATCTCAAAACTATTTTTTTTTCTCCATTATGAGATCATGTATTCAATTCCAAACAAGGAAACACCACATTCGTAGTGTACAAATTCAGCAAATATATATGGCAGCAGTAATCTTCGTCATTTCTATGTCATCACACTCAATTATTTCTTGGTATATATTTTTCCAAGTCATTTACAGTGTCTCATTGGTTCCATTATGATCATGTGTTTCATGCATCATAGCGCATCTGTGTTATCTCCTGAATATACAAAACTCGGTTGCGTAGTAATACAGTATATCATATATGTATCCAAATGCAGATCTCAAACAACATTTCGGTGGTTTTCTAACTCAGTGATGTGCTAGTGATACAACAAAGCCTAAAACTTCACTCTTAATACAGTCTGTGTCAAACGACAGGCCACTTTATATCAGAACTTTTGGGGGTGACCAACCGGCGCTAGAACCGGCCCCATTCCCGGTTTTTAGCAGTAACTTGCCATAGAGGACCTGTTACAATACATACACCACTTGACGCTGTGGGCCAGGTTGGTGCTGTGCATAGAGCTCAGGACTTTGAATCCACGGACCCGGGTTCAACTCTCTCTCAAAACTTGTTTTTTCTCTCTAACTTACAGGATCATGTCGTTTATATAGCATAACTGCACAATTTCATACATGTACAATTTACTTAACAGCAAATAGATAACTGAAAAATATATATATTACAGTACGTATGATTCGGGTCAAAGCTGGTTTATAGACTTCTCTTCAAGTTCATTAACTTTATTTTGCCAAGTCCTAGCTCTTTGAGCGATTGCTTCAGTTGTATGTTGCTCAGCGATCAAATATGTGTTCTGTCCGTCTGTTCGCACGATAGCGGGCGCAATCCTTGTCGGAATGACATGAAATTTTCAAAGAAGATGCGCATAAGACTCCTGCACAAGCCTATTGATTTTGAAGGTCATAGCTTAAAAACTGTTGTCTTGGCGACTGAAAACCGTTACATAACTATAACTATGGAGGCTGGAAAACCATAAAGTAACTGTTACATGGAATACACTTCTTCACACTGTCGGCAACGTTGGTGCAGTGGATAGAGCGTAAGACTTTGAATCCAAAGACCCGTGTTCAACCCTCCCTCAAAACTCTAATCTCTTTTATCTCTAACTTAGTTTTTATACAGTCAGTTGCAGTGTTATTTCTAGTTTATAATGCACCTTTTACATTTGGAATAGATTGAAAACTCGCCGAGATATCAAAGTAGAAAGAGCAGTGGGGTGGATCTGATTCTCAATCCGTTCACACGCCAATAAGCTGTAGAAACGATTACCCCCTGTGGACATGTCCCGTCCTAAATACACACGCTCGGTTGCATAGTAATACAGTATATCATATATGTCTCCACATGCAGATCTCAAACAACATTTCAGTGGTTTTCTAACTCAGTGATGTACAAGTGATATAACAAAGCCTAAAACTCTTGTCTAAATACAGTCTGTGTCAAGCGACAGGCTCCCTTATATTAGGACTGCTGGGGGTGACGAACCGGCAAAGGAACCGGCCCCATTCCCGGTTTTAAGCAGTACATACAATAAATACACCACTTCACACTGTCGGTCACGTTGGTGCTGTGCATAGAGCGCAGGACTTTGAATCCACAGACCCGGGTTCAACTCTCTCTCAAAACTTGTTTTTTTCTCTCCAACTTACAGGATAATGTCTTTTATAGCATAACTACACAATTTAATACATGAACAACTTACTTAACAGCAACTAGATAATTTTAAAAAAAAACTATTCAAGTCTCTCTCAAAACGTTTTTTAGCTGGTGTATCGACTTCTTTTCAAGTTCTTTGACTTTATTTTGCCAAGTCCTAGCTCTTTGAGCGATTGCTTCATTACTTGGCAAAATAAATTTTGCCAAGTATGTTGGTCAGTCATCTTGTTTGTTTGTTTGTTTGTATGTTTGTCTGTCCGTCAGTTTGCACGATAGCGGGCGCAATTCTTGTCGGATTTTCATGAAATTTTGACACGACATGTGCAAGGATCTTCCACATGAGCCTTTCGTTTCTGAAGGTCAAAGGTCAAAAATTGACGTCAAGGTCGTTCAAAAACCAAAAAATTAAAAATCGTAGTAACTCCAGTTGTATTTTATCTGGAGTTTCGAGATTTATAGCATCGATTACTATGGCCAATTCTGCATCTTTGGATGTATGGCCGATAGCTGTTGAGTGAAAATTGACGATTTTGACTCCAGGTTAAATAGACGGGGGTCAGGAGTTTCTGGATCAAAAGTTTCATGCATTGCTGTGCAGTCAATTCTTGTCGGATTCTTATGAAATTTTCACAGCACATGCACACCAGATGTCGGCATATCCCTGTCGTTTCTCAAGGTCAAAGGTCAAGAATTAACGACAAGGTCGTTGAAAAACCAAAAAATTAAAAAAGGTCATAACTCCACTTTCATTCCACCTGCACTTCCAAAGGTGTCCACGTCTTTTATTATGTCCAATTCTGCATCTTTTGATGTATGACCGACAGCGGTTGAATCAAAATTGACGATTTAAACTCCAGGTGAAATACATGGGGGTCAGGAATTTCGGATCCAAAGTTTAACACATTGCTGTGCAGTCGATTCTTGTGTGATTTTGACGAAATTCTCACATAATATGTGCACGGAATGTCCGCATAACCCTTTTGATTTGGAACATCATAGCTCTGAAACTGTTGTCACGGCAACAGAAAATCGTTACTGAAAAGCATTACATGAAAACGATAATAGCATTGCTATATGAAACACTCCGCTTCCCATTGCCAGCCACGTTAGTGCTGAGCGTAGAGTGTAGGACTTTGAATCCACAAACCCGGGTTCAATACTATCTCAAAACTATTTTTTTTTCTCCATTATGAGATCATGTATTCAATTCCAAACAAGGAAACACCACATTCGTAGTGTACAAATTCAGCAAATATATATGGCAGCAGTAATCTTCGTCATTTCTATGTCATCACACTCAATTATTTCTTGGTATATATTTTTCCAAGTCATTTACAGTGTCTCATTGGTTCCATTATGATCATGTGTTTCATGCATCATAGCGCATCTGTGTTATCTCCTGAATATACAAAACTCGGTTGCGTAGTAATACAGTATATCATATATGTATCCAAATGCAGATCTCAAACAACATTTCGGTGGTTTTCTAACTCAGTGATGTGCTAGTGATACAACAAAGCCTAAAACTTCACTCTTAATACAGTCTGTGTCAAACGACAGGCCACTTTATATCAGAACTTTTGGGGGTGACCAACCGGCGCTAGAACCGGCCCCATTCCCGGTTTTTAGCAGTAACTTGCCATAGAGGACCTGTTACAATACATACACCACTTGACGCTGTGGGCCAGGTTGGTGCTGTGCATAGAGCTCAGGACTTTGAATCCACGGACCCGGGTTCAACTCTCTCTCAAAACTTGTTTTTTCTCTCTAACTTACAGGATCATGTCGTTTATATAGCATAACTGCACAATTTCATACATGTACAATTTACTTAACAGCAAATAGATAACTGAAAAATATATATATTACAGTACGTATGATTCGGGTCAAAGCTGGTTTATAGACTTCTCTTCAAGTTCATTAACTTTATTTTGCCAAGTCCTAGCTCTTTGAGCGATTGCTTCAGTTGTATGTTGCTCAGCGATCAAATATGTGTTCTGTCCGTCTGTTCGCACGATAGCGGGCGCAATCCTTGTCGGAATGACATGAAATTTTCAAAGAAGATGCGCATAAGACTCCTGCACAAGCCTATTGATTTTGAAGGTCATAGCTTAAAAACTGTTGTCTTGGCGACTGAAAACCGTTACATAACTATAACTATGGAGGCTGGAAAACCATAAAGTAACTGTTACATGGAATACACTTCTTCACACTGTCGGCAACGTTGGTGCAGTGGATAGAGCGTAAGACTTTGAATCCAAAGACCCGTGTTCAACCCTCCCTCAAAACTCTAATCTCTTTTATCTCTAACTTAGTTTTTATACAGTCAGTTGCAGTGTTATTTCTAGTTTATAATGCACCTTTTACATTTGGAATAGATTGAAAACTCGCCGAGATATCAAAGTAGAAAGAGCAGTGGGGTGGATCTGATTCTCAATCCGTTCACACGCCAATAAGCTGTAGAAACGATTACCCCCTGTGGACATGTCCCGTCCTAAATACACACGCTCGGTTGCATAGTAATACAGTATATCATATATGTCTCCACATGCAGATCTCAAACAACATTTCAGTGGTTTTCTAACTCAGTGATGTACAAGTGATATAACAAAGCCTAAAACTCTTGTCTAAATACAGTCTGTGTCAAGCGACAGGCTCCCTTATATTAGGACTGCTGGGGGTGACGAACCGGCAAAGGAACCGGCCCCATTCCCGGTTTTAAGCAGTACATACAATAAATACACCACTTCACACTGTCGGTCACGTTGGTGCTGTGCATAGAGCGCAGGACTTTGAATCCACAGACCCGGGTTCAACTCTCTCTCAAAACTTGTTTTTTTCTCTCCAACTTACAGGATAATGTCTTTTATAGCATAACTACACAATTTAATACATGAACAACTTACTTAACAGCAACTAGATAATTTTAAAAAAAAACTATTCAAGTCTCTCTCAAAACGTTTTTTAGCTGGTGTATCGACTTCTTTTCAAGTTCTTTGACTTTATTTTGCCAAGTCCTAGCTCTTTGAGCGATTGCTTCATTACTTGGCAAAATAAATTTTGCCAAGTATGTTGGTCAGTCATCTTGTTACTTGGCAAAATAAATTTTGCCAAGTATGTTGGTCAGTCATCTTGTTTGTTTGTTTGTTTGTTTGTTTGTATGTTTGTCTGTCCGTCCGTTCGCACGATAGCGGGCGCAATTCTTGTCGGATTTTCATGAAATTTTGACACAACATGTGCAAGGATCTTCCTCATAAGCCTTTCGTTTCTGAAGGTCAAAGGTCAAAAATTGACGTCAAGGTCGTTCAAAAACCAAAAAATTTAAAATCGTAATAACTCCAGTTATATTTTATCTGGACTTTCGAGATTTCTAGCCTCGAATACTATGGCCAATTCTGCATCTTTTGATGTATGGCCGACAGCTGTTGCATCAAAATTGACGATTTTGACTCCAGGTTAAAAAGACGGGGGTCTGGAGTTTCTGGATCAAAAGTTTCAAGCAATGCTGTGCAGTCAATTTTTGTCGGATTCTTATGAAATTTTGACAGCATATGCACACAGTATAACGGCACATTCCTGTTGTTTCTCAAGGTCAAAGGTCAAGAATTAACGCCAAGGTCATTGAAAAACCACAAAATTAAAAATCGTCATAACTCCACTTTCATTCCACCTGCACTTCCAAAAGTGTTCACGTCTTTTACTATGGCCAATTCTGCATCATTTGATGTATGACCGACAGCGGTTGAGTCAAAATTGACGATTTAAACTCCAGGTGAAATAAATGGGGGTCAGGAATTTCGGATCCAAAGTTTAACACATTGCTGTGCGGTCGATTCTTGTGTGATTTTGACGAAATTCTCACATAATATGTGCACGGAATGTCCGCATAACCCTTTTGATTTGGAACATCATAGCTCTCAAACTGTTGTCACGGCAACAGAAAATCGTTACTGAAAAGCATTACATGAAAACGATAATAGCATTGCTATATGAAACACTCTGCTTCACATCGCCAGCCACGTTAGTGCTGAGCGTAGAGTGTAGGACTTTGAATCCACAAACCCGGGTTCAATACTATCTCAAAACTATTGTTTTTCTCCATTATGAGATCATGTATTCAATTCCAAACAAGGAAACAACACATTCGTAGTGTACAAATTCAGCAAATATATATAGCAGCAGTAACGTTAATCTTCGTCATTTCTATGTCATCACACTCAATTATTTCTTGGCATATATTTTTCCAAGTCACTTACAGTGTCTAATTGGTTCCATTATGATCATGTGTTTCATGCATCATAGCACATCTGTGTTAATTCCTGAATATACACACTCGGTTGCGTATTAATACAGTATATCATATATGTATCCAAATGCAGGTCTCAAACAACATATCGGTGGTTTTCAGACTCAGTGATGTACTAGTGATATAACAAAGCCTAAAACTCTACTCTTAATACAGTCTGTGTCAAGCGACAGGCTCCCTTATATTAGGACTGCTGGGGCTGACGAACCGGCAAAGGAACCGGCCCCATTCCCGGTTTTTAGCAGTAATTTGCCATAGAGGAACTGTTACAATACATACACCACTTTACGCTGTAGGCCACGTTGGCGCTGTGCATAGAGCTCAGGACCCTGAATCCACAGACCCGGGTTCAAATCTCTCTTGAAATTATTTTATTTTAATTTTCAACTTACACAATCATGATCATGAATTTCGTTCTAAACAACATAACAACACAATTTAATAACTGTATCAAGCTAGTGTAAAAGCTAGTGCGTAGACTTCTTTTCCAGTTCATTACTTTATTTTGCCAAGTCCTAGCTCTCTGAGCGATTGCTTCATTTGTTTGTTTGTTTGTATGTTTGTCTGTCCGTCAGTTTGCACGATAGCGGGCGCAATTCTTGTCGGATTTTCATGAAATTTTGACACGACATGTGCAAGGATCTTCCACATGAGCCTTTCGTTTCTGAAGGTCAAAGGTCAAAAATTGACGTCAAGGTCGTTCAAAAACCAAAAAATTAAAAATCGTAGTAACTCCAGTTGTATTTTATCTGGAGTTTCGAGATTTATAGCATCGATTACTATGGCCAATTCTGCATCTTTGGATGTATGGCCGATAGCTGTTGAGTGAAAATTGACGATTTTGACTCCAGGTTAAATAGACGGGGGTCAGGAGTTTCTGGATCAAAAGTTTCATGCATTGCTGTGCAGTCAATTCTTGTCGGATTCTTATGAAATTTTCACAGCACATGCACACCAGATGTCGGCATATCCCTGTCGTTTCTCAAGGTCAAAGGTCAAGAATTAACGACAAGGTCGTTGAAAAACCAAAAAATTAAAAAAGGTCATAACTCCACTTTCATTCCACCTGCACTTCCAAAGGTGTCCACGTCTTTTATTATGTCCAATTCTGCATCTTTTGATGTATGACCGACAGCGGTTGAATCAAAATTGACGATTTAAACTCCAGGTGAAATACATGGGGGTCAGGAATTTCGGATCCAAAGTTTAACACATTGCTGTGCAGTCGATTCTTGTGTGATTTTGACGAAATTCTCACATAATATGTGCACGGAATGTCCGCATAACCCTTTTGATTTGGAACATCATAGCTCTGAAACTGTTGTCACGGCAACAGAAAATCGTTACTGAAAAGCATTACATGAAAACGATAATAGCATTGCTATATGAAACACTCCGCTTCCCATTGCCAGCCACGTTAGTGCTGAGCGTAGAGTGTAGGACTTTGAATCCACAAACCCGGGTTCAATACTATCTCAAAACTATTTTTTTTTCTCCATTATGAGATCATGTATTCAATTCCAAACAAGGAAACACCACATTCGTAGTGTACAAATTCAGCAAATATATATGGCAGCAGTAATCTTCGTCATTTCTATGTCATCACACTCAATTATTTCTTGGTATATATTTTTCCAAGTCATTTACAGTGTCTCATTGGTTCCATTATGATCATGTGTTTCATGCATCATAGCGCATCTGTGTTATCTCCTGAATATACAAAACTCGGTTGCGTAGTAATACAGTATATCATATATGTATCCAAATGCAGATCTCAAACAACATTTCGGTGATTTTCTAACTCAGTGATGTGCTAGTGATACAACAAAGCCTAAAACTTCACTCTTAATACAGTCTGTGTCAAACGACAGGCCACTTTATATCAGAACTTTTGGGGGTGACCAACCGGCGCTAGAACCGGCCCCATTCCCGGTTTTTAGCAGTAACTTGCCATAGAGGACCTGTTACAATACATACACCACTTGACGCTGTGGGCCAGGTTGGTGCTGTGCATAGAGCTCAGGACTTTGAATCCACGGACCCGGGTTCAACTCTCTCTCAAAACTTGTTTTTTCTCTCTAACTTACAGGATCATGTCGTTTATATAGCATAACTGCACAATTTCATACATGTACAATTTACTTAACAGCAAATAGATAACTGAAAAATATATATATTACAGTACGTATGATTCGGGTCAAAGCTGGTTTATAGACTTCTCTTCAAGTTCATTAACTTTATTTTGCCAAGTCCTAGCTCTTTGAGCGATTGCTTCAGTTGTATGTTGCTCAGCGATCAAATATGTGTTCTGTCCGTCTGTTCGCACGATAGCGGGCGCAATCCTTGTCGGAATGACATGAAATTTTCAAAGAAGATGCGCATAAGACTCCTGCACAAGCCTATTGATTTTGAAGGTCATAGCTTAAAAACTGTTGTCTTGGCGACTGAAAACCGTTACATAACTATAACTATGGAGGCTGGAAAACCATAAAGTAACTGTTACATGGAATACACTTCTTCACACTGTCGGCAACGTTGGTGCAGTGGATAGAGCGTAAGACTTTGAATCCAAAGACCCGTGTTCAACCCTCCCTCAAAACTCTAATCTCTTTTATCTCTAACTTAGTTTTTATACAGTCAGTTGCAGTGTTATTTCTAGTTTATAATGCACCTTTTACATTTGGAATAGATTGAAAACTCGCCGAGATATCAAAGTAGAAAGAGCAGTGGGGTGGATCTGATTCTCAATCCGTTCACACGCCAATAAGCTGTAGAAACGATTACCCCCTGTGGACATGTCCCGTCCTAAATACACACGCTCGGTTGCATAGTAATACAGTATATCATATATGTCTCCACATGCAGATCTCAAACAACATTTCAGTGGTTTTCTAACTCAGTGATGTACAAGTGATATAACAAAGCCTAAAACTCTTGTCTAAATACAGTCTGTGTCAAGCGACAGGCTCCCTTATATTAGGACTGCTGGGGGTGACGAACCGGCAAAGGAACCGGCCCCATTCCCGGTTTTAAGCAGTACATACAATAAATACACCACTTCACACTGTCGGTCACGTTGGTGCTGTGCATAGAGCGCAGGACTTTGAATCCACAGACCCGGGTTCAACTCTCTCTCAAAACTTGTTTTTTTCTCTCCAACTTACAGGATAATGTCTTTTATAGCATAACTACACAATTTAATACATGAACAACTTACTTAACAGCAACTAGATAATTTTAAAAAAAAACTATTCAAGTCTCTCTCAAAACGTTTTTTAGCTGGTGTATCGACTTCTTTTCAAGTTCTTTGACTTTATTTTGCCAAGTCCTAGCTCTTTGAGCGATTGCTTCATTACTTGGCAAAATAAATTTTGCCAAGTATGTTGGTCAGTCATCTTGTTACTTGGCAAAATAAATTTTGCCAAGTATGTTGGTCAGTCATCTTGTTTGTTTGTTTGTTTGTTTGTTTGTATGTTTGTCTGTCCGTCCGTTCGCACGATAGCGGGCGCAATTCTTGTCGGATTTTCATGAAATTTTGACACAACATGTGCAAGGATCTTCCTCATAAGCCTTTCGTTTCTGAAGGTCAAAGGTCAAAAATTGACGTCAAGGTCGTTCAAAAACCAAAAAATTTAAAATCGTAATAACTCCAGTTATATTTTATCTGGACTTTCGAGATTTCTAGCCTCGAATACTATGGCCAATTCTGCATCTTTTGATGTATGGCCGACAGCTGTTGCATCAAAATTGACGATTTTGACTCCAGGTTAAAAAGACGGGGGTCTGGAGTTTCTGGATCAAAAGTTTCAAGCAATGCTGTGCAGTCAATTTTTGTCGGATTCTTATGAAATTTTGACAGCATATGCACACAGTATAACGGCACATTCCTGTTGTTTCTCAAGGTCAAAGGTCAAGAATTAACGCCAAGGTCATTGAAAAACCACAAAATTAAAAATCGTCATAACTCCACTTTCATTCCACCTGCACTTCCAAAAGTGTTCACGTCTTTTACTATGGCCAATTCTGCATCATTTGATGTATGACCGACAGCGGTTGAGTCAAAATTGACGATTTAAACTCCAGGTGAAATAAATGGGGGTCAGGAATTTCGGATCCAAAGTTTAACACATTGCTGTGCGGTCGATTCTTGTGTGATTTTGACGAAATTCTCACATAATATGTGCACGGAATGTCCGCATAACCCTTTTGATTTGGAACATCATAGCTCTCAAACTGTTGTCACGGCAACAGAAAATCGTTACTGAAAAGCATTACATGAAAACGATAATAGCATTGCTATATGAAACACTCTGCTTCACATCGCCAGCCACGTTAGTGCTGAGCGTAGAGTGTAGGACTTTGAATCCACAAACCCGGGTTCAATACTATCTCAAAACTATTGTTTTTCTCCATTATGAGATCATGTATTCAATTCCAAACAAGGAAACAACACATTCGTAGTGTACAAATTCAGCAAATATATATAGCAGCAGTAACGTTAATCTTCGTCATTTCTATGTCATCACACTCAATTATTTCTTGGCATATATTTTTCCAAGTCACTTACAGTGTCTAATTGGTTCCATTATGATCATGTGTTTCATGCATCATAGCACATCTGTGTTAATTCCTGAATATACACACTCGGTTGCGTATTAATACAGTATATCATATATGTATCCAAATGCAGGTCTCAAACAACATATCGGTGGTTTTCAGACTCAGTGATGTACTAGTGATATAACAAAGCCTAAAACTCTACTCTTAATACAGTCTGTGTCAAGCGACAGGCTCCCTTATATTAGGACTGCTGGGGCTGACGAACCGGCAAAGGAACCGGCCCCATTCCCGGTTTTTAGCAGTAATTTGCCATAGAGGAACTGTTACAATACATACACCACTTTACGCTGTAGGCCACGTTGGCGCTGTGCATAGAGCTCAGGACCCTGAATCCACAGACCCGGGTTCAAATCTCTCTTGAAATTATTTTATTTTAATTTTCAACTTACACAATCATGATCATGAATTTCGTTCTAAACAACATAACAACACAATTTAATAACTGTATCAAGCTAGTGTAAAAGCTAGTGCGTAGACTTCTTTTCCAGTTCATTACTTTATTTTGCCAAGTCCTAGCTCTCTGAGCGATTGCTTCATTTGTTTGTTTGTTTGTATGTTTGTCTGTCCGTCAGTTTGCACGATAGCGGGCGCAATTCTTGTCGGATTTTCATGAAATTTTGACACGACATGTGCAAGGATCTTCCACATGAGCCTTTCGTTTCTGAAGGTCAAAGGTCAAAAATTGACGTCAAGGTCGTTCAAAAACCAAAAAATTAAAAATCGTAGTAACTCCAGTTGTATTTTATCTGGAGTTTCGAGATTTATAGCATCGATTACTATGGCCAATTCTGCATCTTTGGATGTATGGCCGATAGCTGTTGAGTGAAAATTGACGATTTTGACTCCAGGTTAAATAGACGGGGGTCAGGAGTTTCTGGATCAAAAGTTTCATGCATTGCTGTGCAGTCAATTCTTGTCGGATTCTTATGAAATTTTCACAGCACATGCACACCAGATGTCGGCATATCCCTGTCGTTTCTCAAGGTCAAAGGTCAAGAATTAACGACAAGGTCGTTGAAAAACCAAAAAATTAAAAAAGGTCATAACTCCACTTTCATTCCACCTGCACTTCCAAAGGTGTCCACGTCTTTTATTATGTCCAATTCTGCATCTTTTGATGTATGACCGACAGCGGTTGAATCAAAATTGACGATTTAAACTCCAGGTGAAATACATGGGGGTCAGGAATTTCGGATCCAAAGTTTAACACATTGCTGTGCAGTCGATTCTTGTGTGATTTTGACGAAATTCTCACATAATATGTGCACGGAATGTCCGCATAACCCTTTTGATTTGGAACATCATAGCTCTGAAACTGTTGTCACGGCAACAGAAAATCGTTACTGAAAAGCATTACATGAAAACGATAATAGCATTGCTATATGAAACACTCCGCTTCCCATTGCCAGCCACGTTAGTGCTGAGCGTAGAGTGTAGGACTTTGAATCCACAAACCCGGGTTCAATACTATCTCAAAACTATTTTTTTTTCTCCATTATGAGATCATGTATTCAATTCCAAACAAGGAAACACCACATTCGTAGTGTACAAATTCAGCAAATATATATGGCAGCAGTAATCTTCGTCATTTCTATGTCATCACACTCAATTATTTCTTGGTATATATTTTTCCAAGTCATTTACAGTGTCTCATTGGTTCCATTATGATCATGTGTTTCATGCATCATAGCGCATCTATGTTATCTCCTGAATATACAAAACTCGGTTGCGTAGTAATACAGTATATCATATATGTATCCAAATGCAGATCTCAAACAACATTTCGGTGGTTTTCTAACTCAGTGATGTGCTAGTGATACAACAAAGCCTAAAACTTCACTCTTAATACAGTCTGTGTCAAACGACAGGCCACTTTATATCAGAACTTTTGGGGGTGACCAACCGGCGCTAGAACCGGCCCCATTCCCGGTTTTTAGCAGTAACTTGCCATAGAGGACCTGTTACAATACATACACCACTTGACGCTGTGGGCCAGGTTGGTGCTGTGCATAGAGCTCAGGACTTTGAATCCACGGACCCGGGTTCAACTCTCTCTCAAAACTTGTTTTTTCTCTCTAACTTACAGGATCATGTCGTTTATATAGCATAACTGCACAATTTCATACATGTACAATTTACTTAACAGCAAATAGATAACTGAAAAATATATATATTACAGTACGTATGATTCGGGTCAAAGCTGGTTTATAGACTTCTCTTCAAGTTCATTAACTTTATTTTGCCAAGTCCTAGCTCTTTGAGCGATTGCTTCAGTTGTATGTTGCTCAGCGATCAAATATGTGTTCTGTCCGTCTGTTCGCACGATAGCGGGCGCAATCCTTGTCGGAATGACATGAAATTTTCAAAGAAGATGCGCATAAGACTCCTGCACAAGCCTATTGATTTTGAAGGTCATAGCTTAAAAACTGTTGTCTTGGCGACTGAAAACCGTTACATAACTATAACTATGGAGGCTGGAAAACCATAAAGTAACTGTTACATGGAATACACTTCTTCACACTGTCGGCAACGTTGGTGCAGTGGATAGAGCGTAAGACTTTGAATCCAAAGACCCGTGTTCAACCCTCCCTCAAAACTCTAATCTCTTTTATCTCTAACTTAGTTTTTATACAGTCAGTTGCAGTGTTATTTCTAGTTTATAATGCACCTTTTACATTTGGAATAGATTGAAAACTCGCCGAGATATCAAAGTAGAAAGAGCAGTGGGGTGGATCTGATTCTCAATCCGTTCACACGCCAATAAGCTGTAGAAACGATTACCCCCTGTGGACATGTCCCGTCCTAAATACACACGCTCGGTTGCATAGTAATACAGTATATCATATATGTCTCCACATGCAGATCTCAAACAACATTTCAGTGGTTTTCTAACTCAGTGATGTACAAGTGATATAACAAAGCCTAAAACTCTTGTCTAAATACAGTCTGTGTCAAGCGACAGGCTCCCTTATATTAGGACTGCTGGGGGTGACGAACCGGCAAAGGAACCGGCCCCATTCCCGGTTTTAAGCAGTACATACAATAAATACACCACTTCACACTGTCGGTCACGTTGGTGCTGTGCATAGAGCGCAGGACTTTGAATCCACAGACCCGGGTTCAACTCTCTCTCAAAACTTGTTTTTTTCTCTCCAACTTACAGGATAATGTCTTTTATAGCATAACTACACAATTTAATACATGAACAACTTACTTAACAGCAACTAGATAATTTTAAAAAAAAACTATTCAAGTCTCTCTCAAAACGTTTTTTAGCTGGTGTATCGACTTCTTTTCAAGTTCTTTGACTTTATTTTGCCAAGTCCTAGCTCTTTGAGCGATTGCTTCATTACTTGGCAAAATAAATTTTGCCAAGTATGTTGGTCAGTCATCTTGTTACTTGGCAAAATAAATTTTGCCAAGTATGTTGGTCAGTCATCTTGTTTGTTTGTTTGTTTGTTTGTTTGTATGTTTGTCTGTCCGTCCGTTCGCACGATAGCGGGCGCAATTCTTGTCGGATTTTCATGAAATTTTGACACAACATGTGCAAGGATCTTCCTCATAAGCCTTTCGTTTCTGAAGGTCAAAGGTCAAAAATTGACGTCAAGGTCGTTCAAAAACCAAAAAATTTAAAATCGTAATAACTCCAGTTATATTTTATCTGGACTTTCGAGATTTCTAGCCTCGAATACTATGGCCAATTCTGCATCTTTTGATGTATGGCCGACAGCTGTTGCATCAAAATTGACGATTTTGACTCCAGGTTAAAAAGACGGGGGTCTGGAGTTTCTGGATCAAAAGTTTCAAGCAATGCTGTGCAGTCAATTTTTGTCGGATTCTTATGAAATTTTGACAGCATATGCACACAGTATAACGGCACATTCCTGTTGTTTCTCAAGGTCAAAGGTCAAGAATTAACGCCAAGGTCATTGAAAAACCACAAAATTAAAAATCGTCATAACTCCACTTTCATTCCACCTGCACTTCCAAAAGTGTTCACGTCTTTTACTATGGCCAATTCTGCATCATTTGATGTATGACCGACAGCGGTTGAGTCAAAATTGACGATTTAAACTCCAGGTGAAATAAATGGGGGTCAGGAATTTCGGATCCAAAGTTTAACACATTGCTGTGCGGTCGATTCTTGTGTGATTTTGACGAAATTCTCACATAATATGTGCACGGAATGTCCGCATAACCCTTTTGATTTGGAACATCATAGCTCTCAAACTGTTGTCACGGCAACAGAAAATCGTTACTGAAAAGCATTACATGAAAACGATAATAGCATTGCTATATGAAACACTCTGCTTCACATCGCCAGCCACGTTAGTGCTGAGCGTAGAGTGTAGGACTTTGAATCCACAAACCCGGGTTCAATACTATCTCAAAACTATTGTTTTTCTCCATTATGAGATCATGTATTCAATTCCAAACAAGGAAACAACACATTCGTAGTGTACAAATTCAGCAAATATATATAGCAGCAGTAACGTTAATCTTCGTCATTTCTATGTCATCACACTCAATTATTTCTTGGCATATATTTTTCCAAGTCACTTACAGTGTCTAATTGGTTCCATTATGATCATGTGTTTCATGCATCATAGCACATCTGTGTTAATTCCTGAATATACACACTCGGTTGCGTATTAATACAGTATATCATATATGTATCCAAATGCAGGTCTCAAACAACATATCGGTGGTTTTCAGACTCAGTGATGTACTAGTGATATAACAAAGCCTAAAACTCTACTCTTAATACAGTCTGTGTCAAGCGACAGGCTCCCTTATATTAGGACTGCTGGGGCTGACGAACCGGCAAAGGAACCGGCCCCATTCCCGGTTTTTAGCAGTAATTTGCCATAGAGGAACTGTTACAATACATACACCACTTTACGCTGTAGGCCACGTTGGCGCTGTGCATAGAGCTCAGGACCCTGAATCCACAGACCCGGGTTCAAATCTCTCTTGAAATTATTTTATTTTAATTTTCAACTTACACAATCATGATCATGAATTTCGTTCTAAACAACATAACAACACAATTTAATAACTGTATCAAGCTAGTGTAAAAGCTAGTGCGTAGACTTCTTTTCCAGTTCATTACTTTATTTTGCCAAGTCCTAGCTCTCTGAGCGATTGCTTCATTTGTTTGTTTGTTTGTATGTTTGTCTGTCCGTCAGTTTGCACGATAGCGGGCGCAATTCTTGTCGGATTTTCATGAAATTTTGACACGACATGTGCAAGGATCTTCCACATGAGCCTTTCGTTTCTGAAGGTCAAAGGTCAAAAATTGACGTCAAGGTCGTTCAAAAACCAAAAAATTAAAAATCGTAGTAACTCCAGTTGTATTTTATCTGGAGTTTCGAGATTTATAGCATCGATTACTATGGCCAATTCTGCATCTTTGGATGTATGGCCGATAGCTGTTGAGTGAAAATTGACGATTTTGACTCCAGGTTAAATAGACGGGGGTCAGGAGTTTCTGGATCAAAAGTTTCATGCATTGCTGTGCAGTCAATTCTTGTCGGATTCTTATGAAATTTTCACAGCACATGCACACCAGATGTCGGCATATCCCTGTCGTTTCTCAAGGTCAAAGGTCAAGAATTAACGACAAGGTCGTTGAAAAACCAAAAAATTAAAAAAGGTCATAACTCCACTTTCATTCCACCTGCACTTCCAAAGGTGTCCACGTCTTTTATTATGTCCAATTCTGCATCTTTTGATGTATGACCGACAGCGGTTGAATCAAAATTGACGATTTAAACTCCAGGTGAAATACATGGGGGTCAGGAATTTCGGATCCAAAGTTTAACACATTGCTGTGCAGTCGATTCTTGTGTGATTTTGACGAAATTCTCACATAATATGTGCACGGAATGTCCGCATAACCCTTTTGATTTGGAACATCATAGCTCTGAAACTGTTGTCACGGCAACAGAAAATCGTTACTGAAAAGCATTACATGAAAACGATAATAGCATTGCTATATGAAACACTCCGCTTCCCATTGCCAGCCACGTTAGTGCTGAGCGTAGAGTGTAGGACTTTGAATCCACAAACCCGGGTTCAATACTATCTCAAAACTATTTTTTTTTCTCCATTATGAGATCATGTATTCAATTCCAAACAAGGAAACACCACATTCGTAGTGTACAAATTCAGCAAATATATATGGCAGCAGTAATCTTCGTCATTTCTATGTCATCACACTCAATTATTTCTTGGTATATATTTTTCCAAGTCATTTACAGTGTCTCATTGGTTCCATTATGATCATGTGTTTCATGCATCATAGCGCATCTGTGTTATCTCCTGAATATACAAAACTCGGTTGCGTAGTAATACAGTATATCATATATGTATCCAAATGCAGATCTCAAACAACATTTCGGTGGTTTTCTAACTCAGTGATGTGCTAGTGATACAACAAAGCCTAAAACTTCACTCTTAATACAGTCTGTGTCAAACGACAGGCCACTTTATATCAGAACTTTTGGGGGTGACCAACCGGCGCTAGAACCGGCCCCATTCCCGGTTTTTAGCAGTAACTTGCCATAGAGGACCTGTTACAATACATACACCACTTGACGCTGTGGGCCAGGTTGGTGCTGTGCATAGAGCTCAGGACTTTGAATCCACGGACCCGGGTTCAACTCTCTCTCAAAACTTGTTTTTTCTCTCTAACTTACAGGATCATGTCGTTTATATAGCATAACTGCACAATTTCATACATGTACAATTTACTTAACAGCAAATAGATAACTGAAAAATATATATATTACAGTACGTATGATTCGGGTCAAAGCTGGTTTATAGACTTCTCTTCAAGTTCATTAACTTTATTTTGCCAAGTCCTAGCTCTTTGAGCGATTGCTTCAGTTGTATGTTGCTCAGCGATCAAATATGTGTTCTGTCCGTCTGTTCGCACGATAGCGGGCGCAATCCTTGTCGGAATGACATGAAATTTTCAAAGAAGATGCGCATAAGACTCCTGCACAAGCCTATTGATTTTGAAGGTCATAGCTTAAAAACTGTTGTCTTGGCGACTGAAAACCGTTACATAACTATAACTATGGAGGCTGGAAAACCATAAAGTAACTGTTACATGGAATACACTTCTTCACACTGTCGGCAA
The DNA here is from genome assembly GCA_949152475.1 of Terebella lapidaria. NCBI lineage: Eukaryota > Metazoa > Annelida > Polychaeta > Terebellida > Terebellidae > Terebella > Terebella lapidaria. The sequence continues at coordinate 16,217,239 of OX424569.1, read as the reverse complement.
CGTTGGTGCAGTGGATAGAGCGTAAGACTTTGAATCCAAAGACCCGTGTTCAACCCTCCCTCAAAACTCTAATCTCTTTTATCTCTAACTTAGTTTTTATACAGTCAGTTGCAGTGTTATTTCTAGTTTATAATGCACCTTTTACATTTGGAATAGATTGAAAACTCGCCGAGATATCAAAGTAGAAAGAGCAGTGGGGTGGATCTGATTCTCAATCCGTTCACACGCCAATAAGCTGTAGAAACGATTACCCCCTGTGGACATGTCCCGTCCTAAATACACACGCTCGGTTGCATAGTAATACAGTATATCATATATGTCTCCACATGCAGATCTCAAACAACATTTCAGTGGTTTTCTAACTCAGTGATGTACAAGTGATATAACAAAGCCTAAAACTCTTGTCTAAATACAGTCTGTGTCAAGCGACAGGCTCCCTTATATTAGGACTGCTGGGGGTGACGAACCGGCAAAGGAACCGGCCCCATTCCCGGTTTTAAGCAGTACATACAATAAATACACCACTTCACACTGTCGGTCACGTTGGTGCTGTGCATAGAGCGCAGGACTTTGAATCCACAGACCCGGGTTCAACTCTCTCTCAAAACTTGTTTTTTTCTCTCCAACTTACAGGATAATGTCTTTTATAGCATAACTACACAATTTAATACATGAACAACTTACTTAACAGCAACTAGATAATTTTAAAAAAAAACTATTCAAGTCTCTCTCAAAACGTTTTTTAGCTGGTGTATCGACTTCTTTTCAAGTTCTTTGACTTTATTTTGCCAAGTCCTAGCTCTTTGAGCGATTGCTTCATTACTTGGCAAAATAAATTTTGCCAAGTATGTTGGTCAGTCATTACTTGGCAAAATACATTTTTGCCAAGTATGTTGGTCAGTCAGCTTGTTTGTTTGTCTGTCCGTCAGTTTGCACGATAGCGGCCGCAATCCTCGTCTGAATGACATCAAATTTACACAAAAGATGCGCATAAGACTCCTTTATAAGCCTATTGAATTTGAAGATCATAGCTCAAAAACTGTTGTCTTGGCGACCAAAAAACGGTTACATTGCTTAAACCTATGGAGATTGGAAAGCCATACATGAGTTGTTACGTGGATGACACCTCCTGCAACTGCCAGCCACGTTAGTGCTGAGCATAGAGCGTACGACTCTCAATCCACAGACCCGGGTTCAAGTCTCTCTTGAAACTATTTTTTTTTTATTTTTAGCTTACAGAATCATGATCATACATTTAATCATAAACAAAATAACAACACAATTTAGTAAACGTACAATTTAGTTAACGATAAATAAATAATTGAAAAAAATATATAACAGTACTATGGTGCAGGGGTTTATAGACCAAAGCTAGTTTATAGACTTCTCTTCAAGATCATTAACTTTATTTTGCCAAGTCCTAGCTCTTTGAGCGATTGCTTCATCTTGTTTGTTTGTTTGTTTGTATGTTTGTCTGTCCGTCAGTTTGCACGATAGCGGGCGCAATTCTTGTCGGATTTTCATGAAATTTTGACACGACATGTGCAAGGATCTTCCACATGAGCCTTTCGTTTCTGAAGGTCAAAGGTCAAAAATTGACGTCAAGGTCGTTCAAAAACCAAAAAATTAAAAATCGTAGTAACTCCAGTTGTATTTTATCTGGAGTTTCGAGATTTATAGCATCGATTACTATGGCCAATTCTGCATCTTTGGATGTATGGCCGATAGCTGTTGAGTGAAAATTGACGATTTTGACTCCAGGTTAAATAGACGGGGGTCAGGAGTTTCTGGATCAAAAGTTTCATGCATTGCTGTGCAGTCAATTCTTGTCGGATTCTTATGAAATTTTCACAGCACATGCACACCAGATGTCGGCATATCCCTGTCGTTTCTCAAGGTCAAAGGTCAAGAATTAACGACAAGGTCGTTGAAAAACCAAAAAATTAAAAAAGGTCATAACTCCACTTTCATTCCACCTGCACTTCCAAAGGTGTCCACGTCTTTTATTATGTCCAATTCTGCATCTTTTGATGTATGACCGACAGCGGTTGAATCAAAATTGACGATTTAAACTCCAGGTGAAATACATGGGGGTCAGGAATTTCGGATCCAAAGTTTAACACATTGCTGTGCAGTCGATTCTTGTGTGATTTTGACGAAATTCTCACATAATATGTGCACGGAATGTCCGCATAACCCTTTTGATTTGGAACATCATAGCTCTGAAACTGTTGTCACGGCAACAGAAAATCGTTACTGAAAAGCATTACATGAAAACGATAATAGCATTGCTATATGAAACACTCCGCTTCCCATTGCCAGCCACGTTAGTGCTGAGCGTAGAGTGTAGGACTTTGAATCCACAAACCCGGGTTCAATACTATCTCAAAACTATTTTTTTTTCTCCATTATGAGATCATGTATTCAATTCCAAACAAGGAAACACCACATTCGTAGTGTACAAATTCAGCAAATATATATGGCAGCAGTAATCTTCGTCATTTCTATGTCATCACACTCAATTATTTCTTGGTATATATTTTTCCAAGTCATTTACAGTGTCTCATTGGTTCCATTATGATCATGTGTTTCATGCATCATAGCGCATCTGTGTTATCTCCTGAATATACAAAACTCGGTTGCGTAGTAATACAGTATATCATATATGTATCCAAATGCAGATCTCAAACAACATTTCGGTGGTTTTCTAACTCAGTGATGTGCTAGTGATACAACAAAGCCTAAAACTTCACTCTTAATACAGTCTGTGTCAAACGACAGGCCACTTTATATCAGAACTTTTGGGGGTGACCAACCGGCGCTAGAACCGGCCCCATTCCCGGTTTTTAGCAGTAACTTGCCATAGAGGACCTGTTACAATACATACACCACTTGACGCTGTGGGCCAGGTTGGTGCTGTGCATAGAGCTCAGGACTTTGAATCCACGGACCCGGGTTCAACTCTCTCTCAAAACTTGTTTTTTCTCTCTAACTTACAGGATCATGTCGTTTATATAGCATAACTGCACAATTTCATACATGTACAATTTACTTAACAGCAAATAGATAACTGAAAAATATATATATTACAGTACGTATGATTCGGGTCAAAGCTGGTTTATAGACTTCTCTTCAAGTTCATTAACTTTATTTTGCCAAGTCCTAGCTCTTTGAGCGATTGCTTCAGTTGTATGTTGCTCAGCGATCAAATATGTGTTCTGTCCGTCTGTTCGCACGATAGCGGGCGCAATCCTTGTCGGAATGACATGAAATTTTCAAAGAAGATGCGCATAAGACTCCTGCACAAGCCTATTGATTTTGAAGGTCATAGCTTAAAAACTGTTGTCTTGGCGACTGAAAACCGTTACATAACTATAACTATGGAGGCTGGAAAACCATAAAGTAACTGTTACATGGAATACACTTCTTCACACTGTCGGCAACGTTGGTGCAGTGGATAGAGCGTAAGACTTTGAATCCAAAGACCCGTGTTCAACCCTCCCTCAAAACTCTAATCTCTTTTATCTCTAACTTAGTTTTTATACAGTCAGTTGCAGTGTTATTTCTAGTTTATAATGCACCTTTTACATTTGGAATAGATTGAAAACTCGCCGAGATATCAAAGTAGAAAGAGCAGTGGGGTGGATCTGATTCTCAATCCGTTCACACGCCAATAAGCTGTAGAAACGATTACCCCCTGTGGACATGTCCCGTCCTAAATACACACGCTCGGTTGCATAGTAATACAGTATATCATATATGTCTCCACATGCAGATCTCAAACAACATTTCAGTGGTTTTCTAACTCAGTGATGTACAAGTGATATAACAAAGCCTAAAACTCTTGTCTAAATACAGTCTGTGTCAAGCGACAGGCTCCCTTATATTAGGACTGCTGGGGGTGACGAACCGGCAAAGGAACCGGCCCCATTCCCGGTTTTAAGCAGTACATACAATAAATACACCACTTCACACTGTCGGTCACGTTGGTGCTGTGCATAGAGCGCAGGACTTTGAATCCACAGACCCGGGTTCAACTCTCTCTCAAAACTTGTTTTTTTCTCTCCAACTTACAGGATAATGTCTTTTATAGCATAACTACACAATTTAATACATGAACAACTTACTTAACAGCAACTAGATAATTTTAAAAAAAAACTATTCAAGTCTCTCTCAAAACGTTTTTTAGCTGGTGTATCGACTTCTTTTCAAGTTCTTTGACTTTATTTTGCCAAGTCCTAGCTCTTTGAGCGATTGCTTCATTACTTGGCAAAATAAATTTTGCCAAGTATGTTGGTCAGTCATTACTTGGCAAAATACATTTTTGCCAAGTATGTTGGTCAGTCAGCTTGTTTGTTTGTCTGTCCGTCAGTTTGCACGATAGCGGCCGCAATCCTCGTCTGAATGACATCAAATTTACACAAAAGATGCGCATAAGACTCCTTTATAAGCCTATTGAATTTGAAGATCATAGCTCAAAAACTGTTGTCTTGGCGACCAAAAAACGGTTACATTGCTTAAACCTATGGAGATTGGAAAGCCATACATGAGTTGTTACGTGGATGACACCTCCTGCAACTGCCAGCCACGTTAGTGCTGAGCATAGAGCGTACGACTCTCAATCCACAGACCCGGGTTCAAGTCTCTCTTGAAACTATTTTTTTTTTATTTTTAGCTTACAGAATCATGATCATACATTTAATCATAAACAAAATAACAACACAATTTAGTAAACGTACAATTTAGTTAACGATAAATAAATAATTGAAAAAAATATATAACAGTACTATGGTGCAGGGGTTTATAGACCAAAGCTAGTTTATAGACTTCTCTTCAAGATCATTAACTTTATTTTGCCAAGTCCTAGCTCTTTGAGCGATTGCTTCATCTTGTTTGTTTGTTTGTTTGTATGTTTGTCTGTCCGTCAGTTTGCACGATAGCGGGCGCAATTCTTGTCGGATTTTCATGAAATTTTGACACGACATGTGCAAGGATCTTCCACATGAGCCTTTCGTTTCTGAAGGTCAAAGGTCAAAAATTGACGTCAAGGTCGTTCAAAAACCAAAAAATTAAAAATCGTAGTAACTCCAGTTGTATTTTATCTGGAGTTTCGAGATTTATAGCATCGATTACTATGGCCAATTCTGCATCTTTGGATGTATGGCCGATAGCTGTTGAGTGAAAATTGACGATTTTGACTCCAGGTTAAATAGACGGGGGTCAGGAGTTTCTGGATCAAAAGTTTCATGCATTGCTGTGCAGTCAATTCTTGTCGGATTCTTATGAAATTTTCACAGCACATGCACACCAGATGTCGGCATATCCCTGTCGTTTCTCAAGGTCAAAGGTCAAGAATTAACGACAAGGTCGTTGAAAAACCAAAAAATTAAAAAAGGTCATAACTCCACTTTCATTCCACCTGCACTTCCAAAGGTGTCCACGTCTTTTATTATGTCCAATTCTGCATCTTTTGATGTATGACCGACAGCGGTTGAATCAAAATTGACGATTTAAACTCCAGGTGAAATACATGGGGGTCAGGAATTTCGGATCCAAAGTTTAACACATTGCTGTGCAGTCGATTCTTGTGTGATTTTGACGAAATTCTCACATAATATGTGCACGGAATGTCCGCATAACCCTTTTGATTTGGAACATCATAGCTCTGAAACTGTTGTCACGGCAACAGAAAATCGTTACTGAAAAGCATTACATGAAAACGATAATAGCATTGCTATATGAAACACTCCGCTTCCCATTGCCAGCCACGTTAGTGCTGAGCGTAGAGTGTAGGACTTTGAATCCACAAACCCGGGTTCAATACTATCTCAAAACTATTTTTTTTTCTCCATTATGAGATCATGTATTCAATTCCAAACAAGGAAACACCACATTCGTAGTGTACAAATTCAGCAAATATATATGGCAGCAGTAATCTTCGTCATTTCTATGTCATCACACTCAATTATTTCTTGGTATATATTTTTCCAAGTCATTTACAGTGTCTCATTGGTTCCATTATGATCATGTGTTTCATGCATCATAGCGCATCTGTGTTATCTCCTGAATATACAAAACTCGGTTGCGTAGTAATACAGTATATCATATATGTATCCAAATGCAGATCTCAAACAACATTTCGGTGGTTTTCTAACTCAGTGATGTGCTAGTGATACAACAAAGCCTAAAACTTCACTCTTAATACAGTCTGTGTCAAACGACAGGCCACTTTATATCAGAACTTTTGGGGGTGACCAACCGGCGCTAGAACCGGCCCCATTCCCGGTTTTTAGCAGTAACTTGCCATAGAGGACCTGTTACAATACATACACCACTTGACGCTGTGGGCCAGGTTGGTGCTGTGCATAGAGCTCAGGACTTTGAATCCACGGACCCGGGTTCAACTCTCTCTCAAAACTTGTTTTTTCTCTCTAACTTACAGGATCATGTCGTTTATATAGCATAACTGCACAATTTCATACATGTACAATTTACTTAACAGCAAATAGATAACTGAAAAATATATATATTACAGTACGTATGATTCGGGTCAAAGCTGGTTTATAGACTTCTCTTCAAGTTCATTAACTTTATTTTGCCAAGTCCTAGCTCTTTGAGCGATTGCTTCAGTTGTATGTTGCTCAGCGATCAAATATGTGTTCTGTCCGTCTGTTCGCACGATAGCGGGCGCAATCCTTGTCGGAATGACATGAAATTTTCAAAGAAGATGCGCATAAGACTCCTGCACAAGCCTATTGATTTTGAAGGTCATAGCTTAAAAACTGTTGTCTTGGCGACTGAAAACCGTTACATAACTATAACTATGGAGGCTGGAAAACCATAAAGTAACTGTTACATGGAATACACTTCTTCACACTGTCGGCAACGTTGGTGCAGTGGATAGAGCGTAAGACTTTGAATCCAAAGACCCGTGTTCAACCCTCCCTCAAAACTCTAATCTCTTTTATCTCTAACTTAGTTTTTATACAGTCAGTTGCAGTGTTATTTCTAGTTTATAATGCACCTTTTACATTTGGAATAGATTGAAAACTCGCCGAGATATCAAAGTAGAAAGAGCAGTGGGGTGGATCTGATTCTCAATCCGTTCACACGCCAATAAGCTGTAGAAACGATTACCCCCTGTGGACATGTCCCGTCCTAAATACACACGCTCGGTTGCATAGTAATACAGTATATCATATATGTCTCCACATGCAGATCTCAAACAACATTTCAGTGGTTTTCTAACTCAGTGATGTACAAGTGATATAACAAAGCCTAAAACTCTTGTCTAAATACAGTCTGTGTCAAGCGACAGGCTCCCTTATATTAGGACTGCTGGGGGTGACGAACCGGCAAAGGAACCGGCCCCATTCCCGGTTTTAAGCAGTACATACAATAAATACACCACTTCACACTGTCGGTCACGTTGGTGCTGTGCATAGAGCGCAGGACTTTGAATCCACAGACCCGGGTTCAACTCTCTCTCAAAACTTGTTTTTTTCTCTCCAACTTACAGGATAATGTCTTTTATAGCATAACTACACAATTTAATACATGAACAACTTACTTAACAGCAACTAGATAATTTTAAAAAAAAACTATTCAAGTCTCTCTCAAAACGTTTTTTAGCTGGTGTATCGACTTCTTTTCAAGTTCTTTGACTTTATTTTGCCAAGTCCTAGCTCTTTGAGCGATTGCTTCATTACTTGGCAAAATAAATTTTGCCAAGTATGTTGGTCAGTCATTACTTGGCAAAATACATTTTTGCCAAGTATGTTGGTCAGTCAGCTTGTTTGTTACTTGACGAAATTAAATTTCGTCAAGTATGTTGGTCAGTTGAGTTTATCCGTTTGTTTGTTTGTGTGTTTGTTTGTTTTCACTCTACAGGTCACAATTTTGGTCGTATCGTCATGAAACTTCACCAGAAGGTGGACAGTCAATTTCGTACCAAGTGGTAAACGTTTAGGAGGTCAAGGTCAAAAATTGAGGTCAAGGTCATAGAAAAGGTCAAAATCGAAAAATCGCGATAACTTCGCTTCTAACTGAGATTATTTTTTCTGGGTATTTTTATGTTTTTCTATTGTCAATTCTGCATCATCTGATGCATGTCCGATGGTTGTACGACCCAAATTCCCGATTTTCGGTCCAGGTCGAAAATTTGGGGGTCAAGATTTAGGTTTTTCCTCTCTCACAATATTCAAAATCATATTATAGAGCCAGGTTCCGATATATGTTGCTGATTTTTACTCAGGAGTTGTGCCTTATCACGCAGAACAAGATCCTGAAGTTTCAGAGCTCAGGGTCAAGGATAAGAGTTAAGGTCATAGTAAAGGTCAAAATCGAAAAATCGTGATAACTCCGCTTCTAATCAAGATTATTTTTTCTGTGTATTTTTATATTTTTCTATGGTCAATTCCGCATCACATGATGCATGTCTGTTGGTTGTATGACCTAAAATCTCGATTTTCGGTCCAGGTCGAAAATTTGGGGGTCATGAACTTAGGTCTTGCTTGTCTCAATTTTCAAAACCCTATTGTAGAGCCAGGATCCAATATATGTTTCTGATTTTTACTCAGGAGTTGTGCCTTCTCACGCAGAACATGACTGTGAAGTTATAGGGCTCAAGGTCAAGAATTACAGTTAAGGTCATACTAAAGGTCAAAATTGAAAAATTGTGATAACTCCGCTTGTAATCATGATTATTTTTTCTGATTATTTTTGTATTTTTCTATGGTCAAATCCGCATCATATGATACATGTCCGATGGTCGTATGACCAAAACTCTGGATTTTCGGTCCAGGTCGAAAATTTGGGGGTCATGAATTTAGGTTTTTCCTGTCTCACAATATTCAAAACCACATTATAGAGCCAGGTTCCAATATATATTGCCGGATTTTACTCAGGAGTTGTGCCTGATCACGCAGAATAAGATTGTGAAGTTGTAGAACTCAAGGTAATGAGTTTTCCCGATCGAATTCTGCACACTGCCAGTCCAATGTACAGCCATGGCACAATTCAGTGTTTATCCTGAGCGAAGTCTCTCCTACGCACTATACTTTACACGTGTTGAGTTTCAATGAACAGAATGGCGTAGTCAGTAGAGGCGTTAGGTATGTGTGCGAGGGGTCAGTGGTTCGATTCTCACTGTTGACTCATTTTCTTTTTCTTCTAAAATTCAATTCCAAATGACTTTTTCTGTTTCTGGGTGGTCTTGTAAGCATCCCAAACCTGCCATGCTTTATGTAATTCTATTGTTTCGAATTATAATGATCACCTTTGAAGGAAAAAACACTGTTCCACGAATAGCGACAAACTATTTTATCGGGCTTTCTAGTGGTATCATCAAAATCTAGTTTGTTCTTTATATTTAAAGTTACAAACCGCTTTAAATTCAGCATTACGGCCACAACTGTGAATGATCTGTGGTATTAGCTGCTAACAAATGCATGACAAAAGGCGTGTACCAGATGATTTGTCTGCTTCATATGATGCATGTGGGATTGGGGGTCTGGTAAGTTGCATGGCGAATGGCCCAGATTAAACACTGTATCGTGTCATTTTACAGGGTCTCATTGGTTTCATTATGATCGAGCGATGCATGTTTTTGTCATAACGCGTTTGTGTTAACTCCATTCTTCATAGCCTTAAAATATGACCTAATTACAACTGTTTGTTAATATAAAAAACATTGATAAAAAGAAGACAAGCAATTATTAGGTCATAATTTAGGGCTGTGCAATCGCCACATGTCTAAGCCTCTCTATTTGTTTTGTTTACTTGTTGTCAATGTAATTTCATATTTGTGCGGGAATATTTGCTGTTTGTTATTCGCTCATTTTTAGGCTATCGATATTTGTTTTTGGATTTTTGTAATTTTGATATATTTTAGGTTTTTTAGTAGTGGCATCATCAAAATTTTGTGCCGTTAGCATGGTTAGAGGTAATATATTATGTTGATACATACGCAAACTAGATGTTTCAAATGGTTCAGTTTCCAATGCTATATGTTGTCAGGGGATGCCATAAATGTGTAAATAATGAGTAAATGTTTTGAATGTAAACAAATGTGTAGATTTTCGTCAAGTGTTGGCCTATGGCCGATTTTTTGTCTGTCCGTCAGTTTGCACGATAGCGGCCGCAATCCTCGTCTGAATGACATCAAATTTACACAAAAGATGCGCATAAGACTCCTTTATAAGCCTATTGAATTTGAAGATCATAGCTCAAAAACTGTTGTCTTGGCGACCAAAAAACGGTTACATTGCTTAAACCTATGGAGATTGGAAAGCCATACATGAGTTGTTACGTGGATGACACCTCCTGCAACTGCCAGCCACGTTAGTGCTGAGCATAGAGCGTACGACTCTCAATCCACAGACCCGGGTTCAAGTCTCTCTTGAAACTATTTTTTTTTTATTTTTAGCTTACAGAATCATGATCATACATTTAATCATAAACAAAATAACAACACAATTTAGTAAACGTACAATTTAGTTAACGATAAATAAATAATTGAAAAAAATATATAACAGTACTATGGTGCAGGGGTTTATAGACCAAAGCTAGTTTATAGACTTCTCTTCAAGATCATTAACTTTATTTTGCCAAGTCCTAGCTCTTTGAGCGATTGCTTCATCTTGTTTGTTTGTTTGTTTGTATGTTTGTCTGTCCGTCAGTTTGCACGATAGCGGGCGCAATTCTTGTCGGATTTTCATGAAATTTTGACACGACATGTGCAAGGATCTTCCACATGAGCCTTTCGTTTCTGAAGGTCAAAGGTCAAAAATTGACGTCAAGGTCGTTCAAAAACCAAAAAATTAAAAATCGTAGTAACTCCAGTTGTATTTTATCTGGAGTTTCGAGATTTATAGCATCGATTACTATGGCCAATTCTGCATCTTTGGATGTATGGCCGATAGCTGTTGAGTGAAAATTGACGATTTTGACTCCAGGTTAAATAGACGGGGGTCAGGAGTTTCTGGATCAAAAGTTTCATGCATTGCTGTGCAGTCAATTCTTGTCGGATTCTTATGAAATTTTCACAGCACATGCACACCAGATGTCGGCATATCCCTGTCGTTTCTCAAGGTCAAAGGTCAAGAATTAACGACAAGGTCGTTGAAAAACCAAAAAATTAAAAAAGGTCATAACTCCACTTTCATTCCACCTGCACTTCCAAAGGTGTCCACGTCTTTTATTATGTCCAATTCTGCATCTTTTGATGTATGACCGACAGCGGTTGAATCAAAATTGACGATTTAAACTCCAGGTGAAATACATGGGGGTCAGGAATTTCGGATCCAAAGTTTAACACATTGCTGTGCAGTCGATTCTTGTGTGATTTTGACGAAATTCTCACATAATATGTGCACGGAATGTCCGCATAACCCTTTTGATTTGGAACATCATAGCTCTGAAACTGTTGTCACGGCAACAGAAAATCGTTACTGAAAAGCATTACATGAAAACGATAATAGCATTGCTATATGAAACACTCCGCTTCCCATTGCCAGCCACGTTAGTGCTGAGCGTAGAGTGTAGGACTTTGAATCCACAAACCCGGGTTCAATACTATCTCAAAACTATTTTTTTTTCTCCATTATGAGATCATGTATTCAATTCCAAACAAGGAAACACCACATTCGTAGTGTACAAATTCAGCAAATATATATGGCAGCAGTAATCTTCGTCATTTCTATGTCATCACACTCAATTATTTCTTGGTATATATTTTTCCAAGTCATTTACAGTGTCTCATTGGTTCCATTATGATCATGTGTTTCATGCATCATAGCGCATCTGTGTTATCTCCTGAATATACAAAACTCGGTTGCGTAGTAATACAGTATATCATATATGTATCCAAATGCAGATCTCAAACAACATTTCGGTGGTTTTCTAACTCAGTGATGTGCTAGTGATACAACAAAGCCTAAAACTTCACTCTTAATACAGTCTGTGTCAAACGACAGGCCACTTTATATCAGAACTTTTGGGGGTGACCAACCGGCGCTAGAACCGGCCCAATTCCCGGTTTTTAGCAGTAGCTTGCCGTGAAGGACCTGTTACAATACATACACCACTTCTGCTGTCGGTCACGTTGGTGCTGTGCATAGAGCTCAGGACTTTGAATCCACAGACCCGGGTTCAACTCTCTCTCAGAACTTCTTTTTTCTCTCTAACTTACAGGATCATATCTTTTATAGCATAACTGCACAATTTAATACATGTACAACTTACTTAACAGCAACTAGATAATTAAAAACAGAACTATTCAAGTATCTCTCAAAACGTTTTTTAGCTGCATTATTATAGACTTCTTTTCAAGCTCATTACTTCATTTTGCCAAGTCCTAGCTCTTTGAGCGATTGCTTCATTGTCCAGTTCATGCTCCGAATGTTCGGAGCATGAACTACTTGTTGTCTAGACCTGTTTAAATGATACACTCACCCACAAACATGCATATAGGAGAAAGGAAAGATGATGTGCAAAAAAAAAAAACTGAAGAAAGCTGTGTGAACTGATAACTGTATCAAATTAACCTTTTCACTACTGACCCACCCCTCAGCCTCCATACTGAGCCGATTCATGTATGAATTGATAGGTTTTCTAAATGTTTGATTAGTTTTATTTCAGAATAATTATGTGTAAAAATAAAGTCATATTATAGTGTGATATTTCTATATAGTATATTTTTCAACCCGTTTCATTGGTTACCGTGGAAACAAACAAGCAATCTAGGGGCCGAACAGATGGCTAGTTCCATTTTCTTTCTCATACAGCCATACTCGAATTTGTAATGCAATATAATCCAATACGTTTTACGTGAGTACTTGTAGTCTTCTATATTTGTGATGAAGTGTATCTCGTGGGTTTCGATAGTGTTTACAGCATGCCAATATCTTGATTAGTTATGGAGATATTAAAGTTTTAGTGAAAACTGTCTGTAGTCCGACCCATTGCAATCGGTACTTGTGAGGTCACAAGGTTAATGACAGGTTAATTATTCAATTAACTAAACAGTCAATCAAGCTTCTAAATTTCAATCGGTGGCAATATGTATGTGCTAGTTTATCGTGTAGGTACATTCTCGGGTATATATAACATTAAATACAATCAGTCGACAGATACCTATACATCTATTGGTTGCCAAAGTTATGGTTACGCAGCGTAACCATCAGTACAGCAGGAGGGGTGTGGTATGGTTACGCAGCGTAACCATGAGTAGTGAAAAGGTTAAATTGAATGGATTGAGATGTTTTCTCCTATTCACCCTATGTGTTCTATTCCTGTAATCACGATCTTGCTCACATTTATTTGTGTATATTGTGGTAGACAACAATGAAGTATCTTGCCACAAAAAGTACAATTTTTTAATGAACTTAGTGTAGTATTGTATCAAACATGCACACAGACACATCACACCAAACATGCTAGAAACTATTTCACGGTTCATCCACACCACACATTGATTGCACATAATTTTATTTTAAAAGAAAAAAAAACATAAGCGAGTCTCACAGACACGGAGCCGAGTACTGTACATGTACATCTGTACTTGTACTTGGGAGTACTTAATTTTTCCAGGATACTTGTATTTGTACTTGGATGTTTGAGAAGGCAAATAATTTGATCTTGTACAAATAGAAAGTACTTTCAAATTTGTTTTTGTTTCAATTACATTTCAAGTACAAAGTGACAAAAACTGAAGCAGATTCTATCAGATAGAACTTAACAGAAACAGCCCAGCCCCCTCCAAATTTTTTTCACCATCCTTACATCTAAATAAACACAATTCCCTGCCTGACTATAACTGGGTACCCCACTTTTTGCACACAAAAAAAACATGAAAACGGCTAGAACGTGTTGAAAATTTCTAGCATCATTTATATTGAATTGAAATATTGATGAGTAGAAGACGGGGAAAGGTATACAGCCGTATCACTATGAACACATGCTACAAAGAAAATCATCTGGATAGGAACTGGTTTGATCCCTCTTTGTGTGAACATTGTAAAACGTGATGGACTAACTGACAATGTGAATTTGTGATATATGTAAGTATCAATCTATTACCACCAATACAGTCAGATTTTGATGATGCCAATAACAAACGTAAAATACAACATTTTGCAATAGAAAAAAGCCCGACCAAATAGTATATATCCAAAGACACACTCCACTAACAACTACAGTGCACCACTCACCATTCAGTTTTTAAACCTGAAACTGAATTATATATTATCATTAAATCAAGAAGTGACGGTATTTCGCCCAAATCTGAAAAGCAAGATGGCGGCCATAATGCCATGAAATCCCACAAACTGAATATACTTGTAATACAATCGTGGATACTGGCGGTCCAGTGGATACCGGTTGTGATCGTGGACGTCCGAGTCAGACGGACTGTGTCTAGCGTTAGTACACTGTACTAGTACAAGTATATTGCATTTTCACAATATTGGCCAGTGTTCATCATGATAGAATATATTTAAGCAAAACGTACTTTATACTTGTATTACAAGCACATTAATACTGAATGATACGTGTACTGTAAAACTACTAATTTTGGCGGACGATTTATTTGGCGGATTTGGCGGTAGGGGAAAAACCGCCAAATGAATTCGTCCGCCAAATTAACTAGCTATATGTTAAGAAATATAAAGTGGTCTTAACGTAGTCCGCTACAAACATAGAGGTAACGGAGAGTCAAAATTTAAAAGTATTTTCTTGAATATTATCTCTTCAAAATGACATTATTTTTCAGAGTAAATGATCAGCATCTTTATACTGAAAAGAAAATAGGGGGTCACCCTGCTCATTTCTTCTACATGTTCGATCAGAATCACACATATTTACCTAAGATGACATAAATTCTGGCATTTTTGCACATTTTTTCGTCCATATTCACATCTTCCATCGTGTTTTCCATGAGAACGGATACGGTGACCCCCTATTTTCTTTTCAGTTTTAGGATGCTGAACAGATACTCTATAACATATATCATTTTGAAGCTCTAGATTATGTTGACACAGTTATTTATTTAAAAAAACTCTTTGACCCCCTCCCCTCACTGTTTGGAGCGGACTACCTTAAAACCACCAGATTAAATCTCCGCCAAATAACATTGGGCTCACAACCACCAAATTTGATAGCCGCCAAAATTAGTCGTTTTACAGTACTTGTATTTCAACATGTTCAAGTACAGACAGAACTGAAGTAATTGTACTCGGTAATTTACATCTTCATAATACTTGTACTTAAGTACTATCCAATGATATGTCTAGAAAACACTGATCGTCTTCTGTATGCATCAAGCATCAACTTTAAATGAATCCCTCCTGGAATATTTTCTCATTCATACCCGGCCATTTGCACTGATTTGGGGGGGGGGGGGGGGTCAGTATTCAGTAATATTAAATGCGACGCTTTCCCAAATGCATATACTATTTAGTATTTAGTTATTGTGTGTTCAGGTATCTACAAGTGTAAATATCAGTTGATATTTTCATCACCCGTGGCGATTTTGGAGGAGCTGTAGTCTGTCAATAATAGTGATCGGGTTCTAACTATTTCCGATTTTTGTGCATCATGCATCACTTGGCCCCAAAATGGCAACTTCCAACTTCGATTTTTTTGCACAGTCCGCATTGAAAGTGCCATCGAAGACGGAATACAAGTGAATGTCAGTAACTGGCTACATATTTCGATAGATAAGATGACAGAGAACAAAGACAAGGAGACATAGGGTGTAAATCGTTGTTTATTGTCGAGTAAGAGCGTGCGCCACCATCGGTGGCGAACTTGCGCTTGAACGATTACAATGCAAGAACACGAACGGGGGGTATTATCCCACGTTCGGAGCATGAACTAGGTACATCGGTTGATAAAAAGGGAACCGGTACGTGCATGAATACTTTGACAAACTTTTTCTCCGACAATTTGAATGGTGGGCAATACGTTCTCATTCAAGAATGACATCTTTCGGAACAGTGCTCAAGCCATGGTGATATCAACAAGCCATCCCCACGGAGTCGGGGAATTCCAGGGAAGCTGCTGTCTGATCGGTCAAATCTGCCGAAGTACTCACAATATTTTGCGGTTGTCGGGCATGAAGAAAATTTGAGAACGTTTCACAGTCTAACTGGAATATTTTTTAGTGATTGTCTCCATCTGCTTGTTGACACTAAAAATTTTGGAACAAATGCTGCGGTACTATTGCAGGACTGGACCAACGCATCTATCCATGGGCCGTTTTAATCGTACTTGAGTATGTCGCCTCCTAATGGAGTCGACAATAACCAGAAATACAGTACACATTAGATATATATCTTGTATACTACATAAATGATATGTAAGTACCTTCTAAAATTTCAGGGAAAATATCTTATTTTCTGTGTGGGTTCTAATGTGAGCAAAGAATGCAATTAGTCCTTCGCACATTCAAAACCCTGTTACAGTGTTTTTGAACCCGTTACAAACAAAAACATCTGTTTGGAATATGTAGCATACGTTGGAACCACCTGGCCACAGTGGTCAATGCATTATACGATCGGGTGAAATTAAGCAATCATAATGCAACCGTCTAACCAGTGGTAAATACTTTAATGATATCAAACATATATCAATTCTGTATCACCAGTCGTCTAGCAGTGATACTCAAACACACTTAAAAATGCACCTGGTTACCCTCTCGTATGTACATAGGATACCATAGGATGCATGAGATATGCTTCCTTCACGCGCGAGGGCTACCCAAGACTGCAACAAGTTTCCGTCGGAAGAGATCTATTTTATCATAGCCAAACTCAGACCAGTTTATGTAGTTCTTGTTCTTTAATACTGGATCCATTTTGCATGTTTTGTGCTGGAGGATGACTAAACTATCTGCAGTATTTCCTTGCCACAACATCCTTTTGTAGGTCAAAGCGAACTCCATCTCTTTACACCAGCTGCTCTTCCAGTATGATTGGGAAATCACTGCGAGTGTCTTGTGACTGCTGTATATTCCCTGGACAATATTTTGAATAGTGGAAATTCCTGGATGGAAATCTCGTCTGTCAAAGCAATACTTGTAATTGAAGTCATCGAGACATTTAAGGATTACGTCTTTGACGAAATTTGAGTCTTGTGAACAGTGTTCAAAACTAATTGGAAATACAACCAGACCGCAGGGCTGGTAAGTCCTAAAAGTTACCAGCCCTGCCCAAAAGTTACCTGCCCTGTTTTGGAAGTTAAATAAGTGAGTGATATTTTGAAAATAAAATACAACAAGGATTGCCATCTTTCATAGAGTTTATTCTTCAATGCACAATGCAAATCATAACCATCCATACAATAACAAATTAATGTTCAATACTGAATGTTCAAGTCGATAACTAAATGCAATACTGTATTCAAAATTTCAAACTCCAAATTCTAAGTACAAACGTGTACTTCATCACTTCAGTACCAACTCATGATACTTTTATTCACATTCAGAGTCAGAATCACCCTCACCCAACTGACCAAAGTCGATATCGGACTCGGATTCCGAGCTACATTGAGACTGAGAGTTGTTGTTACTCTCCTGATCAGTTTTCCCACCCAGCTTTCTTCTCCTGATGAAATTTGGTCTCCTGTTGTGATTTGAGTTCCAATGATGAATCGCAGGAGTGGGGTCGAATGTCGTAACTGGGTCTGAGATCAGCTGGATGGTCATCAACATGGTCAACGTGGAGCTTTTCAGACGATTCCTGTATGATGTTTTTGTCACTTTTAGCTGTGAAAAGCCCCTCTCACACTCCGCACTTGTTGCTGGTATCGAGAGGATTAGATCAACAACGTCTAGGAAGTTTGCAAACCTGCCTCTGTACAAGGAGTTGATCTGAACCCAGTTCATTTGGTGGGGTTTGTGACTGAGGGAAAACATGTAAATGTTCAATGTGTATTTACTATTAGCAATAAATTTTCAATATGTATTTACTATTAGCAATATCTCCAACGAAAATGTACTATGCTAATACTATCAATACGATGTATTACCAAGTTTACTAAGGAGACTGATCATGTAATTCATGTTCAAATGTTAATATCATATACCTAGTGTACATTTCCTGTTTGAGTTGGGTCCACTCTGGTTCCACCATATAAATGTCAACCCCATGGTTTTGTAGCAGCTCACGGTAGTGATCGACTAAAGCCGCTAAGTATGCATCTCCAAAATCTGTGAACAAACGAAAATATTTTGCACCTATTAAAACCACTCAAATCACAATCTGTGAAGTAAGAAAAAATACAGAATATTTTTAATCAATACCAGCAGCGTCAGTATAAGTTGGAGGCCAACATGTCAAGTCTGCCAACTTAGTTGCTTCAAGCAGACCAGAATCTAGGTCGGAGAATCGGTTCTCTACAGATCTGATGAGGGCCGTGGAGACCTTTGTGACCTCTGACTTTATTGTCCCTTCTTCGCCTTGGAGTTTTTCACCTTGATACACATTTTCACTAGCATCCAGAGATGATGCGAATTCCCGTTGTTTTGGCCCAGGCCTGAATGATGCAGAAATTTACAAAATGTAAATGTATGTATAATGTGTACAATGTACATGTTTTTTTTTAAAGCAAAAACGCAATGTAGTGATGCAGGCATGTAGTCTATGATGTAGATCTATTCAGTATACTATCAATACTATTCACATGCCTCGTCTTGAGTTTTTCCAAGCTGGCGATCACTGCTACTATTTGTTGATGCACTGTGTACACACAGGAAGCTTTGTTTTGCAACGCCATTGACAGGTTCACCAGAATTGCCAAAAGATCAACCATGAAGTGGGCAAATTGTATCACTTGTAACGATCGAAGCTCTCGCAGGAGGAATTTTGCCTTGGCTTGAACAGCTGATTGACTTGGAGTGATGACAACCTGCAATTATTTATTTATTTATTTATTTATTGTGTGCCTGTTTAAATGTGGCAGTGTGAGTGTGACAGTATGAGTGTGACATACTAAGTATTGAGATCTGCAAAAGAAGCAACCACCAAAATGGTTAATACTGTAAATTATGATAAATGTAGATGAATATCACTGCAATCACACAGTATCATATTATATGTTACCTGGCCAAGGTGCATGATATAGGCTTTGTAGCCTCGAAACATGCTGGCGATGGCTCTTTGGGTGTGATTAACCCATCTCGTACCACCGACCCTGAGAGGTGTGACAGGTGCCTCCCCTACAGCGTTGAATGCTCGTTTCAAACCAGCGGTTTGCTTTGGACTTTTGTGGTAAAACTTGAAAAGCTCATGCAGAAGTGTATCAACTTTTTTGTAGATTGGAGATAGCTTCATGGCATCTTTGAAAGAAAGCTCAACTCTGTGCGCCATACACTTGACCAGGACAATGGAGCTGTGGACATCGCTTCGAAACAGTGAAATAACACCATTTTGCATACCAGAGTTCACACTAGCACCGTCTGAGGTGAAACCAACTATCTTCCTGAGTACATCATCCATTGATATATTTGTGAACACGATCGCCCTCATGATGGAGTTGAATATGCCTCTCGCATTGGCGGTCTCACAGTCAATCATCCCAAGAAAGTAACAGTAAACCTGCCCATGAATGGCGAAGTGGATGTACACTATTTCATTTTCCACAACAGATATGTCTGTCGAACCATCCGACATCAGTGAGGCGAACTTGGCTTCCAACAATTTGCTTTCAATGACATCAGCACGAACATACTCGCTAATAGCCACCATGAACTGCTTGCAGCTTACGTCATTTCGATAACTCTGGCCAATATCAACACCTTTTCGCTCATCAGCCTGACACATCCACACAAAATCTGTGATTGGCCTGCAGTGTTTTGCTATAGCATGCGTGTTTATGAATAACTTCGTCAGGCGGTCAAAAGTTTTGGCATTTAATTGTTGCAATGCCTTTTGTGCAGGCTGCTCACCTGGCTTTGCATTCCTTGCCGCATACTTTATCTGAGCAAACTGGTGACCCTCGGACTTTTCATGACCCACAAGTCCATCATGTCGTAGATTTTTACATCCCAACACGAATGGCCCATTAGCGTATTTACGATATCTACTTGCGTCCTGCAAGGCACCGGTTTGTTTCCCATCTGTCGCTGACTGACCAAATTCACTTCTGCACACTCTACAGTGCAGTTCATTTTCGTCTTCATCAATGACAAGCCACGATTCAAATTCATGCTTCCATGAAGGTACGATCTTGCGCTTTCTTTTTGTGGCATCGTATACCTTGTTGGCGGCTTTGCTGTCAACTTTTGTTTTTTTTTCTTTTGGTTCGAGGCCAAGAAATTGCCGCAACATGACCACGCGTTCTTGCGTCTCTCTACTGCTATTGATTATATCTGTTTCTGTTAGGTAGTCTGTGATTGGCTGTTGAAATGACGTCGTTCGACATAAGAACCAATGAGATAGCGCGATGTATTTCAATGTTGGAAGTGAAGGATGGTGTGGTTCATCGTGGTTTTACCGACAATGGGAATTCCCCAGTTTCAGATAGACAGTTCGACAAACATTTATCGTGTTTGTATAGATTTTATTTCTGAATATAACAATCATGAGATTCACGTCGCAGTCTTGCAGCAGTGATTACTAGATACGGACACCAGTATATATTAGAAATACCCAGTTATTTTTGAATATTTCGTAAATATCGTTGGAAATATGATTCAAATATCAACCAGACCATCGGGCAGGAAACTTGGCAAAGTTACACGCCCGTCACAAAAGTTACCCGTCTCGGGCGTGCGGGCGGGCGTTATTTTGAACACTGCTTGTGAACTGTATGACACAAAAATATCAAAAGAAATGTTTGGCTTGTTGTCATCCATTGCTTTCAGAGCTGTCAACAAGTTAATTCTATCTCGTTGTTTTGATTCTAAGTAGCGTTTAATATACCGGTATAGACCATACCCGACTGCCGTCGTAACGAGAACAGCACATGTCGGCTCTAAATATGTCTGAAGGTGTTTAAGATTTATCAAAATCAGGAGTTCCTCTGACAACCCATTTTCAGATTTCGTTGTTTCAGCTGCCAAATCAGAAGCACCTTTCGCAAAATCTTTCGTTATCACAATCGATCTGGTATCATTGTCAACAGTTTTCAGCGATTTGAGAAAATCAACATATGGGAGGAAACCGTCATCCGAACAGCAAACAATGTCGTTTGTATTCAAGCTCATAACCACTTCACGGTGGCCGTTGAGTATACTCCATCTACATCTATATACACCAGAGCTAGCCTTGATTAGTTTGAACCACATCACCACCATTATCACACGACCATAGCTGTAGTGAGCGTAGGCAACTTCATACTTCGGAACAGTTAGCTGCTTTCCGTCTTTGTAACATTCTGTCCACAGAATGACACCAGGCACCTGTTCAGTGCCTCGTGTATCCAATAACCGCACGTTCGCCACTGAGGCGATCACGTTTACTGAACCCCCGTCCGTGTCTCGAGGAACCGTGTAGTTGAAAATTGGTACAAATTCAAAGCGTATCCAGCGTATTTTAGCTGCCATGTACAGGCGTTTGTGCACCACAAGGAGCCATACCTGTACTGAGCTCCATGGTACAACAGGCTTCCATCCACTCAAGAAACAAGTGATATTGAGTCTGGCTGGTTGTACAGTGATGCTGCACCATTCAACAGCTTCTTGTTTCAGAGATGTACAAAGTGTATTGTCAGGTATAGTAGCAATATCTCTCATCTTAGAACATCTTGCACTGTGTCCAGTGTCAGAGAGAATAGTCTCCAGTGACGGTTCAACATTCAAACCCAAATATTTTTCCCTGTAGTGGTATATTTCATGAAAAGCAGTATATGAATCTGTTAGCAACAGTTCCAACTGGTCAGGGACGTACCCAGGACGACAAAATTGCGTTACGAACTCTAATGTGTAGACCTGTTGGCCTGGGCGCACATGCACGACACCTTGGTTTTCCTCTGCAGTCAAGTGCCTTTCCCCGCCAAAATCACCAAGTACGTCTTCTTTTTGTGAATTCACGCTGTATCCAGATAGTAATAACAATATATGAACGTATCGAAACATGATGACAAACTCCAAACACAATGAATCACTTCTCTGCATGATCTCGATGTGGTGTGTTGTCTCACATATGATGAAAGGCACACACACATACACCTACTTATTATTCATAATCTATATACACATGTATGTATGCGTACCGAGGTCAATGTATGTAGTTTTGATTAGTGATCAGTCTCGATCAGTATGTATGCTTAAACTATAATTACATATACCTGTGTATGTTCACATGGCTCGAGTCGTATCTGACTGGAATTCACAGGTATACATATATTGGTTGCGTTATCAAATATAGTAATATCAATGAGAGGCCGCACTCACTCACAAAAAAATGCGTGACTGAGCATTTCAAGTGTGGGTGACTACAGATGTCAGGGCAGTAATCACATGCATCTGGGTCGTGGCGTCGATAGTCCGGTAGAACAAAGTGCCAAGTAGTGTAGAAATGTCGTTTTTTAGACCCGGTAGATGCACGGATGCAGTACATTTGCTTTAATTCTAATTTTGATGTGTAGATAGGTTCATCTGAGACAAAATATTGGTATATTATTGATGAATTAAAATAGTATGTTTGAGATTGAATTTTTGTTGCTGTTGTTGTTGTTGTTGTTGTTGGACGAACCCATTTGTTTGTACATCCTGTGCAGCTTAATTAGTGGGGGGAGGGGGGGGGGTGATATATGTACAGCTGTGGAGTTTCATTTCGGTTTGGGACTGCATGACAGGGCTATGTCACACGCTTCCTATCATACCGTCAATGGACCTGGCGTGGTGATGTCCCTGCCAGACCATGAAGCTATCCTGGTGTCAACCAGGCCCGGTGAACATAGCACCTACGGACCCTTTGATCGCCAATATCGTACTCTTAAGGTGAGTATATAAGTCACGGCTGAGTGGTCAGCCCACCAATTGAGCCCATCATACTCATCATGGGTGGGGATTGGCCATGATAAATCCTTCGGCCACCGTTGGGATTCGAACTCACGACCTCCCGGCTTTGAGTCCTGCAGCTTAACCACTGCGCTACAGGAGATTGAAAATTTACATAATTTTGTGTCACCCCGCGGTCAAAGACGGGTCATTTAAAGGGTACCGATGTTCACGTGCATATAAAAAAAGTTGCCTTCAGATATGTGTTGTGGTACATTTATGTGAAAGGTGAGGAACTTCTCATGCCTTGTTTATGTTGCAGGTGACAATACGTTATAACGGTCGCGCTTATAATAATAATCGGTTCTTATATAGCGCTTTATCAACGTTACACACATTCTCAAAGCGCTTCACAGTTTGGAATTTAGTCCTCTGAGAGTGGTCACTGCCAGGGTACATGTCGTTCTCAGAGGGGTCTTTTACATCCCTTTACAACATTTTTTAGAGATGGGACCGCCATTTCACGTGATATCCGAGTCACGGGCACACTGCCAGTTGTGAGGGCAGGGAGAAAATCCCCCTACAATTACCGCACATGCGGCCCGACGTAGGATCGAACCCACGTCGGCGATAGCTGTTGGTTCAAATTGAGCGACTAAGCGCTCGCACGTAACCACTCGGCCATCTCGCCCCCAAGATGGCTTATGCCATATGAATATGTGGACCGACGTCTACACGACAGGTTTCCATACTGAGACCTATTTCTGATATACGTGAATGACAAAACAGAAGCTAATACTGGCCTTCCATTGTAATGTTTTCCTGGAAAATACTTGGCAATGCTTAAAATGTTTCAATCTCTCAATAAATTTAATATGTTAAAGCCTTGTATATAACTTCTAAATTATGAAGAAAACAGCATGTGGTAGGAATAGATTGTTCGCTATGAGCACTTGACGGACACATTTCGAATAACTGGACAAACAAACGTCAGAATACATGTAAAGGGCCGATTCACTCAGTTGTGCATCCGCCCAGTGAAAGCTTATTCCAGAAAACTTACAAATATAAATATTTGTCTTACAGGGATACAATTAAAAAAAGAGCCTTCCTATATCACTGCTTGTGCATTTCGTGGAGAAACTGTGATTTTCACAATAATATAGTACCTATATGCTCCGTTTCGACCATAAAAGGAAAACCGATACCGTTACACGCGTCCATAGCATTCTGTAATCCGGTAAAATGACATCCCTGGAGAGTCGTCACCAAGAGGAGTTAAAACTCGCACCCAAAGTCGATTTCAATGATTTTTGATGATTTCAATGGTATCTGTCAAAATATTGATATCTTGTTGAAGACTCAAGGCAAAAGTGACGTCAGACATATAATGGTCTCGGGTCTGTTGTACTTAGATTAGTCCAGTGTGAACTTGTGTGGTTTTACAAGGTTGGCATAAATGCCAAACTTACATGACGGACACGTGTGCACTAGTCATATTTACGCAAAATATTATTATTAATATAATCGGTGATCTATCAGCATGATCATGTAGGTCAAATGTCAATATATGACCCTCCGGGTATACTCTCCTATTCATTTGTAACATCGATTAACTAAAATTCAAAGGTTGGCAGAGTCAAGGAAGAAGTGCCACCTATCTATTGTGATCTAGGACCATCGCAAGTAAGAAGGGAAACTGAACGTATTCACAACATGTTTCAATGACATTCAACTTTTCTCAGCAGCAGTAAGTTTTATCAGCATCAACAGGAAAAAAACTTATTTTACAATATTTAATGTTTGGAGCAGATGAGTTTTGAAAGCCATGCGGTTGCTCTCATAATGCATTGAATGACACTTCTGTGTCCAGTATGGGTAGGAGATATTTTACTCTCAGTAGACAGATGCGTGCATGATGTGTTATTTTTATGAAGACCGTCTCCTATGTATGCGTTAATATGTGAGAATATCTCCTGCGTGTCTTTATATCCCATATGTATGTGTTAGTACCACTAACATATGACTTAATATCTATTTCATGCATGTGATCCTTTTTAATGGACGAATTAGGAGCCATACCATAGCACCTAAACACACAGGAGACACTGACAGATCCTCCGAAAAATCCACATGCTGTCAAGCGGTTCTCTGCAGTGTATATATGTTGTTGATATAATTGGTATGTGCTTCAATGGATAAACATATTTGTCAATAAAGTCAAGCACTATGATAATGTGATGTCATAGTATGAATCAATGGAATCTGACCGCAGGAAACACGGTATGACTTGCATGTGACACAACGACTGTCTTGGTTCACTTGCTTGGCATTGTTTTCTGTGATCGTTTCGTGAACTCACGCCGAGGTGTTGGTCGTTTGATGCGTACCAAGACTTCGGATGAGTCTGTCCAAGAAGTTCTGCCGTCTGAGAATATCCGTCCAGTCTAAGTAAGTTGTCCCCGCCAGGATCTCGGGGATCTTACACGGCTTGTAGAGCACAATCAGTAAGCTGTCTGTGGCCCCCTGACCATTGAGAATCCCAGTGAAGGCGGCAGTCAGCTCCATCTCCGTGCACCAGGCATTCCTGAAGTAGGTTGGAGAAAACACACACAACGTCCTCCGACTATTTTCAATAGCGATGCCAGAAGTTTTTAGACTGCTTTGGTTAAGGTCCAAGTCTCGGGGCCCGAAGCACACTTTGTAGCCGCGGTTCTCTAGACCCGGGAGGAGATTGGTTTTCACAAAGTCAACATCAGCTGGATCATGAGAGATGAAGACGTCGTAAGTGAAGGAGCGGTCTCCACGTGTGGCAGGTTTGTTGTGGGTTTCCAACAGCTTTCTCAGCTGGTTCAGACACTGGCGCCGGCGTCTTTCCTCATATATGTGAAGAACAGAGGGAACGGCCACTATCGATGTTACAATTCGAATGACGAACAAATATCTCATCATGACAACTTTGTCTTTCGACAATATTCGTCTGAACGTTCTGTTCAATTTCCATGTTACTATGTTGCTTGAAATAGCGCCTTCCATCATTTTGTCATTGTGAATCCAGAGATGGCTGAAATTGCCCGCAGCCTTCAGAAACCAAGTAGATAAATCATTTTTGTCAAAGTCCACAACAAGTTTGATTGTATCGGATATCAGTTCAAGTGTATGGTTTCTTGCTGACATAAGTTTAACATAACAGTTGTACTCGCCAAGGTCTTCAGCGGTGAAGCCTTTGATGTTCAGAACCAGCGACACTGATATCTCATCGTGATCCTTCAAGATATCAATGTTTATCGAATACTTATCACATCTTGTACTGATTATCTGCCCACCACGAAAACATTGGTGCTGGACTGCGCTGTACTCTTCCAGGATTAATGGTCCACATTCAAGACCCCTAGAAATGTATAGTTTGGACGTGGTAATCGAGTGATCTGAGACATGAATCATTGTTAACGCCAAAAAGTAGACACTGATTTTAGACTCCACCCGAACAGGATAACGTTTCAGCAAATAGTTCATTCCGTTGTACTGTGTAACCACTGAGCTTCTTCCCTGGCCACATTCCCGTATTGCAAGACCGATAAATGACACACAGCCGAAATTCATGTCACAATTTTCCTCCTTCTTGTCGAGCAAGGTAACGAAGGCGATTGGTCCTTTTTCTGAAATGTTTACTCCTTTGTCGGAGACTACAATACCATACGGCAAACGAGCCAATTTCGTATTCGCGAAACAAGAACCTTTATTCCTGATATATTCGTTCACGGTATAATCATACCTAACAACTTGTAGAACATCATTATTATAGTACCATTCAAATATGCCATGACAAGGTGCTCCAGCCACTTGTCCTGGAAGAGGTAATTCCATGGTGACCGTTCCTCCGCAGTCCATGTATAAAATGGTGACGTAACGCGGTAATTGTACTTTGATTTCGGCGTTTCCGGGTGAAAAGCTGTCCTGCAAAATGACATCTTTCAAACAGATGACTTGAGGAATAATGGCCACTGACAGGAAAATAAGCAAATGCATTTTGTCATTGAGTATAATATGATATAAACAAGTATGTTCATATAAGTATCATATATACATATGTTTGGGTATTTGGAAACCTGGACTGAATTGGACTGGACGGAAAGTAAACACGATTGCTCCATCTGTGGTTTCGTGAGTTGAGCGTCTTTGGTCAAACTTTGCAAAACTACGGAATTTCGTATTTCTAGCTATGCCAGTTCATTTCGTGTGTTCGAAATAACCTGGCCTGTATACATAGATATATCAAAATGTAATGTGCAAGTACATTATTTGTAAAAAAAAATTCTAGCATAAAAAAGCATGCATCATGTGTATGTATTTACCTACTATCACAGATGCAACAATTAAGATTGTAATTGCAATTTAAAACTGAAACCTTTTTTTGATATGAAAATTAACATACACCTTTATATCCAGAGTCACGCAGCGTAAAACAACAAGGTTGAGCCCTACATGACAGTTGCAGGAACCAACATACCACTGAGTTGATTGTAACAAATTCCAAACAAAAAGTCACACTTACACTTTTATATAAAATTTCTATACTAGTAAACTTCTGTACTATTTTTTTCCAATAGTAGTAAAGCTCTTCCATTTTAGTCCGCTATACCGACCGTACATTTAAGAACGCTTCTCCACATTGGATTATTTATATAGTTATTCAGTTTCTCTGACAAAAAAAATGGCGCTATAGAAGTTACCATTATCATTCGATGTTAGTCCTCTATAATTCATATGATTAGTTCCACTGTTTGAGCGAAAAGCACTCAGTGATGTCCGAATTCGATCTGTTCCTTCTTTCCGGTAAAGAGTGTCCAGCCCGGTCATTTTCACAAAGTAGACGGAAAACGTACCATGATTATTAATTATAGATCTTGTTTAATGATGTTCAACTTTTCTCAGCAACAGTGTTAGATACATGTATTGTGTTACCAACATCAACAGAAAGATACTTATTTTAGATAATTTTTGGACTCAAATCAGATGAGTATAAAAATCAATGCGGTTGTTCTTATGATGCCAGGCGTGACACTTCGTTTGTCCAGTTTATGTACATGTCACCAAGAAGAATTGTCTGATGTTATCGTATGACGAATATAAATGTGTATGTCTCGGCAATATTTAGTGATATTAGTTGTGAACCAATTGAATTGTTTTAGCCATGCAATTGTATTACCAGCAACATTCCCTATTTTTATAAAATTATAACACAACCACAGTATATCCACTGCCTACAAACAAAAGATTATATGTGGGGATCGCCCATGTTCATAACATCCAATTTCCACTCCGTCCAGTCCAGTCCAGACCAGGTTTATCGAATACCATATATGCGAGTGTTATCGTGGTTTATCTTATGTACCCTACAAAGTACAAGAATATAGATAAGGCCATACTCACCTATGGAGGATTGCAAGTTTGTGTACATGCCACTTGAGGGAAGGGTCAATAATTCTGAATAACACATTGATTGAACAGCGAGCTTTTATGTCCGAATGTCATAAAATAACAGAATACACTGTTTCCAAACCAATTAGTACAGACTCTAAGTTACGAAGGCAACTTTTGTAGCAATATGTGAAGATAGTACAATTATTCCCCAACTTTGGTAGTTTATGATACTCTTCTATATTATTTCGGTCATGTACATGTACAAAATAATGCTGTTTTCCTTCTTTTTAGGTTATGGTACCTTTGGTCTGATAACCTATTGCCGTGGCGTTGCGTCCGTCGTCCGTCCGTCCGTCGTCCGTTCACGTTTTTATCTTTAAAGTTTACGGTCGAATCTTTCTGAAATTTTGCACAAAAATACCAAAAAATATTTGCAGAAAAGGTTTTTTTTTAGTTTTCTGATTTTCGATTTTTTTTCAAAATGGCGGCCGTTTTCGACGAAAAATGCCTGATTTTGGACTTTGGCAGCCATTTTCTCAAAATCTGTTCAGTAACTTTTTTTTCTTTTTGATACATAACACTGCCCATATGTACTTCTATGACGTGTATAAGTTTCGTTGTGTTTGAATCGCTCGAAGTGGCCCATTTTGGCCCAAACTCGGCCCAAATGGGACTTTCCCATGTTAAACTCTCTTATGCTTTATAATGGGACACATTAAGCCTAATATCTCACTTAATATTGAGATTAGAGGCTAGGAATTTATTGTGGACATATAGGGAATGATGTATGCTGAATATTCTCCTGACCTTGAATTTGACCCCTGACCTCGGTTTCAAGGTCAGAATGGTCGTTTTCTTCGACAAATGGCCAATTTTGGACTCTGACGATCGTTTTCTCAAAATCTGTTCAGTAACTTTTTGCCTTATTGATGCATAACACTCCTCATATGTACCCCTGTGACATGTTTAAATTTCGTTGCCCTTGAATTGCTCGAAGTGGGCCATTTTGGGCCCAAACTCGGCCCAAATGGGACTTTCCCATGTTAAATTCTCCTATGCTTTATAATGGGACACATTAAGTCTAATATCTCACTTAATATTGAGATTAGAGACTAGGAATGAATTGTGGACATATAGGAAATGATATATGCTGAATATTATCGTGACCTTGAATTTGACCTCTGACCTCGGTTTCAAGGTCAGAGCACAGAATGTCTATTATCTCACTTATCATTGACTTTACAGCTTAGGAATCAATTGTGGACGGATAGGAAATGATATATGCTGAATATTCTGATGACTTTGAACCTTTGACCTCATTTTCAAGGTCACAGGACAAAATGTCTAACATCTCATTTATTATCGACTTTACAGCTTAGGGATCAATTGTGGACATATAGGAAATGATATATGCCGAATATTCTGATGACCTTGAATTTGATCTTTGACCTCATTTCCAAGGTCACAGGACAAAATGGCTAATATCTCTTATTATCGATTTTACAGCTTAGGGATCAATTGTGGACATATAGGAAATGATATATTCTGAACATTGTCATGACCTTGAACTTGACCTTTGACCTCATTTTCAAGGTCGGAGGAGAAAATGGCTAATATCTCGCTTATTATCGATTTTACAGCTTAGGAATCAGTTATGAACATATAGGAAATGGTATATGCTGAATATTGCTATGACCTTGAATTTGACCTTTAACCTCATTTTCAAGGTCAGAGAACGAAATGGCTAATATCTCGCTTTTTATCGACTTTACAGCTTAGCAATCAATTGTGGACATATAGAAAATGATATAAGCTGAATATTATCGTGCCCTTGAATTGAGCAATGACCTTATTTTCAAGGTCACGGGACAAACTACTAATATCTAAAAATGTATTATCCGGTAACCTTTCTTAGCCCTTGGGCTAATTTTTCACACTGCCTTCGACCACAATTCACATACATAATCACACACATAATCATTTGCTTGAAAGTGAGCATAGTGCGCAGTTCGAGATATGTGTAACAGTGACACTGTAGCACCATTTGTTGGGGGCACATAGCTGCCTTGAGCAGGCATGATGACGTTGTATCATATCAAACGCGACATGTGAGAAAACCGAACTTGCCATGTCAGAGTTTTCTCGCGTGATGTGGTTGGTGGATAGATACTTTATTCCAAGCTCTCTACAATATCCGCATCATAATAATTATTTGACTTCAAATTGTTTATTATTCATTCATGTTTTTTTTCAGAAAATGTAAACATAATGAGTCATCTGTTTTTGCTCGCTAGTTACACAAGTAGACCTAATGTGACATTGTCGAGTTCCAAAAAGGTTGAACATATCAGTATGAAACATACTAATAATGTATTGATAAAATGTTGCAAAATAAAACACTCTTGAATAGGCACTGATTAGACACAAAGGATTTTGACTGCAGTAATTAACAAGAGGAATGGGCCTAGGGATGGAAATTGCCTCAACTCGATACTGATCCTGCCTGTGAGGTGGGCATGCACACAAAAAATAAGTTGAGTAGCCCTAAGGTAGAAACCTCCGAACAATATTTTCACAATAATGTAATCTAGGCATGTCATTTTCGAGGCACATCTTTGAACATCCTGGACAACAAAAATGAATACCCCACCCTCCTTCAGCTCTGTGTGTTGGATCAGTATCGTAGGTCGTGGGCCCTATAGCACTTGTGGAAGTCCATGAATTGGACGATAATGTGGTATGCGTGTGAAAATTATTTTATTATATCGGCAGTTAATGTCAGATTTATCGTGGGCAGGTCGCTTTTTCATATCAGAAGTCACCAAACATGACAAGAACGACATGGTCGGATATTCCACGTGGAAAAAACCCAACATGGTCACTTTTATCACATGAGAAAGAAGACCATCCGGTGTTTCGCGATGTTCGGTGTTATGGTGCAGCAATGTCAAAGGATGTGACTTTGAAATAATAATGAGTGGATATACCTAATGAAAATGTCAGAACGAAGGCTTCTTTATCCCCTGGCTTGAAATTCCTCCTTTGAGTTTTAAGTACCGCACTTCAAATGTACACACTGGAGATTTTCCATTATGAAAACCGGCCTTGCTTGTGTCCCAGTGGCCATACATTACTTCAGAAGCAGGCATTGTCGCCGTTTTCAAAGCTGGTAGATAAAAAGCACAACATTTTGCATGGGGTCATTTGAAATTGTTCGGGGCCAATTGCAGTGTGTCATCCATCAAATTTACATGCACTGGACTAGTAGAAAAAAATCTATAATAAATATTTTGCAACATGTAGTGTTGTTATAGAGTACTTAACAATTAGGAATTATTTTGATATTTTCATATCTTCATTCAAACATGATCCCTGGCGTATGAAAGTCATGGCTACAAGATCGGACTTTTTGGAAATCGTCCGTGGATCTCTATGATATCAGGTATTACCATCATAATACGATTATAATAAACACGGTTGCACTGTGCAATAACCCGGTAGTGCAATCATGAACCTGTAGAAACATAGACAGAGCCACAAGCCATTTTAGTAAGCTTATACCGTTTCTTTCTGTCCTTCTTAATGAATGTATTTATTGACCTACTCTATATTTTGGAGTCCAAAATCCATGATAGTACAAGTGGATGGATCTGGGAAGAAAATATGATAAAAATTCTGATGTTCGACTTTCCAGTGACGATACTCACACATTTTGGAACTTTGAAACCCAGCATGTATATGTGTTATCCAATAAGAATTCTTAAACCGTAACGGTGATGATCATACTCATTGTCGAATTTGAATTCCAGATTCTAAATAAAGTCAATCTAGAGTCGAAATGAGTTCAAATTTTCATATTCTATATAATAGAAGATGTAATAGGGAAATTACTACTTTCATCAGAACAGGATTTTTTCATTCATTCTAGATATATCGTCTATATTGTGCCAAAATAAAGCTTACACTATATTCGCGAACATAAAATTACGTAAATCACTTTCATTAGTAATAATAATTTATTCATATAAGGCCATTGGTCCACATGCAAGGATGATGAGTTTCCCTGTCATTCATGAGTTTCCCTGTCATTTTTGTTTTCTCTCACTTCGTATGCCTGATATGACTTTCTGTCCCCGGACTATGAGATTGGATAACGGACCCTGTTTTGTTTGCTCGGAATACTTAATACTGGGTATTGATTCCACGTCTATGATACATATCCATTGGTGCTAGAAATACTTTAATGGATGCAGTGTAATGAGTCAGTGACCAAACATGAAGATTTCTAGGTTATTAAAAACAAATGCTGATACACATTTAATTTCAAGAGAAATTCTGCTAGACATGAGGGTTTCAAATAGATAAGATACAGTCTGAACATAGTTGATACATTCTCATATATTCTTGCATTTTCATATAACGAACATATTATTGTATTTCATCTTCAACGAGTTCAATATTTAGACTGATTACGGCATTGACAAAATGGTGTTTTGTCGTTTTGCCTGCTAAGTTCAACTTGTAATTTATGGTTACCATAATAATAATAAATATTATTATTTTCTTGAAGCCTGATAATAATATATCTATGCAAAATTACAAGCTGAAATAGCGCAAACTGTCACGTACATATTTCTATACATATGAGTTTCGTTAGCTCAATTGACTTGTCTGAATATATATTATTGCATATGAACCAGAAGGATTCCGTCTAACTAAAGAGGTTATCTTGATGACATGTTGATATTAGAGAGTTCGGAAACATTTACTTGTCGGGGAGGGTATTCGAACCCAGGACCCCATAAACGATAATACGAACCACACGAACACGAATCATGAATGGGCTCTGACACTTCGAGACATTGATATAGTACATGTTGTAAATACCATGATAATTCATATAAGATTTACTGGAGCCTTTTTGAACTCTGAATCTTCTGGTTCACAGCTATACATTGATATTTTATCATACAGAGGGACACTGTCATCAGTCTCCATGGCAACAGCTTGGGTGGGTCGAGGAGGGTTGTTCAGTTCCGTGTATCCGTATTCACCCACAAGGTGTCTGCTTTCCTCGGGAAGTGCCGACTTCATTTTCAGCCTGGTCTTGAGATGATAAAATAAGACATGAGTTCGAAGAAATACACAGGCGTGAATAGAGTATGTAATTACCCTCGCCCTCGATAGGTACACTTGTGCGATAATATTATCTATTCCCCTTGTGAAATTCCTTCCGGATTATTTGAAACTAATAGCTGTCACTGTACAAATATTACTTTCACATTCAATCAACAGTTAACTTAGCTATAGCTAGTGATTTTTTGCGAATTTATCGAATATAACAAATTCGATGGACACATCACTGTTGTAATTAATGTTGATCAATGAAACGCTGTCAGATGACCGCGATAAGTCGCAATTCGCAAGCCATCAACGACATAAATCAGACTGAACTCTGGCTATCATTTCTGGGATAATGGTTACATGCGCGCGAAGGAACAACAAGCCGTATCGATATGTACGTTCATATTTAAGTGACTGACAACAGTATTAATCCCTCATGATTAGTAATATCATTAACCGAAACAAACGTGCCAAAGCATGCATAATGCTGATCATTTGCGCCATTCAGAGTGATTTGTTATTGTTTCCCATAAAATGCCTCAACAAATTTGCCAGCTCACTGTTTTACCAGGCAGTTCACGGCTCTCACCCGCCCATGTTGAATTGAAATTGGTAATTCAAGTTCGAAAGTTTTGCTATCACTAATGCAAACACAGAAATGTGGTTATAATTGTTGAAAATATTCATGTGATGTATTAATAGTAGTCTGGATTTAAGCCAGTGATCAACATCAACAACACCAGTGATAAATATGAAAAAATGATCCTACCCTATCCAGTCTGTGTTCGTCATGAACATGGCTGGTGGCATTTGTATCGGAAGACCAGTAACTGTCATTGTCATGCGATGCAGGTGTGCCGCTGTTGTCTTGCGCGGCACAGGGGCCAGCGTTGTCCTGTATTTAAAAGAAAGTTTTGGGCGGCTGTCCCACCCGTGAATTAGGGAAAAATTCTCATTCATAGAATTAACTATATTTAATAGTGACCATATCTTTAATGTGTTCCAAGCTGACAGTAGCTAATGGCAGAATTTCAGAGCGCGTGATTGAAATTTGAATATTGTTCGTTGTACACTAATATGTTCATCTACAATACGATAGACGATAGCTAATAAATTCAGAATCGAATTAATAATGCGTCGGAAAATCATGTGCCATATCATGAGATCACAAACTGACCAATTTCTACCTGAGAGATCGAAAATCATATGCATTTGTTTATTTTCTGTGTGACACGAAACTGTCGAATTATAAATGGCGGTTATTTGTCGTGCCTTGTTCTACAGTCTCACTGACAATATCATGGCAAATTATTATAATATTGCTCATCGTAACTTATCGCATGTTTTTTTTTATTCGCTGATTTTTGTGAAAAACGAGGATGCAAGAAATTAGCCGAATATAGCCCGAGAGCAAAAAATTACTGAACTATACTCTGATTTTTCTAACTCGTTTACACCGGTTTTTGACAATATTGTTACGATGCTAAATGTTATCGTTCCATAACTTGGAATACTTCATCTGGGAGTCAAACGGCAATGTCTCAAAAAAATTCAGACTTCTATCGCTAAAAATGAAGAAGCTGGCAATCTACCTCCATGTTAAATTTCAGCCCAAAACGGGATTTCGAGAATCTGGACATATTCCAGGAATATCGGTCCTGTTTACCTCGATCAGGATTCGAAATAAGGTTATAACCTTGGACCAAAAGACACATTGGGATATATTCCACACAGACATGTTGATTTTTAAAGATTGCTCCGCCACAAAACCGAGCAAATGCACGAAATTGTGTGCGGACCCAGAAATTAAATGACAGGGCTAAATTTAACATTGGGATAGATAGCCAAGTTTTTCGATTTTCGCGATAGAAGTCTCAAATTCGGTAGGAAATTGCCGTTTGACTTACAGGTGAAGTATGCCAAGTATATCAGCGAAAAACTGTGTATTACTAAACGAGTTAGAAACATCAGAGTATAAGCTTATAAATTTAGAACACACTGAATGGCAGACTCCAGGTATATTCTGATATATTATCTCCGTAACGGGCTCTCCGATACTCAGGAGTACAATCTCTATCAATATTTATCATCTTGAAAAAAATCGTATTGTTTTGGATACCGCTTCAATAGCGGTATCCATTTGAATGCTGATGCACGTTGGATATCAAATAAATTTATCACGTTTAGCCCGCCCTTCTATATTGGAGACATCATGACGTCCTTTTTCACAAATTCAACAAAATGTCCGACAATATGTCCGACTCCTTATAATAATATGTCAGTCCGACTTTTTGTAATAGTTCTTTATACACCATATTTATAAGAAAATGCATTCATATTCTTAAAGGTACGTGTAGGTTTTACCAGCCGTAATTTCTCCGTTTATGGACAGATGACGGCCTTGCCATGGCTAATTCAATATACATATGTATAAATGGGACTGGTTTGGAGGGGAACATGGTGGAATGTCCCCCCGAGGTGACAATATTGCCCGAGACGAAATTGAGGATAACATTTCTTCGAGGGGGAGCTTTTCGCCATGTTTGCTGACAAACTATTCATCATTATGCTAGGACTTATGTCCATCAATTCCATGTGTGTATTTGTAACTGTAATTGTTAACTTGAATCTAAAATGCTTTAATTGGGTGTGATTTTAAATGAAATATTATACTAATTAGCACAAACGAATAACGATTTGGTAATTACATACAGCGTTAAACTTGATACCCTCTACACTAGTATGTCTAATACCAGAAGCCCAAAATTAAAGCTGTAAGTATGCTATATAAGGATATACCGTACAATCCCTTCGAGCTTTTGAGACATCCCCTGAACCTCTCGTGTTGACTGGTGACGTAAGTAGGTGCCTTTGGCCTAGGCCGACCAGGGGGATTTTTGGCCGTATAAAAGGAGGGGCGAGCAGCCTACAGTGTGGCATAATCAATAGACCACGGAGGTATACACATCGTCCTCGATGTCCGTATGTAATGCATTTTATTATGTGTATATATTTCAGCGTGTATAGCATATTGGTTGAATGTAGGGTGTAAAAAGATTGGTAACATCTCTGACGGAATAATTTGTAATCCTATAATACTGATAGCGTCACCCTTGATAGTCTGTCCAATTGTACATGTACATGCTATATTACATGTATCCACTTATTGGAATGTACTCTAGGTTAGTCATATAGCATACAATGACTGAGCACTGCTCAACAACATATGAGTACAAAATTTGCCAGGTCACACTCGCTGGGTCACACAGCCTGTTTGTATGTTGTGTACAAACATGTATGATAACTATACTGTAAATGTGGCTACATTACCGGAGGATATCTTTGGACGTGAATTACTGGGAACCATACAAATTCGTCACACCAATAGATAATATATGCATTACGGCTAAGGGAAATATGTAGCCCTAATTATATGAGGAATTGTGTGCACGTATCGATATTATGCAATTATACTTTGCAGTTTGTGTGTTCCCTGACATCTGTTCTGTGGGGAACATGTCAAATGATATCGACGCATACTGCAGGAATGGCTTTATACCACTTCGCCGTTACAGCCGACTGCCTCTGGCCTCTGTCGTGGGCAGCCTGACTCGCGCCAGTGCATATACCCGCCTACATGCAAAGCAAAACAAACAACGCGTGGTTCTGTGGTTTTACGTTCGGTTTTTCCGTCGGGGAAGATCGTGGTCGTTATCATAATATTTTTTTTACATGATCGTTTATCTATTTATAACATACTTACAGCTTTAAGCTCCATTTCCCTCTACCGATTTCACATTTAAACCTGTGTAATTTAACATGCGTAACTTGATCATGATCTTGACCGCGTGCTTTATTTGATACTCCTGGGCTTAATGTAAGTATCAATCTATTACCACCAATACAATCAGATTTTGATGATGACAATAACAAACGTAAAATACAACATTTTGCAATAGAAACAAAGCCCGACCAAATAGTTTGTCCAAAGACACACTGGCGTCATCAGGGGCAGACAGTGTGTTAAATGTAGTTGTTTCTACTGTACACCTGATGGAATTAGTATACAACTGCCCAACAACCTATGGAAATAATTTAGAAATCCGAAACTAACCCCATGGAATAGATACATGACAAGTACAAAAGTACCCAATCACAAGCCAGAAGGCTACTGAGGTGATGGTATCCTCGGGGACAGATTTAACGTCCGCCAGCAGTGACACTGACAATGTTAATCTGCAGGATGAGGGCTCGCAATTTCTGACTGGTTATTGGAAGGGTTTGCTATTTTCGTTAAAGATTCAGATTGGAATGGTCAGTTCTTCCCATTCATTTGCTACATTTGGTACTAATATAAAAATCAACCCAAAGGCTAAGACAAGTACCGGACATTGTATGTTTTATATTTTAAGATGTTAGCCATTTTATCCCATTTACCTGGGACATAAGGTCACTGGTCAAATTCAAAGTCACAAGAATATTCACCATATATCATTCCATATATGTCCACAATTGATTCCTAAGCTATTAAGTCGATCATAAGCGAGATTTTAACCATTTGGTGACCTTGAAAATAAAGTCAAAGGCCAAATTCAAGGACATAAAAATATTCGGCGTATATCATTTCCTATAATTGTGTCCACAGTTGATTCCTAAGCTGTAAAGTCGATAATAAGCGAGATATTAGCCATTTGGTGCTATGACGTTGAAAATAAGGCCAGATGTCAAATTCAAGGTCATCAGGATATTCGGCGTATATCATTTCCTATTTGTCCACAATCGAATCCGACGCAGTAAAGTCACAAGAATACTCTGCATATATCATTCCCAATATGTTCACAATTGATTCCTAAGCTGTATAGTCGAAAATAGCAGAGATATTAGCCATTTTGTGCTCTGACCTTGAAAATAAGGTCAGAGGTCAAACTAAAATTCACGAGAATATTCAGCATATATCATTCCCCATACCTAATCTCAATATTAAGTGAGATAATAGGCAAAATGTGTCCCATTATGAAGCATACTAGGAGAATTTAACATGGAAAAGTCCCATTTGGGTGGAGTTTGAGCCTACTTCGAGTGACTTATACAAGAAACTTATACAAGTCACAGGGGTATATATAAGTATTATGCATCAACAAGAAAAAAATTACTGAACAGATTATGAGAAAACGACCGTTAAATTACAAAATTGGCAACAATGCCGCCAAGGACTACCATGATCCCAAACACGTCAACACCTGCAATGATCACAATATAATCCAATCTCCTTATCGCAAGTTATTCAGATGAATAGTTCCTTATCAGTACTTCTTAGTTTTACCTTCATCCGTATATTCAATGTTCATGACTGTATCATTTGACGCGGTGGTACCATCTCCACGCGGCAAAGTGCTATCCGATCCTGGTACAATCAACGTTTCGATATTGAATCTCAGTTCAACAGTATGCAGTATGAAAGTAGATTATAGATCCGTGTCATAAAAAACCTCGCTGCGGCTCTATCCGTTATTTGTCATTGGGTCTGGATAACCGGTCTGTTATGAAATTAGTCATGTATTATTAGGTACGTATTCGCGTGTGAAGCCCTAATATTTATATGTACATTCAGCTATATCGTGACATGTTTACCTGGGAACTCAGTCTGACAGAGGACGCTCTGGTACACTCCGATGTATCCGACAACTAGTGCCAATGTGTACTCCATGTTACTGATGGGTGGTAATTTAATCTGTCGAATTACGTATATATAATATATACACATTTTACCAAACGACTCTGAAAAGTGTTCACTTTTTAAATAGGTCTATTTTGAGGCCCATGTCAAAGTCATCCGTGCGTGAGAATGGGGAGAGATTTATGCAACAGGAATTTTATCATTGCTTTTACATCGAGACCCCCTTCAATGGTAGGGCTAACAACTAACAATGAAGTTGACGTGTCTACCTGTTCTCAGTGTACCTGTAACTATTTATTTCTTGTAGTTTTATTGTAAAGCGTTTGAAGTCATATGAAAAAGTGATATAAGAAGTGTTGTAAGTCTCATCTTGAATTATAATTCGTGACAGGAACTACGCTGTCGTGGTCATGAATTCCATTATCAATACGTGGTCGACAGATGACGTCATAACGCTGTTGAAGTGAGTAGATGCAGACCATCTTGGATCGCGTCATGTTACATGTTCAAGATCTTACAACATGACGCTGATACGCCCATGTAGAGTTGATATCATATTTTGCTGGTACCGAATATAATCGTCAAAATAAATTCAATCAGGACAATATTTTGTTAGGACGAACGTGACCATTGGTTCAGAAATAATTTTCGACTGTATACTTTTCAAAAACCCGTTCATACCGTTTTTCGCAGGTGTGTTTGTGATGTGAAATGATACCATAATGTAACTTGGCATACTTGCCTGATATTCAGTAGGACATTGCAGTCTGGCTCCCTCATGGAGTATAACAAGTTGAGTGTAACAAGCATCGCAAATTTATCCGAAAAAAATTTGTGTGGTATTTTCAGGGGGTAGGGAATACAGAACTATTTGTGAATACATTTCGGCAAAGGGTAGCAGATTTTGAAACTACTACCAAAATCACAAAACAGAACTGACTCTTAAAAAGTATTTGTTTATTAATTTGTATTGGAAACACAGAATAGCTTGTCTTGATTTCGATGTTCAAATCATATACCTACTATAGAGAAGAGAAGGCACAAAAAACAAAACAAGAAGCACGCTTTTGTCAGTACTGTAAATCAGTGAATAATATCAATTTAATAGCAGATGAATGTCATTTTGTCATAATTTGCCCACTATATAATGGTTAATTCGTTGTACCAAACTGTAGCTCAGTAGCATGTTTTCAATTTATTATGTCACACAAGAAAGATGAATGTATCAGAAGTTTAGCTGCCATTCTATATAACGCTGAAATAACTCGTGATAAATACCTTTACTTGTGATGTACGCTGTATTTCATTTGTCTTTTGTATGGTTCAAACCACGACATATATTGTATGTTTCTACGCATATGCGCCGTTGGCCTCTGTGAATAAAGTATTATCAACATATTTTTAAAGTTAGACGTTATTTTGATACTTCATATCTTCATTCAAAGATGATGATGATGCGGATGATGATGATGATGATGATGATGGGGGGGGGGGATGATCATTGTGACGATATGAAACTGATGGCTACAAGATTGGACTTCCTGGAAATCGTCTGTGGATATCCACGATATCAAATATCTATATTATAACCGCGGTTGCCATGTACAATAACCACGTCGTGTATTCATGCACCAACCATGCATCATGCAATAGAAAGTCCATGATGAATGCATGTATTGAACAACTGTATAATTTTGGGCACAAATTCCATATTTCGTGATATGTACTCCATTGAAATGTACTCCATCGTCAATGAGTTCAATATTCAGACTCTTCACAAAATTTACGAAATAGTGTTACTCGCTCAGTCTTGTTATGCCTGCTAATTTTAACTTTTAATATATGGTTACAACAGCGAAATTGTGAGATTATGTACATTTAGAATTAGTATGTTCATGAAGCTCTATACTAGTATATCTATGCAAATTTGCATGCTGAAATAGCACAACTGCCACATACGCATTTATATACATATGAGTTTTGCTAGCGTAATTGATTTGTCCAAATGTTTGTCAAGGCATACACAGCAAAAGTACTTTTCTTTCAACAAGATGTTATTTAAGTGCTATTCTCTCCAGATAAGTTCATTCCTCAAAACAAGTATAATATTTTCATTGCGGGATATGAAAATCTCATTTCCAGAGAAATGAAAGTATATATTTTCTAATATGAGAAAATTTTTACTTGGTAGTGAGAATATTTTTACTTGGTGAGTAAGATAATATCTTCCAATGTTTCCAGAAATGGTATAAACCAGAAAAGGTATCAATTTAGATGGGCAGAATAGCAAGTAAATAAGGGCTCAGTAATAGGGCTCAGAAAAATCCACTTGCCTGATAGGGTATTCTAACCCAGGACCCCACAAACGATTGTCCAACACTCTATCAAGTCAGCTAAACGAGAAACCTCACTAGTCAAGCCAGTAAGAATGCTGACTATCAAATCGCACATACCCCGAAAGGGTTCTTGACACATTGAGATAGTAACATGCCATCAATACCATGATAATTCATATAAATTCACTATCATTTGCAAACAAATAATCATCTTGATGCGAGGTGACCTCTACATGAACCCTAACTCCAAATATACTGGTTCACGACCAGATATTGCGGTTTCGTTGTACAAAGAGCCACTCTCATCAGTCTCCATAGTTGCACTTTGGGAAGGATTGTTTAGTTCCATGTATCCGTCTTCACCCATAGAATGTGTGATTTCCTCGGGAGGCGCTGACATCATTTTCATCCCGCTGTCGAGATGACAAAATGAGAGATGATTTCAAAGAAATACACAGGCGTGAATAGAATATGTAATTATTGGATGTTTTTGTTGTTGTTTTGATTACAGACACGATTGGAATGACCAGTTATTTGTTACTAATATACAAAATACATTGTAAGTATATTACTCTGTGCCATTGACACGCTGGGTAAGCGAGTCATAACGTTCGGGCATATTTGAGTTGATAAAT
Source organism: Terebella lapidaria (assembly GCA_949152475.1). Taxonomy (NCBI): domain Eukaryota; kingdom Metazoa; phylum Annelida; class Polychaeta; order Terebellida; family Terebellidae; genus Terebella; species Terebella lapidaria. Next base: position 16,175,101 of record OX424569.1, on the reverse strand, counting down.
TGTAGAACATTCTGATTTATTGATTGGGATGTGTTTCATCCGGATCTCCCAAGCACACCCTCACACAGGTTGGACAAAAATTGGTGTGATTATAGACATATTGAAAGATAAAGACAAAAAACTGAAAACAGAGGTTTTTTATTTGTTATGCTCAACGTTTTCAATTAAAATCAGTATTGCCTATTTGATAATTTGTGGAATAATAGTGTGGTCCGAATGAACTATGCCTGAATTATATATCTCCATAATTCAGCCAGATAATCCATAAAATATACCCGAACGTTAGGATTCGCCAACATCCACCCCCCCCCCCCCCCCCCCCGTGTATGAACTAATATAGGAAATGGAAGTGATAGTGAACTTTTACCGTTTCACAACGACAACCATCGTCACAACAATGCCGACAAGTACCAAAACACTTCCCGATCCGGCAATGGTCCCCAACCAGAGCGCACTGTAGAAATCTGCAATAATCACAGTGCAAATCGATCTCCTCATTACCGTACAGTGGCTGAGAAGTGACACTGCGAAAAAAAAATTATTATTCGGAGTAATCTTGACTCTTTCATAATTGACAGAATTTGTGGAAAAAATAATGTTATTTCCGTGTAAAAACTGCCCGCACGCGCATTTATCTTTTCCTTGGTCAATGAGGGTGAATAACGATATTTCCGCGTAAATGATGTTATTTCCACGTGATAAAACTTTATTGACGCGGAAAAAACGTTACTTACGTGTAAATAATTTTAATCATGCATAAGAAACTTTAATTACGCCGAAATAACATTATTCACGCGGAGATAACGTTTTTTCTTCTCAAATTATGTCAATTATGAACAAGTAAAGATTACTCCGAAAAATAAATAAGTTTTTATTCGCAGTGTCACTTATCAGCCACCGTACCTCATCGCATCCTCACATAATGTCCACAACTTTATATTCATATGAATATATCCCTGTTGGCACTGGTGTTATTTTCTTGTACCGTCATAGAAATCTTCATCCTGGAACACGACTGTATCATTTGACGCGGTGGTGTCATCTCCACTCGACGAAGTGATATCAGTCCCTGACACAATCAACGTTTTGATATTGAAACGGTAGGCATATGCATTATACAGTTACATCTTCATGATCTTACAAATTGACAAATTCATCCACTTCAATACAATTCAAACTCACCCAAAACATACATTACAATGTACATACGTTTTCTCTTCTCGGTGCTAAACTAGTATCGTGTTTTTCGCAGTAAGTACTCCTTACTACACTGCTACCTGATTGGACATATACTGGTGTTCCAAAAAGCAATATTACATATATTCTTGGTATCATCAAATACTAAATCAGGTTATTTGATCAATAGTAGGCTGGAAACCCACGATTCTGATTGGACAAGTCCCCAACAATACCACACCATGATTGAAGAGTTGTCATGCACCCATTTCCCCACGACACCCTTTTTCTGTATTGTGGATTTCAGGCCGATCGGTTTTGTGATGTTTTTTTATACGAGCCAAGGGTATGATCACATTCTAAATCAATATCCTCATCACAACCTCACATAATGTCCACAGCTTATTCTGATGTATTTCCTTTTGGCAGTGGTGCTTTTGTGCTTCACCTCCATCTATATATTCATACTGGGACACGACTGTATTAGAATTCATGCAATACATTAAATTGTACTATTCTGTATCCTCCTCGATGCTTAAGTAGTGTAGTGTTCTTCATTGACAGTAGGTACTCCCTTGAAACCTGCTATCTGATTTGCCATATCCCAGTGATCCAAATAGCAATATTATTTTCTTGGTATAATCATTTCCTAAATAAGAATCTTTATTTATCAATGAAATGCTGAAAATCCACGATCCTGATTGGACAATTCCATGACAATACCACACCGTAATTGAAGAGCCGTATTCTCGCTTCTGAAGCTCGTGGGAATGAATGATACTAATATTATGTACAGTCAGTTATATGGTGACATGTTTACCTGGGAACTCAGTCTGACAGAGGACGAGCTGAGACACTCCGATGTATCCGACAATTAGTGCCAATGTGTACTCCATATCACTGATTCTCGGTAACGTAGTCTGTCGGAAACACCAAATCAGTGTTGGTTACGAATAATCGCAGTCTGACGCATGGAATGTAAGTGTAATTTTCTGTCAGAAGGCAAGTTCTCGCAATTTATAAGATCTCTTACACCAAATTTGTATTACATGTCACCTGTCCTAATAATGTTGAAATATAATTCGTGACAAGAGTTGCAAAGTCGTGATCATGAATTCCATTATCAATAGAAGGTTTGCAGATGACGATGGTTGAGTAATGATGGATTAGTATTGTATTGCCACCCACACAAGGTGGTGACATCCAGTCACCCCACCCACCCCCTTCGATGGCGAAATTCAGTAGGCCTAAAACCTATGTCTTGTGCACTATCGTACTAGAAAAGAGCTAGGCTGCAAAAAGCCCCCAGCCTCTGGTGTAATGTGTGCAAAAATTCGCACCTGCTTCTGACACATTTAGGGCGGAACTAGGTGCAATGGCGGAGATCAGTTATAAATAGATCTTTAGGCTTTAATGGTCGACCTAGCATTACATCTGTATAGTTGTGTGGTTATTAATATTCATTCTGTGCCACATCAGTTTCTGGCACAAACCAAAGCAAATTGCACACTATGCCTACAGACAGCTAGTCAGGGAGTCAACAATCTAAATGGCAAAGCCTAAAAGAGACTCTAGCGTCGTGCAGTCACATACATGGACCAAAAATAACAATAAGCAGGAAAAAATGGTATAATCTGTATATACTCTTGCAACCATATCGCTAGATTTAGTGTGCTAATGCCATATCATCAGTAATTCTACATTATCTCTATTTATTACTGGTTTTGACTGTCATTGTAGTAGTGGCGTACAACTGAATTTTTTAGCCAATAACTTAACTTGATCGAGCGTTAATTGTATTCTCAGATTCAGATTTACTGCGAAAGTAATGATGAGCCATGAAAAGAAACATATCTAACCCACCAAAGGGCAGCAAACAAGCTCAAGACCAACCTGATGAAACAAGTCAAACTTCATCAAGGAGGTAATAGTTTTATGTCCAACAATGAACATCAAGTTCATAACTTTCAAGTCACAAAATACAGGCACCAATGACCAAGATCATGACATTTTGATAATAGTTCGTGTGTAATGATTTGAATATACGCAACGTATTATATATCCACCATTGCCTGCATTGAAGGTACACTAGTAATAGATGTGACGAAAGCCTGTACAGCTTGGATGGCAGCGAATAACAAAATTGTGTAGTTTTCATGTTTGTGCATATAGGATTTATCATGGTCCATGGCTGCTGAGTATTTTGTCTCCAGGTTGTTGATATCCATTTGGTACCACAGATCAATTAGAGGCACAATATATTCAGGAAGTCACAAATACATGTGTTATAGAGTATTGTTGTATTGCCAATACAAATAAAAAGTTATATATTTTGTGATACGTATGCTATGGGAATGAATTGATGACATCATAATAGGGTTATCTGAATGTCTTGAGTTTCCATTGCTATAAATAAACTGATTCTATTTGCGGTGGACTTCCTGATAATATTGGATTGCAAAAGTAGTAGTGTATAATATAGAGCGAGGACATATTAGTCACAATTTTAATATATATTCTGTTTAAAGTGAATAGTGATATTATTCACAGTTGTATAGTAAGTGCCCTTGAGGCGACATAGATGAAAGAATCTGAATTTTTATCAGACTATGTTGGTATTGGGGCAGCTATGATGCAACTGATACTTGACGTCACGCATATCATGTTTCCCGCATGGTGTCGTTTCACTCGATTTTTTTAAACGTTATTCATTTGAGGATTACAACATCGCTTGCCGCACAGGGTAGTGGTTCTCGGCCAGGGGCGAATGAAGAAGTCGCGTACATATGTAAAATTTCCCTTTATTTTCAGTGAACAGTGATCGTGCTGATAAATTGTGTTCGGAAGATATAGGTCAAGTTGTTATTAAACGGTGCAATGTATAGCAACCGGCACTCTCTTGACGATTTGTATTCATGCGATGCTACAATTATTACGTTTTTTCGTATAGTTTATGAAAATGTCCATGAAATTTCTTGCTTTTAGTGGGAGGTCATGGCTGGAGTACGGCATATGTTAACAAGTTAGTCGACTGGATGCCGTGTTTGTGTCTGGGTCGCAGACGCACTCGCAATCTCGTGCGTGCTAGGACCTAGACAGGAACTCGTGCTTCAATCACGGTATCCAGGCGATTACCTATAATACCTATTCAAATATATCGGATTCCGAAATAAAAACATGGAATGCATCATATAGAGATTTGTTTTGCGCTGGTGTTAAGTAACTGCTGTCATTCAAGAATTTGCAATTCTTGTTAAAATTAAACAGTTAATTTTATTTTTCATGAGATGTAGTAAGATTCATATGATCAGTATTATTCATTATTAATAACAAGAGGGGGAAACAGTTGACAAGCAGTTCGCAGAGCGGTCGAATACAAAGTGCGCTAATTCCGATCGGTAGATTTTTTTTCCCAAAAGATTGCTCAATTCCAAAAGATTGAAAAATTTAATTGGATAAATGACATCCGTATTTTAAGATCGGCCTTATAAATGTGCCATATATATTTACTTTGCATCTTCCATGTCTTCTGGGAAATAAATGAGCGGACATTTTCAGCATGTTTAGTATGTTTCTGGTTATACGGTCTTGTATCTGCCGTTCCCAAGTTTTTACCGGTATCTCACAGTAGACCCGCACCGAAAACATGGGGGCATTTTCTACGACTATTATAAACAGTTGGCTCTCTATATTTCGTCAGACTTCATACTCCCTTCCCTATGGTGCACGATATATGCTGACACCACTGCGATATTTTGCAACTCGACCCATGTGTGTGAACGGAGGGTTATTTTGATGTACAAAGATAAATGGGGCTTGCTTTTTTAGACGGGGTAGAGAAAACAAAAGCGTAGAAATGTAGCAATGGTCCGTAGTTAAGTGGTGGTTCCCAAAAAACTGTAGCATTGTAAGTGACATGCTTGGAGTCCCCGCCCCCAATAACATTTAGTTTCCTCTGGAATAAGTCCCATAACATATGTTTTTTTTTTTACTATTCATTCACAAACAATTATGCCTACACGTGTTTTGGGGATGGGGGGTGGGGGGTGGGGAGTGGGGCGATAAAGAAAAGGCAGAAATGAACCCGTTGTGAATACTGTGTAATTCTTCCTAAATGGGTCAATGACATGAATGGGAGTATATGTTTTCGTTTGGGTGGGTTTCCACATTTTAACGAAATGAACAGTATGCCAAGTAATGTGAAACTGAGATTACATTGAGGCGCGAAAACGTTATAAGTCATGATGTGTTATTTACACGATGGATATGATGTTTATTATATTATCACATTATGATTATATATGTTTATTATGCAAGTTATTCAGCATTCTGTACAGTTGATGGAACTCAAATAACTGATACAAAATCATGGACACCTCTGCAAAAATCCCAGGCAACCTTGAGTCGCACCGAGAAAAAAAACACCAAGTTTTTTTTCACCGAGAAAAAAAACACCAAAGGTAATTTTTTTCACGAGTTTTATTACTGATTAAAGTTCTATACTACTAATAATATGTTGAATATATCACATGTTCATCAGATTATAATTGCATATCAATTACACACTGTTCGATATAAAACAAAGGAATGAGAGGCATAACACATCCCTGCTTTCATGAAATAATGTTTTCATATTCAATACAGCATACAGTGTTCACTTACTGAATTGAAATATCTTTATACTTCTGTAATTACTTGCAAGCATTTACCGTGCTATTAGCATAGTACGTCATCATCTGAAGAGTAAATACATCACACTCAAGTTGCAAGTCCATGACTACCAAGTATTTTTTACGCGTGGATCAATGTTTGCCAACTCAGAACGATCTACAAAACTAGGAAGAAATCACATACCACAAGTACATGCTCCCTCCCACTGGTTATACCATGATAATTCATGTAAGATTTACTCTTATCATCTGTCAAAACAATCATCTTGACGGCTTTAATCGGAAACTATCTCTAAATATTCTCTTTCACGGCCGGATATTGGGCCTTCGTTGTTCACAGTCTCCATGACAACTGCTTGCGTGGGTCGAGAAGGAATGTTCAGTTTTGTGTACCCATCTTCATCCACAGTATACGTGGTTTCCTCGGGAGGCGCTGACGTCTTCTTCTTACTACGCTCGAGATGATAATTGAGAGATGAGTTCAAAAGATACACAGGCGTGTATAGAATATGTAATTATATGATGGGTTTGTTGCTTCCATTAAACACAGAGAATGGAAAGGTCAGTTCTTCCTATTCTGTTGCAACATTTGTTACTGATACACAAAATGGACTTCTTTATGTGCTTATGAACTATCATTGTGCAAATAGAAGTGATAGTGGTGAATGCCTTACCATTTCACAATGAAAACAATCACCGTAGCAATGCAGCCGATCACGGAAATGGTCAAAGAGGTCGCAATCACGACCGAAACAACTGCAATTATCAGAGTGTAAATCAATCTCCTCATCGCAACCTCACATGCTATTCAAACTTATCCAAGTGAATGTTTTTGTGTTCATTGGCAGTGTTGTTTTTTGATTTACCTTGATTGTAAACTGCATCCGGGAACACGACTGTATCATTTGACGGGGTGGTGCCATCTCCATTCGGCAAACTGTTATCGGTCGCTGGTACAATCACGGTTTGATATTGAAATTCAGTTCAACAGTATGCATAATGAAATTACATTGAAAATTATGATAATTGAAACAAGTTGAAATGGGAAATTCAATCAATAAATTCCACATTTATTCCTTACCTGGCTGTTTTCCATCTTGTTTGTCAGCTGTAGACGCCCCGGAGGTTACTGTTGCTGTCTCAGTGGTTTCTGTTGACGCCGTCCTAGGACTAGCAGTACGGAGAGTAGTCATTGTGGTAGTAGTACTTGTGGTAGGAAGTGTAGTACTTGATGTTTTGTTGATACACTCATACACAATGGTCACATACTCAGTGGCCGTGTTCCATTGGTTTTGGACGCCACTTGTTCTCTCTGGGTTACATGGAGTGAACCCGGCCGCTCTCGCTCTCAGGTCCCCACACGACTGTTTTCCATCACAGCGGGATCTGATGGTGTCGAGATAAGATTGTCCCACACTTGTTCTGCAGTCTTTCTTTGTGTTGTTCCTGCTGCAGTCAGTGGTCAGACCGCCGATATCCATGTAATAGGCTGCCAGTACGTCAATGTGAGTGTTCCCAGTACATAACGAGACGTCGAACGTTTCACCAACACATCGGGATTTCATATCTACGAAATAATATAACGAACATTTAGCATTTGTTAAAGAGTAGTCAACATAATGCACATCCGTGTATACAATACATATTAATATACCAAACACAGAATATGATACTGACTGGGTCCTGATTGTCGGAAGATATCCTCTGATGGAATACATCTGTACTCCACGGCTACACAGTTTGACACATAACATCGCTTTGAATAATGTGGATCGGCTTTGAATGAGCACGAATTTTGTCCTTCGCAACTGTTCCTGATAGTTCTGTAGTAGGCGGAGGTTACTTCACTCTGACATTGACCCTGGTACCACGGATAACTGTAACTTGTGGTTCCTCTCGTGGTGTACACTCCTATGATGTAGATGGTCTTTGCCTCGCCACAACTAAGGCTGATATCGCTCCCTGCACATCCAGTTCGTAGCTTAGCTGTGGAACAGGTAAATGCTTCAAGTACTATGTACATGTGTGTTCTTTTCTCGAATCTAACAATATTATCGTCTTTCTCGTTTATAGGATGTGCTCCTTGGAGCACTGCTACCTGATCATTCATATACCGGTCTTCCAAACAGCAATATTACATTTGATGCGATTTGATCAAATCTTAAATCAGTGTATTTTTTATATGATCAAATCTTAAATCAGTATATTGATACATATCATGGGAATGAATATCTCATCGTGATACGACTTCATGTACATTCAATTATGTACTTTCAGTTGTATCATGGGATAGTTACCAGGGAACTCATTCTGACAGAGGACGCTCTGGTATACTCCGATGTATCCGAAAACTAGTGCCAATGTGTACGCCATGTGAGCGATGGGTGGTAAGCGTAGTATGTCAATAAAAAAAATCAGTATCGATTACGAATAATCGCAGTCTAGCGCTTTGGATAGTAATATATCACGTATAGTTGATATTCGATGTGTTCATTATGCAAGATGATAATATTATGTCAGAAGGCAAGTTCTCTCCCTCTTATAACCTATCTGAAATACATGATCCAGTGAAAAACTCTGAAACGTTTTTTTAACAATCATATGGTTGTTATGTCAATATGACCCGTACGTGTGACTGTGAAAAATCATGCAAAGTTGTTCCATAATTGGATTCCATCATTGTTACCGAGAAACCATTTAATGGCAGGGCTTAGAACCAAGCAGGAAGTGTGCGCGATCATTTGTCTACCTGTTTTTAGTGTACTTACTTTAAATATATTGTAGTTTTACTGCGAAGCTTTTTGCGATATTATATGATGAAATGCAAAGTCGTGATCATGAAGTTACCTTTCATAAATCAAGATCACGACTCATGTTCCATATTTATTTCCTATAATATGACGCTGACAAAATTCATCAGGGCAATATTTTTTGGAGGCGAACACTGTCGTTCGAAAGGGAGGGACCCTATCAACTACCCATATACAATTTCATATGGTGTTTCATATATGACATCATCATGATCATGAAACAAACTTACTTCTCTTACACTGGTCAACTTTTCATGCTTTTATTTTCTTTTTCCCCAAGAATTTGTGAGGTATTTTGTTAAGTTTCATCGCCATGTTTCATAATATATACAAATTATTCGTTGTCATTCAAGTTCGAAAAAATCACATCCATGCTATCTGAGACAGAATTATACAAAGTTTACTTTCACGTGCACTCCATGGAATTCTACTGGCAAATAGTCTACCCCTGATGTAGTAGTTACAACTATTCGTCAAACATAGAAATCATTTAGGACGTTTTCGCCGAACAAAACTGCCAGAAAGAGCTAGCTGAGGAAAAGCCAGAACGTCGTATTTACTTTTCAAATGGCTTTAACTGGAATACTATGGCAGCTATGACGTTAAGCAGCATATTTTCAGTTCACTTTTTCCCGTATGAACAATTTATAAACGTCGGTACCACTGTATTGTAGTTAAATATAATACCGCTTATTTTGAAAAAGGCGACTCTGATGCCCCATACAAATATACTGAAATAGATGTGGTAATTATGGTTTATTTTCTGATTTCTTGTGGAACTTGGTGGTCGAATATTTCAACAAACTATTGGTATTCCCATGGGTACAAACTGCGCACCATTATTGGCAGACCTGTTTTTATATTAATATGAATCAGATTTTATCCATCATTTACAAGGAGGAAGTTCTATGAAACTAACATGTAATTTTAATTTCACTTTCCGATACATAAATGATATATTGTCGCTAAATAATCGCAATTGGATAATCTTCAATTGGATTCAATTGAATCCAATTGAAGAAGCCGTTCCAGATAACGTTACGAAAAACATCATTCCATGTTTACTAGCTGAATAATTTAAAAAAGAAAACAATTATACCAATTTCATTCATGAATATATTGCATCCTTTGAAGAGATATGATATAATAACTTCAGTATAGTTTTTATTTCGGTAGTTTGTTCTGACGATATTTAACGTCATAATGGTCGATCATATAAGCCTACTCAATATAGTGTCCAATCTAAATAATGCTTAAGACATAAGTCGATTTATCGAGATAACTAACTCGATTTATCGAGATAATAAGTCGATTTATCGAGATAAATAAGTCGATTTATCGAGATAAATAAGTCGATTTATCGAGATAATATCTCGATTTATCGAGATAATAAGTCGATATATCGAGATAATATCTCGATTTATCGAGATAGTAAGTCGATATATCGAGTTACGAAAGTCGACAAATAGAAAAAAACCTTTTAGTTTGGTGGCCCTAATCCTCTTCCGTAGAAATTGTACCAAAGATTGCAAGAACTTCTTACAATCCTTGATTGTACCCAAGGACCCTTGTACTGAGCAGATCGAAGACCCGTAAACATGTGCGTTGCTAGGAAACAGTATAAACAATGCAGATCATCTGGTCGTCAATATTTCGTAGTAAAGCCTATTTTTCTGTAACTCGCCTTATCAATTATGTGCAACACCAGCAACTGTATATCACAGACTTCAGAATGCTTCGAAATAGCCTCTCATTCAAGTTGTTAAGCTCGGTCAAATTCGAACCACAAATACCTGCCGCCATTTTTGATTATGGTAATGCACGTTACCAGTGTCGGTTTCGGCACTGTGATAATGTACAATCAGTTATATCGTGACATGTTTACCTGGGAACTCAGTCTGACAGAGGACTTTCTGGTACACTCCGATGTATCCGACAATTAGTATCAATGTGTATTTCATGTTACTGTTGGGTGGTAATTTAATCTGTCGAAAACAACAAATGAGTGTTGAATATGAAAATTGCAGTCCGATGCATAGGATATGACTATAGCAAATGTAAATGATGCGGTGTGTACGATTTGCTGGATAATAATATTCTGTCGGAAAACGAGTTTTCTCAACTCACTAGCTCTCTGATATACCACTGTATACAAGTTGTATATTTTTTTAGAAAAATTATATGTTGAGGCCCATGTCAATGTCAGCTGTGCGTGAGAACGTGGAAAGATTCATACAAGGAGCATTTCATCACTCTTTTTTATATGGAAAAAACACCTTCAACGGCGGGACTAAAACCCAACCATGAAGTTCACTTGCGTTCACTTGCCTACCTGTTCTTATTGTGCTAACTTTTTATATCTTGTAGTTTTAGTGTGAAGCCCTTTGATATCAAATGACAAAGTGCTATAAAAATACCTGTCATAATAATCTCGAAATAAAGTTTATGATCATGAATTACAAAGTCGTGGTTACGAAGTTCACTTTCGAAAGTACATCATGATGACATTGCACTCATAGTCATCAGTTCAAGATGGAAAATTTTTAAATCAAGATCGCGATTTCATAAATCGAGATCACGACTCCAGTTCCATATTCATTTCCTACACCATGACGCTAATACGCCGATATGTATATTACATTGAGCCCATATATTTTTTTGCTGGTACCGAATGAATTCGTTGTGACGAAATTCATCAGAGGCGAAAGAAAGGGACCATATTTACTACTCGTACACACGTTTATATAGTATCGAAAATCTATGTTTCATATATGGCATCACCGTGATCATGATTCAAACCGTTACAAACTGCGTTCTCTTACTTTTTCACTGTACAACTTATATTTTCTTTTCCCCCCAAGAATTTGTGAGGTATTTTGCTAAGTTATACCGTCATTTTTCATAATATATAACAGTATACAGAAGTTTAATACTTTCGCGTGTACTCCATGGAATTCTACTGGCATATTAATCCACTCCTGTATTAGATTCAACTCTTTGTCAAACATGGAGGACAACAGCATTTACTTCTGTTGAATAATTTTTCAAACATGCACCTAATATATTGCATAATTCATGTCATGTTTTAAAGTGATTTGACAGTAAGTTATGAATCTTTCCATACCTTTCTGATCGAACGAAGGAAACATAACAGTTATATATCTGCACTTGTATGCCCAAACAGACGTCCTTTTCTAATCGATTTCGTTGCGAGTTTCTGGTGGGGATATTTTGAGTTTGTTTACTCGTATGTGTTCGAGCCAATCGAGCGTGAAATAGGTTAAGATTCAGAAATACCCACCATTTTTGTGTAGCACAGTAAATATTGCAGCATTGAATATTACTAAATTATTTTTATCAAACCCAATATGGAGAAAAAGGCCTAGAAATAGCATTTGAGCAAGCAATATTATATTAAAGAAGAATTTTGAAGTATTTAATCAAATTTTAGGATGCAGAATGACAAAGTTAAATTACACAATTTTACGCGTCGCCGTTCACATAGAAATATACATTAATAAATCTGCTAACTATTTTTCGAACAATTGCCACATACCCAAGTCTATGAGCCGAGCCTTACTTTTTTAGATTTTCCCCTCAAAACCATACAATGGATTTTTGAAGTTGACTCTGCTGTGAGAACTGAACAACAACTCCATCATGGCCACAGGTTCACTTCGAAGGGGACTACTTTCTTAACCCGTATACACCTATGGAACATTCATTCATTGTCTGGAAGGGGAAGATGTATGACAAATAAGTTGAATAAGTGAGAACAAGCAGATATACTTTGTTTACAGGAATCTTGTGTGCCACATGCTACGGCACCTGCCTGGACTGTGTGTGCAGTCATGTGTAACACACCTGCAAGGTGCACATTGCTTTCCTCATGTTCATAGAAGCTCAAATACTAGTACATGATGTGCATGTCAAGAACAAGTCAGTATACTGCTCAAGCTGCCATATAAATCTTCAATACTGAGGTTAAATACTACTAATAAATATCTGAATACATTTATAACATATTTTTAGAACATATTTTTGATTATTAATAATGTAAATGGTTCAATTCTGCCATGCCAACACATAAAAGAACATGTACAAGTGAAATTTATAAAAGTGATTGATTAAATTTTTTTATTTACAAAACACGGTAAATTAATATACCTAGTTTTACCTACCAAGTATGAAACACAAGTATTAAAACCATCGTTAATTTGTTTCTTGATTACAAGTTGTTTGAAATTAGTTTCATTTATTGAATCACTTTTATCATAGGCACATACACTTATCCAACTGGTCAGTTCATTCTTCGCTCTATATTAGTTGCCAAGAAAGTGGCTCCGAATAACTGACAAAAAATACCAGCATTTGTACATAACCATAATGACGTATGCTAGGTCATGATGCAATCAGGCTGTTCCTCAATAAATGTATTTACCAGCCATAAATATATGTTCAATATTTCAATAGTTTCCTGTATATTAAAATATTGTTGTGACGTCACACCATTGTCTGAACAGTGGATTCGTCCGCACGAATCCACCGTTTGCCCCATACGAATTCATTGGTTCACTGATGCATGTAATGTCATGTTGCACAAGTTCATAATCAGTAATCTCAAGATCATCTAATGTTGAATTTCCAACATCGTTGAGAATGTTTGCAGCATTAAATGCGACCATACTATCCACGATTTCATTTGAAAATGTGTCCAAATTATCTGCCATGTTAAAATTTAATGTCAACCAGTCGATGTCCAGTAACAGAAATGTGAGAATGTGTGTGGTATAGGTCACTGTTTCGCTGTGTTTTGAGTACAATTATTAAAACTCACCATCATCCAATGGAGCTGTCCATTGAAACACGTTCCACGCATCAAACCCTGCTCCTTAATACTACTCGCTCACTAAATGAATGCATTTAACCCGCGTGTGCCACCTTTTTAATCCTTATTGAATATATAGAGGATAGCGCGAGATATAGTACTTGGGCCGAAAACCATGTTGAGTTGAGCAATTTAAATTCACTCGGTTGCCGGCTATTTTATGAATACATCTTTGTCATTGTAACTGCAGACGTTCTGGCTAGCTGGCAGTTACGTGTATGTCGTTGTGATGCTACACAGTTGAAAAAACTCACACCTTCAATCGTTTATCCTTCAATTCGTTGAGTCCATACGAGGTGAGGTTTCAAAACCTACAAACAAAAGAAACCCACCATGAGCCATGTTATATAAACGCTATAATGCCTTGTACGTGATGAACATTACAACATACTTGAATTTACTTGCATGATATTCAGATACGGCTTACTGAATTCTACTAAGTACAATATATGTCAGCCATGAAAACATTCAAACATTCGTGGTAATTTCCAACCTAATTCTATTCACCACATTTACAAGAACATACAGACAAAATACTACAATAGAAACATTATCCTAAACAGAATACTATACACTTACTTCTGTGTAGGTTCCAAGTAGACATATACATCCAAACATGTAGAAAATGTCAGATATTTCATGAACGATGTTGACTGGTCAAATCTTTGTACACAAGTGACAAACAAAGGATATACGACAGGTAAGTAGGCTACAAAAGGTCCCGGATGTAAATACACAAAATACACACAAAAAATATTATATGCAAAAGGTGGATTCGAACCAGGTACCTTGCAAACTATCAACTTCAGCTGTAATGCACATTACCAACTGAGCCACCAAGGCTGTTATAACATCTGATGTAGAACATATACTGTGTACGTTATGCCATGGGATACATCATAACGTTTGGGCATCCACATTCCCGGCTCCATAAATTAACTCGACAAAGTCAATTTATTACTATAATACAAAACATAAGATGTCCAAATATGTTTCATACTCATACGCATCATGAACGATCATCGAGGTTAATCATTACTTTCAACCAAAAGAACCAGCTTATTCACAGGTCTGCGTAATTGTGAGTGTTGCGTTTTCACCTTGACAGCATGGACTAATCCCTTACGATCAGATTCTGTTTCTATCACACGAGCAAGAGACCATGCATTCCGAGGTAATGTGTCATCTTTGACCAGCACTATGTCTCCAATTTTAAGACTTCTCTGCGGTTTGTGCCACTTCTGACGATTTTGAAGAACCAAAAGATACTCTGCTTTCCATTGACTCCAGAAGAGATTGGCAAGATATTGAACCCTGCGCCATCTTCTCCTCAAGTACACATCTTCCTTCTGGAACACTCCAGGAGATGACAGAGTAACACATGACTTTCCGGTGAGTATGTGGCTTGGAGTCAGTGGCTCCAGATCATCAGGATCATTTGAGATGCTGGTCAGGGGACGAGAATTGAGGATCGCTTCAACCTCACATAGTAGTGTGTGGAAAGATTCTCTCTCAAGGCGAATACCATGCTCCTTCAGAATACCTGTCAACACCCTTCGCACTGTTCGTATTACCCTCTCCCACACACCACCCATGTGGCTGGCGGATGGTGGGTTGAAAATCCATTCAATTCCCGAACGTCTGAGGGTAGACCCAATCAAACTCTGATCCAGGTCTTCCAAGGCTTGTCGTAACTCTCTTTCAGCACCTACGAAATTTGTCCCATTGTCACTGTGGAGTTCCTTGATATGTCCTCTTCTAGCTACAAATCGACGTAATGCATGTATGAAGGAATCAGTGTCCAAGCTGTCAGATACTTCCAGGTGCACAGCTCTACTGACGAGACAGGTAAAAATAACCCCATAATACTTGACTTCTTTGCGTTTCTCCCGAATCAGAAATGGACCGAAGTAGTCAACCCCAGTATAACTAAATGGTGGTTGTGTGTCATCAACACGACATGTCGGCAGGTCTGCCATCTTTTGTTCCTGTGTAACCCCTCTGAGGTGACGGCAAGTTACACAACTAGACAGGACATGGCGAACAGCAGCATTAGCTACAACTATCCAAAACCTTTGTCGAATACTGGAAAGCACAAGGTTTCTGCCTGCATGACCAAGACGTTTGTGCTCATCACGAATGACCAGAGTAGTCACATGGCTTTTGCGTGGTAGAATCATTGGGTGCTTAACTTCTTCTCGAAGTGTAGAACGACTAAGTCGACCACCTACCCTGAGGACTCCGTCATCAAGATATGGATCCAGAGAGCTGAGCTGACTTGATTGTTTGACAACAGGACGACCTTCCCGGCTCCATGTGACGTCATCTTCAGGAGCCATAGACATTGATAATTTCTTCATATCCTCCGGAAATGCTTGACGTTGAATCCAGCCAATAATTACCCTTTCTGCATCATTGATATCTTGGGCACACAAGGGATACTTTGTTGGAGTCACAGAAACTTGTTTCTTTTGAGACAACACTTTGTTGCGCAGGATCTGCTTCACCTTCAGAAACACTGCTATGGCTCGCTTCAATCTGTACCAATCTGAGAAGTACTCAACAATCTGTTTCGTTACGTCGTGCTCTGGATTGGTCGTTGCTACATTCACGTTCATTGTTGAGTCGACAGGATCTGATGGCATGGGAGACGGCCAATTTTCTTCATCAGTCTTCAGGAACTCTGGACCCTGCAACCACCTCGCACCTAGTACCAAATCGTGAGCCTTCAAACCACGGGACGCTTCGTCTGCAGGATTCAAATCTGAGGCCACATGTCGCCATTGACTTGGATTTGAGAAGTTTCGGATCGTTTGAACACGATTGGCGACAAATACAGGCCACCGTTGCTGGTCGTTGGAAAGATAGTGCAACACAGTTGTTGAGTCAGTGTGGTAAGTTATCTCGATATTCTGTTGCAGTTCTCGTTTCATCTGCTCTGCTAGGCGTACAGATGTCACTGCAGCCGTCAACTCCAATCTAGGTATCGTTGTGGTCTTGAGGGGTGCAAGCCGAGCTTTTCCAATCAGAAAAGCAACATGGTGCCTTCCATCTTCATTAGTCTGACGTAGGTACACCACAGCACCATAGCCCTTCGTACTGGCATCTGAGAACGCATGTATCTGCAGAGACATCACATTATTGGCATCCAAAGGCTTCAAACATCTAGGGATTCTGAGCTTCTCCAACACCGGCAATGTGGTCAACCAGTCCTTCCACTTGAAAACGAACGTCTCGGGAACTTCGTCGTCCCATCCCAGCTCATTTTCCAGATAAAGTTCCTGTAGAATACCCTTTGCAGGAAGGATTACAGGCGCCAGGAAACCAAGAGGGTCATAGAGGGAAGAAACTGTCGACAGTATGCCTCTCCTCGTCATTGGTTTCTCTTTGAGGACAACTGAGAAACTGAACTCATCAGTTTGTACATTCCATTGTACACCAAGGGCCCTCTCCACGGGGAGGTCATCATAGTCCAAATTGCGTTTCAGCATTTCCTTTGAACGTTCTTCAGGTGGGATACTCTTCATGACCTCGTGACTGTTGCAGGTGAACTTAGTCAGACGGAACCCACCTGCTGTGCATGCATGTCTGAGATCTTCCGTCAGCTTTGAGGCAGTTTCGAAATTTTGTACTGACTTGAGACAGTCATCAACATAGAAATTGTGATGCATAACTTGAGTGACTTCTTCATCAGGTGCTGCTGAACCAGCCTTCCTCAAAGCAAAATTTGCCACACTTGGTGAAGACACCGCGCCAAAAACATGGACATTCATTTGATATTCTACTGGATCAGTTTGGAGATTTCCATCTTGCCACCAGAAGAATCGTAAGAAGTTTCTCTGATTGACTGGAACACGGACTTGGTAAAACATGCTCTCCACGTCTGCCATGAATGCTATGGACTCCAGTCTGAACCTGGTGAGCACCCCCACCAGAGCATTCGTAAGGTCTGGACCTTGGAGCAGTTGGTCGTTCAAACTGACACCACCAAATTTAGCACTACAATCCAATACCACCCGTATTTTGCCCGGCTTATGAGGATGATAGACACCATGGTGTGGTATATACCATACCTTTCCTGGACTTGTTTGGAGCTCATCGCTTGGCACCTTAGTAGCATACCCTCGTTCTAGAATCTTGTCAATGAAGTCTACGTAATCAGTGCGGAAAGTCTCATCTCTGAGCATCTTTTTCTTCTGAAGAAGTGTACGTTGAAGCACCTGCATCTTGTTGTTTGGCATACAAACATCATCAGCCCTGAAAGGCAGTGGGATCGTGAAGTGACCATCTTCTAACACGACACCCTGTTCTACTATATGTAGGAACTTGAGATCTTCTTGGGACTTCCCTCTCTCACCAGGATAGGTTTCTGCCCTGTACTCACTGAAGTCTCTTTCAAACATCTGCAACACTGACATCGGTAAAATGATTTCTTTGTACCCATCGACCTCGTGTATCATTATTCTGTTGGACGTCATCCCTTGAGAATCAGAGCAGCACACTTCCAGAGGACCATAGATGGTCCACCCATGGCGCAACCGAACAGCAAAGGGACCGGATCCATTGGATGGAATCACTTCAAGTGGCTCTAGAGCCGATGGACAATTATTCCCGATAAGTAACCCGACCTCAATCTCTGGTCTGTAGGAATTCAGCTTGTTTGAGATACGTTTCAGATAGGGCCACTTGCGGACGACATCTGGTGTTGGGATCTGAGCTGCAGTTACAGGAATCTCTTCACGTGTATAAGCCCGGGGTAGATCGACAGCATTTTGCTCATCCAAGTCAGTAACCACCAGGTCGTGTACCACCGTACTTCCAATACGACTCTTGCCATGCATCGTCTGGAGCTGCAGGGTTGTTTCAGTACCCCTGGCATCAAGTTGGCGTCTTAGGTTGTCTGTCAAGAAACATCCGCTGCTACCATTATCATAAAATGCATAAGTTTCAATGGTACGGCCTTGACCCTTCTGAAAAATCTTGACAGGGACTATGGCATGCAAAATCACTGTGTCATTCACCGTGCACGAACTACTCTGGACAGACCCTTGGGTCCCTGACTGTGGGTTATCAGGAACAGGAACATCTGTTGACTCATCAGCACTGTATCTAACTTGAGGGCGACTTCCGGATTTATTTGGATTGGAAGAGACAACACTGCTCAACTGGAAACCATCAACATGTAAACATGTAGGGTGTCTTTTCCCACATGAGCCACACCTTCTTTTACGAGTACAACCACTCGATCTGTGGTTAACACCAAAGCAGGCAAAACATAAATGTTTCTTCTTAAGAAAATCTCGCCTGTCCTCAATTGACATGCCAATGAACTGTTTACAATCATCGATGTCATGTGGATGTTGACAGTATGCACAAGTTATGGTATTTGTGACATCAGCTTTGACATCAGTGGCAAAACTAGTACTCTTTTGCTTGGCCTTACCAGACCCAGTTGACTGTTTACCTTTCTTGTCATTGGAACATGCATTGTCATTGTGAGATTTGACAGGAGGTTTGCCGTACACTGGGTCATTGGCTGTTTCAGCAGCTGAGACAACAAATTCAACCAAATCCTCATACAACATAATTTTCTGAAAGTGTTTACGCATTTTGTTAACTTGTTCACGCCATTTGTTCTGCAAGTAGAATGGCAACTTTTGTACAACACAGAGCATATTTGGAGGATGGTTGAGGACACTCAGGTATGACAAGCTTTTCATTGCATTATTACATGTGATTAGAAACAATGACAATTTTTTCAGACCAACATTATCTTCCTGTTTGACGATAGGCCAGTCCTGGATTTTCTTCAGGTACACCATACTTATCTTGTACGGATCTCCGTGCTCTTTCTGTAGGAGGTAGCGTGCCTGACTGTAGCCCTCGTCTGGAAGCATATGGAAGCAGCTGGCGATGATGTCTCTTGGCTCACCCTCCAGGTTTTGGTGCAGGTAGTATAGCTTATCGGCGCTGGTTGTTAGACGGGAGGCTATACGAGAGTCGAAGGACATGATGAACGTCATGTACTCTGTGACATCACCAGCGAACTTGGGGACCTCTGGATGTGGCAGTGATAGCGTTGACAGCAGAGCATTCGTTGATATCAAGTGTTCAGGTGATGGCGATGGCAATGGTGCTGTACTCGGCATCCTTGGTGTAAAGGCTGGCACATTACTGTTCAGTGTGGATGTGATGCCCCCTTGCTGGTGTGATGTTGTAGTTTCTATTACTTGTGTGATAGGCTGAGTAGGACCTGGTGTCTGCTGGGCTCTCTCACTTCGGTAATCAGGAGGAACATCAGGGACGTGGGACTTGTGATCGTCGAGATATTCATTCATAGCATTGTCCTCGAGTCCATCTTCAGCAGCGAACACTTTCTCACGAGCCCTGGCCTTTGCTAACTTGAGCTCCAACTTGACAGTCTCCTCTTCATTCTTAAGTGCTTGTGTTTTCTGGAGAAGTGCCTTCTCTGCAAGCAGTTCTGCGACTTTGGCTTTCTCGAAGACATGCGCTGACGCAGCAGACTTTCGTGAATGGTAGGAATGATTGCTAGATTTCTTCCCCAATAGCGAAGCTGTGTCACATTGATCTGTTATGCGTCGTTCAGTTCGTTTGATCCAGTCGTCGACTTGCCTGCGAAACTCTATGATGGATATCTGTTTACTGTCAAAACGTTGAGACTCACTGTCCAGTACAGCTTCATCCTTGACAGCTTCGCAGTGTTCAATATGGGCATTTTGATAGAGTATACAGAGTTCGTTAAACTGTTCAACAGCAGATTTCACCAGATGCAAATTGGATTCACTTGTCATGTAGCTGGTTATCTCATTACGTTTCTTTGTGATATTTGACAGCGACACAGTCTGTTGGTTTTTCAAACGTCGAATGTGCTCGATCGCTGCTTTCTCTGTCATTTTCCTGATTCGGCCTGTTTGGGAATCTTCTGGCTCCTTCTCGGCTGATTCATCTGGAGGATGATCATCGACTTGTGACTTCTGGATATCTTCTTTAATTGTGTTGATGTCTTCATCTGACATGATCGTTGTTTCCACTTTCGTCACTTCATAGAATTTTTGAAACTAATGTAACTGCAGACGTTCTGGCTAGCTGGCAGTTACGTGTATGTCGTTGTGATGCTACACAGTTGAAAAAACTCACACCTTCAATCGTTTATTCTTCAATTCGTTGAGTCCATACGAGGTGAGGTTTCAAAAACTACAAACAAAAGAAACCCACCATGAGCCATGTTATATAAACGCTATAATGCCTTGTACGTGATGAACATTACAACATACTTGAATTTACTTGCATGATATTCAGATACGGCTTACTGAATTCTACTAAGTACAATATATGTCAGCCATGAAAACATTCAAACATTCGTGGTAATTTCCAACCTAATTCTATTCACCACATTTACAAGAACATACAGACAAAATACTACAATAGAAACATTATCCTAAACAGAATACTATACACTTACTTCTGTGTAGGTTCCAAGTAGACATATACATCCAAACATGTAGAAAATGTCAGATATTTCATGAACGATGTTGACTGGTCAAATCTTTGTACACAAGTGACAAACAAAGGATATACGACAGGTAAGTAGGCTACAAAAGGTCCCGGATGTAAATACACAAAATACACACAAAAAATATATGCAAAAGGTGGATTCGAACCAGGTACCTTGCAAACTATCAACTTCAGCTGTAATGCACATTACCAACTGAGCCACCAAGGCTGTTATAACATCTGATGTAGAACATACACTGTGTACGTTATGCCATGGGATACATCATAACGTTTGGGCATCCACAGTCATGCTTGACTTGCAATAGATCTAACAGAAACAAAATACATGTGTACGAGTAATCTGTTGGTCGCATTGTGATTGTAAGAGCAATATTTTAAGACTCGAAACAATTTTAATTTTAACACAATTTTAATTTTAACACTCGAAACAATGAATTCGTTCACGAATTCACTGTTTCTCGTGCTTTATCCATGACATAATAAACAGTACTCAAATGCTCCCATATGAAAATTGTATACTATGGGAAGAAGTACATATAAATTATCATGGTCACAAAAAGTGAAATGAACATTTTCAGACGTCTAATAACTAACATATTGTACATGTTTCACAATACTTGCAATTTGTTTTGGCCATACACACACCAAAAAAATAAGTGTATGAACTATTTTGGCCTTCATCTGAGTGTGCCTGTCACCATGGTTACTGTACATCATGATGAATTTAATCAAGGAACCTCAGGACTGGACCACCATGAAACCCTACTACAGACATTGAATGTGCATGGGAATACATGTACATCCAAAATACAGGGATCAAATCAAATGTCAAATTAAAGGTCTACAGAATATTCAGCATTTATCATTTGCTGTATGTCAACAATTGATTCCTAAGCTGTAAAGTCGATAATAAGCGAGATATTAGCCATTTTGTGCTCTGACTTTGAAAATGAGGTCAAAAGGTCAAATTCAAAGTCAATCAGCATATATCATTTCCCATGTGTCCACAATTGATTTCTTGCCTCTAATCTCAATATTAAGTGAGATATTAGGCATAATGTGTCCGATTATGAAGCATAGGAGAGTTTAACATGGGAAAGTCTCAGTTGGGACCTGTGATGAAAATGGCTGCCACACGCAGACTGACGATTCAGGGGCAACGAAACTTCTACACATCACAGAGGTATATGAGGACAATGTTTTGAAACAAAAATCTCAAATCTGTCTCAACAATTTCTGAGAAAATGGCCGCCAAAGTCAGAAATTGGCTGTTTTTCATCGAAAATGGCTGCCATCTTGAAAAAAAAAACGTGAAAATAAAAAGACTAAAAAATATCCCCTCTTTAAATTATTTTTAGGCGTTTTTGTGCCAAGTTCAGAAAGATTCCCCTGTAAACTTCAAAGATAAAAATGTGGACGGACGACGCTGACGACGACGACGGACGCAACGCCATGCCAATAGGTTATCGGACCGGTGACCTGAAAACATTGTCTTTCAATTCAGCCTGTTTTCAAAAGTTCATGCAACTGCTGGAGGCATAGCATCCCATGTCCAAACATGATGTTGTCAGGCATCACATGAAAATACAAACTCTTCACATGATATCTAAACCAGATAATAATTTTCGCATCTCGGTATGCACGCCACATTATACATATCTATGTAAATTAGTACTCACAGTATATCTGCAGCACAGAGTAGGTCTTTTAGCACATATCGACTTGCCGATATGTCCAATTTGGGTAGATACACATGATACAGTTTTCTTCGTCGCTTCGGAGACGATGTTGCTAGTCTGACCCACAATTTAAATCTCTGTAGCAGCACACACTTATCCAGCTAGTGAGTATATCCGACTGGGGATCCACTTCATGTGGCACCAATCAAACAGCTAAATCACATCACAGTGATTAGCCTCTATCAATATTATCAATAATACGGGTAAAACACGTAGCAACACATCCATAATATCCATTACCGTGGTCGATCTGGTGATCTGGTGATTGCATGTGTTCACTTGGCATGATGCAAGATGCCGGATTTTGAGACGTGGGTGAGGTTCATTGTCCTGGGGGGACCTGAACACCCCCTTCCCCTGATTGTCAGGTGGTAGAGGACTGCGAATAAAAAAGTAAAGAGAACATGTAATTTGTGAAATATTCATAAGTAAACTTTGGGTGTATACAGTATGCTAGATTGGGTACATGTAGGATTGAAACCTGCAACCTCTGGCACGCCAGTGGAATGTTGACACACAATTTTGACACACAAAACTTGACATACATTTTAAGTAGTGGCGGAATGACTGAAGTAGGAACCAATTATTCGTGTCATGGGAATCGACCAAACAGGTACTCGCCTGTGATATTAGATAATTAGTTAGAAAGTTTTTGCTGTTTTCTATGCTGGTACTATGTTGTAGGAACGAAGTATCGGAAATAAGGAGACGTATAGTTAATTTCAACAGCATTTTCCATGGAGTCGATGAAGCTGTTGTAGTTTGATGTCAATATTTCATGACACATTTCAGGCGAATTTTTTGTCCATAACGAATGTTCGAATTATGAACCGAATAATAGCAATTTTGGATGCATCAACGAATGATCCCTAAGTTCTGGAAATAAATTTAAGACATACTAGTACCAGTAGATGGTCTATTCATATACTGTATGGTACCGGCAATTTAAATTATCAACAACATGTTCATTATTCAGTTCCTGTGCTTTTCTGTGTAAACAGACCGCCTGTTCTAATCAGTATCTATAATAAACAAACACTGTTTGTTGGCATAAGAAATAGACAAATACTAACCTGTTGCACTGGCCAAAATGTGTGCATGTCCCTGAGTTGACAGACCAAATTCTACAAATGGCTGGCATCGGGCCTTCCCATGTGCCGGACATGGCAAATGATAGGGTTAACCACACACGTGACCTGCATACCAGTGTTGTTTACATGCTGGTCAGCTGTTGATGCACATGGGCTTGCATGCGAGTTTTGTGACAAATGTTTACTTCCGATCGGTTCCGAGTCGGATTGAAGGGCAAAGCACATGTGTCCTGGCCTGGGTTGCGTACGTGATATATTCACCTGCAGAGGTTGACAGTTGTTGGATCGTTGTAACTCATTGCGTATAACATTGTGTTTTGATTGACGACAGTGCCTCAAAACTTTTTTGTTGTTTGGGAAATTCCTGGAAACATTCAATGCGCCATCTGGCGAATAGAAGTCCTGAGTCATTCCTTGCCCAATTACGTGTGCGGCAGCAATGCAAATAGTCCCAGATTCTTCCATATTGTGGCATTGAAGAAATGTTATTTATCTGTGTATTACTTGAATTTACTTAGAGCATCTCCATTACAGCTCGAAAAGTCGATTATTATACTATTATTATTCCTGTTATAATGAGGCACCGATCAGCTGTTGGGTGTAATGAAACAATGACGTATCATCTTGATCGCGTGATTTAGGAATACGAACATGCCGTTTTACCAAAACTGTTTTAAATTTATCATTTGGATTGTGTTTTTAGAACAAAATAACGAAACAACTGTTGTAATGGATATGTACAGATGGAAAATACATCCCAAGGATTATTAGTAAGTGCCACAAACTATGCATTGTCGCCTATTTCAATGCATATTTGTTACAGCAATGTTGCCCCCAAAACGTGCTGAAAATGAAAAATGGCGGTTTTCTTGAAAATGCAGTGAGAACGATGACAATTTCTCACGTACCTATATAGAAAGTCAAAAATGTAAGGCTCGGCTCGAATATTACACAAATATAACTTTCTAAACACTGAGGTCCCTAGGGACCTGTCTTCACTCAGTTTGAGAACCGCTACGCGTAATATTGGGTTTTGATCCGGATGGATCCAGACCCACATGGGTTACCAACATATTTTTTAAATGTTGAGAACTGACTAATCTGCTACCACAACCTGAAATTTTAGACCAAGTATTACTCAATAATTTATAACAAATGACTCCTTTTTGGTGCGGTTCTGCCCTGAGCAAAAAATGGCTTCCAAGATGAAGGGTCTCACTGCATCTTAAGTCAGAGGTAACTCTGAATGGCGCACAAAACAAAAGAAAAGCGGCACAAAACAAAACAAAAGTCGGCGCATAATTTATTGGCGCGAACCTATCTCGTCATATCTCAGAATTCACTGACTTGTATTATTTGGAATTTATATGAAGTGAAAACGGAACTATGACCATTATGAAACAATGACTGTTTTTCTGTCGTGTGCATTTCTCGTCGGTATATTTAGGTAAATATATTTCCTTATGGGATTTCAACATGGGAATTCTAGCTTGCCATTTTGATGCTGTATGGGATTAAGACAAATCAATGGAACAGCCAATCTGAATAGGGATCATCTCGAAGAAAATACAAAGGTCACAAATAGAAATTTGTTCTACTATTCGTACTTGAAAATATTTTGCATTCAAGAAATCACGATCACACAATATCCACGGGAATTATTCATCCTGAATCTGATCATACGCTGAAGACAACTTCATGTTTCGCTCGTAGACATATATGTATATGCATGCACATGTAAGGTATATAGGGTACGTGTATTTTAGCTCATCTGCTAAGGAATATATGGCTATATGTGCGGTACGTTGAAAGTATTATGATCAATATTATGATCAAATTATTTTGTTCAATATTTTGTTCGATTGATCAAAAGCGCAATCCAGCACAGAAATTTCTGCATTTTTCTGAAATCTGTTCTATAGGCATGGAATCTTTGAGACAGTCCCCTAAATATACTAGGCTGAGCTATATAACTTGACTCAGAGGACTCAGGCCAGACCAACGCGAGCATAGCCGGGCACGATACAAAGCTGGTCCAAAATCAGACACCTCAAATCCTCAATTCATATATTGCTGAATATTGAATAATTCATTTGTTTGGCGATAACAATATACTGCAATCACACATGATTTTGTCTCGTTTTTTGCCTGTGACATATAGTTTCTCACCCAAAAATACAATGATACTCTCAGCCAT
This sequence comes from Terebella lapidaria, assembly GCA_949152475.1. Classification (NCBI taxonomy): domain Eukaryota; kingdom Metazoa; phylum Annelida; class Polychaeta; order Terebellida; family Terebellidae; genus Terebella; species Terebella lapidaria. The sequence continues at coordinate 16,148,994 of OX424569.1, read as the reverse complement.
TCCGGGACATCAATCTGTGACCATTATCCGTTTTTGAACAGCATAACGCCATCAGAGATTATTTTCCAGACCGTTGCACACCACTGGTCGGACCAATGATTTTGCTTTCCAATAATGAGCTGTTGCATTGGCAATCAGCTCAGTTTTGACTGTGTGCTTTCCCGCTCGTTGTTACAATGGTAAAATCCCATTTAGAATCGTTCTTTTTATTGAAATAGTAGTCATCCGTTTGAAAAACAAACTTCGAATTCACGTCAGCAGCTTTGGTCACAGGCTTGTTCGAACGTTGTCTGAATTTCATATAATACAAGTCAGTAAGTTCCGCGATTTCATGAGATATGTTCGCGCCAATAAATTATGCGCCGACTTTAGTACGGTCATATGCCTGATTTATCAATCTAATAGAGCATATAGTTTGTTTTGTAACCTATTTCTCTGAGACCACAGGGAAATTTGTAATTGATTGAGAAAATAGTTTTACTGCCAATATCAATTTAGGAAAGGTGCTGTTTCTTTTCTTTCACACAGAAAGAACCTGAAATTGGCTTTTCGGTGAAAACCCCATACCGTATATTGTACTGACGACGGATGCAAAGAACTGAACAATCCAGAATATTGCAAAGCTCTCTGAATTTTTAGGTTACCGGACCTATGGTCCGATAACCTATTGGCATGGCGTTGCGTCCGTCGTCGTCCGTCGTCGTCGTCGTCCACATTTTTATCTTTTTTGTTTACGGGCGAATTCTTCTGAAATTTTGCACAAAAATACTTAAAAATAATTCAAGAAGGAGGTATTTTTTAGTTTTTTGATTTTCGCATTTTTTTCAAAATGGTGGCCGTTTTCGACGAAAAATGCCTGATTTTGGACTTTGGTGGCCATTTTCTCAAAATCTGTTCAGTAACTACATAACACTCCTCATATGTACTCCTATGATGTCTATAAATTTCGTTGCGCTTGAATCGCTCAAAGTGGGCCATTTTGGCCCAAACTTGGCCCAAATGGGACTTTCCCATGTTAAATTCTCCTATGCTTTATAATGGGACACATTATGCCTAATATCTCACATAATATTGAGAATAGAGACTAAGAATCAATTGTGGACATATAGGAAATGATATATGCTGAATATTCTCATGACCTTGAATTTGACCTCTGACCTCAATTTCAAGGTCAGAGCACAAAATGGCTGACATCTCGCTTGATATCGACTTTACAGCTTAGGAATCAATTGTGGACATATAGGAAATGATATATGCTGAATATTCTGATGACCTTGAATTTGACCTTTGACCCCATTTTCAAGGTCATAGGACAAAATGGCTAATATATCGCTTGTTATCTACTTTACAGCTTAGGAATCAGTCATGAACATATAGGAAATGATATATGCAGATAATTGTCATGACCTTGAATTTGACCTTTGACCTCATTTTTAAGGTCACAGGACAAAATGGCTAATATCTCACTTATTATCGACTCTACAGCTTAGGAATCAATTGTGGACATATAGGAAATGATATATGCTGAATATTCTGATGACCTTGAATTTGACCTTTGACCCCATTTTCAAGGTCATAGGACAAAATGACTAATATCTCGCTTGTTATCGACTTTACAGCTTAGGAATCAGTTATGAACATATAGGAAATGATATGCAGATTATTGTCATGACCTTGAATTTGACATTTGACCTCATTTTCAAGGTCACAGGACAAAATGGCTAATATCTCACTTATTATTGATTTTACAGCTTGGGAATCAATTGTGGACATGTAGGAAATGATATATGCTGAATATTCTCGTGACCTTAAATTTGACCTCTGACCTCATTTTCAAGGTTCAAGGACATACTGGCTCATATCTTGCTCCTCTCTTGACTGTATTTGGTGGCCATTTTCTCAAAATCTGTTCAGTAACTACATAACACTCCTCATATGTACTCCTATGATGTCTATAAATTTCGTTGCGCTTGAATCGCTCAAAGTGGGCCTCTGACCTCATTTTCAAGGTTCAAGGACATACTGGCTCATATCTTGCTCCTCTCTTGACTGTATTTGGTGGCCATTTTCTCAAAATCTGTTCAGTAACTACATAACACTCCTCATATGTACTCCTATGATGTCTATAAATTTCGTTGCGCTTGAATCGCTCAAAGTGGGCTTGGGAATCAGAATCAGAGCTTAATGAACATTTATTACACACTAATCTATCCACACCTTTCATATGGCATAACAATGTGGGGGGCAGCACACGGTATTTACATAAACAAAGTAATACGGCAACAAAAGAAAATAATTCGATCAATATCGGGAGCCTCGTATAATGCTCATACTGAGCCGTTGTTTAAAGGCTTGGGGTTACTGAAATTACTGGATATTTATAATATGCAAGTGTCTAAATATGTACATTTGTTCATGATGAGAGCATTGCCTCCCAGTATGAATGATATTTTTGTTATTTCGAATGAAATTCACCATCATGTAACTAGACACAGCTCCCAAATGAAATTGGTTCCTTATAAATATAGCAGTGTTGCAACGGGGCAGAGTCTTATGAGAAAGGGACCTGAAATCTGGAACAATTTGTCTAGTGAATTATACTTGAACTCTGACCAGACACTACGTAGCAAAAAAGCTTTCTCCTCTGGTGTAAAGCGGCATCTCTTGCGGGGGTATAACGATCGCTGAATCGGAGTAGCGGCCCAGTTGGGCGATCGGTTGGGGGCGTCTGCATTGGGAAACTGGTCAACCTGAATCATCGTCATCCGGAATCACACTTATCTTCTGTATTCATGTAGTATGTTGCACATCATCATTCATCTGCTCTCTCTCTCTCTCTCTCTTCCCATCTGATGATTCTGAACATTTTCTTTCGTCCACTATTATGTCAATCTGAGTTCCGTATGTATTTGTCTCGTCTTGTTTTGCAGTTTTTATTTCAATTAGAGTTGTGATGTGCCTAATTTATTTATGTTAGAACATCTTTAGAAATAATTGTTTTTTTTTTCATTGCACTAAGTTAGGTTTACAGTCTTTGGACTCACACATCACATCTTGTGCTGCACAAATAATGTATATCGCTGTGATACTTACTGTATGTTTAATGTGAGCACGAAATAAACTACTACTACTACTACTACTATGGCTTGGGAATCAATTGTGGACTTGATATAGAGAATGATATATACTGAATATTTTGATGACCTTGAATTTGACCTTTGCCCCTTCATTTTCAAGGCCACAGCACAAAATTGCTAATATCTCGCTGATTATTGAATATACAGCTTAGCAATCAACTGTGGACATGATATATGCTTAATGTTATATATGCTGAATATTCTCTTGACCTTGAATATAACCAGTGACCTGGCTAACATCTAAAATATTAAACATTGTCCGGTAACCTATCTTCGGCCCTCGGCGTAATTTTCTAACTTCAAACATTGAATATATGAACTTTTCCTGAGCTAATTTTATTTTAGTATATGCTTGTTAACGTTCCGAATCATAGTTTACACCAAAAGATTTTCTCGAACAGTTTTGTGATAGCAGAACTGTTGTGCAGTGTACTCAATGACATCATTTTTATTCACCGTTTTCGTGTGATGTTCACATTGCTTCGACCTTGAAACTTTAGTATCACTGGAATTCGATCACTTTCACTGATTTTGTAAAGTCTTCCATGGATTTGATCTTGAAGTTTGTTATTGTTACTTATTTAGGGCTCGTTCCATGACCTTAGATCATGATCAATGACGCTTTGAATAACATCAAATTTACATACATACAAGCAAATATCTACAAATCATAAGATCTTTGGGAAAAATATATTTTTCACTGTTTCTTAAAATATTCATAGTCCAGAATGGTTCTTGTGCAGACAGGTAAGCTGTCCCATACCCTCGGTCCAGTGACAGCGAACGACCTCTCCCAGAATATTCTGCGCCTTGTCCAATGATCCACGAGCCGAACATCTGCTTCGCTCGCCAGATGAGTCGCGGGTTGTACTTTGATCAATACGGCCAGATAAGATGGAAATGATCCATACAGAACTTTGTAGACAAGACAATGTTAACAAAAACAATTTTGAAATCAGGTTCCAATATAACATAGACTTTGAGAACTGATGGACTCCCAACTCATCCTCAGTGAAATTGAGCTTATGAATATATGGTGTCCTCATCGCTTTTGTGGCACTATCATATCGCCCACTCCTCAATATGAGATCGGTCTCCGCATGTGAGCAAATGATGAGGATTGTGATCCGTGGAACATGGTATTCACATAGTGGGAGATAATAAGTGCACGCACTAGCTGGTATCACATACCCTATGGAAGTTAATAACGAAGTTTCCTGATATGGTATAGGCTTGTCGAAGCCACTCAACTACATTCACCAGCAATTTCTGATTTCGCAATTACCGAGATGAACCTAGCTTTCATGGATGATGAACTCCATCTTAGTCGTCTTCATTTTGATCATATTTAGGTTCATCCACCCGTCAAATATCAGAGTTGCATATTTTAATTGCTGTTTTATTATGTAATATGATAACTAGTTAATGCTCAGATCCAATAAAATGGTTACTCTACTCCTGCGTTGTTCCATTTAGGGGGTAAATGATTTATGTTCGGTTGCACAGCATTAGAACATAAAGGTCTGGAGCATGTTGACATACACAGTATAATAATATAACCAGCGTACTTATGCTGCCTTGAGGTACAGAAAATTGTCGATCAACAGGCTGAGAATATTCGTTCTCAATTAATAATTTGTGTATGTATCAAACCAGTGCGATGGGAAATCAGAGACACCGATTTTTTTCTGCAGAACTTGTAACAACAAGTGGTCTAATATGTGAGCTTCTGGTTCTCCATGCTTAAAGAACGGTAGAAGGTTGTTCTGCTCGACAATCGTTACAAATTGGTGAAGACGCACCTTTTTCAATTTCAAAGCGTTCATTGGCACACACAAATTTCCATTAGCTATTTAATAGCAAACATATGATCTTGTGAATAAAAGTAATTCTGGCCCATATTGGATACATTTCTAACTAAGCCAGGCCAAAAAATATGAATATTTACAAAAACATGGCTGCTCTTGATTGTCCATCTGTGATTAGCTTGAACAACTCGAGTTATCACGAATAACGTGTCGCCGGCACTGTGTCTGCTACATCTGCGTCCCGACAGGCTAAGATACACAACTGGTTGTGCACCAGGAATGTGCCAGTTTTGTCTCTGATGCTGTCACCATGTCAATCCGCTTGGATACAGGAGATCGACATAGCTCACGACGGAGGACAATGGCTCTCCGACTACTCCACCACGAATATCATTGTGGCTCAGAAAGCTGACCCAAGCATAGGAAAAGTCCGCCAGTGAATTCATAACAGGACAAAACCCATCAAGGTAGAAGCCGCCAGACAAGGTGATCAAATCAAGACTTTCGCCGTGAGGTGAAGAATATGAATTTTGTATATAACAATTTTTTATAATTCCACTCAAATCGCTGATATCTTATATATTTAATATGAAGTGATTCCAGTTATTTTATTGGTTGATTCGGCTGTATGATACATTCCGTACACTTTATCAAACTCAAATAACTGACAAAAGTCATAGACACATTTGAGAAGAATATCAGGCAACATTGAGTCGCACCGGGAAAAAACCACTAAATTTCACAGGTCATTTGCTCTTGAATTTTATTATTTGTTTAAGCTCTATGCTCCCAGTAATATGTTAAATATATCACATGTTCATCAGACTATAATTACACATCAATTACACACTATTCGATACAAAACAAGGAAATGAGAGGCATAACACACCCCTACTTATTTGTTTAAGCTCTATGCTCCCAGTAATATGTTAAATATATCACATGTTCATCAGGCTATAATTACACATCAAATACACACTATTCGATACAAAACAACAAAATGAGGGGCAAAACACATCCCTACTTTCATAAAAATTATGTTTTCCCATCCATTACGACATATTCTTACTCAATTGAATTTCGTTATACATCTGTAATCGTTTGCAAGCATTTACTGTGCTAATTGCATAGTACATGATCACCTGATGAGTACATACATCACATTTGTTGCACTTCCATGACTACCATGTGGATCAAATCCAACTCGGAGCCCTCCACAAAACTGCGGAGAAAACACTTATCAAAAAATTAGCCCATCAGCTAAGAAAGGTTACCGGACAATGTTTTGCATCTTAGATATTAGCCATTATGTCACGTGACCTTGAAAACAAGGTATAAAGTGAAATTCAAGGTCACGAGAATATTCAGCATGTATTGATTCATGTCCACTATTGATTCCTAAGCTGCAAAATCGACAATGAGTGAAATATTAACCATTCTGTGCTCTGGCCTTGAAAATGAGGTCAAAGGTCAAATTCAAGGTCATGACAACTTTCAGCATGTATCGTGTCCCATATGTTCACTATTAATTTCCAAGCTGCAAAGTCGATAATAAACGATATATCAGCCATTCTGTGCTCTGGCCTTGACGATGAGGTCAAAGGTCATATTCAAGGTCAAGACAATATTAAGCATATAACATTTCCTATATGCGCTCAATTGATTGCAAAGCTGTAAGGTCGATAATAAGCCAGATATTTGCCATTTGTCCTATGACCTTGAAGTGAGGTCAAAGGTCAAATTCAAGGTCATCAGAATTTTCAGCATGTATCATTTCCTATATGTCCACAATTGATTCCTGAGCTGTAAAGTTGATAATAAGTGAGATATTAGCCATTTTACGCTCTGACCTTGAAAATAAGTTCAGAGGTCAAGCTCAAGGTCATGACAAGTTTCAGTATATCATTTCCTTTATGTGCACAATTGATTCCTAAGCTGTAAAATCGATAACGAGAGGAATATTAGCCATTTTATGCCCTGACATTGAAAATGAGGTCAAAGGCCAAGTTCAAGGTCATGATAATACTCAGCATATATCACTTTCTATATGTCCCCAATTGATTTGTAAGCTGTAAAGTCGATCATAAGCGAGATTTTACCCATTTTGTGCTCTGACCTTGAAAATGAGGTCAGAGGTCAAACTCAAAGTCATGACAATATTCAGCATATATCATTTCCTATATATCCACAATTGATATCTAATCTCTAATCACAATATTAAGTGGGATACTAGCAATAATATGTCCCATTATAAAGCATAGGGATTTTTAACAAGGGAAGTCCTATTTGGGCCAAGTTTGGGCCAAAACGGCCCACTTCGAGCGATTCAAGTGCAACGAAACCTATACATATCACATGAGTACCTATGAGGAGTGTTATGTATCAAAAGGGAAAAAAGTTTCTGACCAGATTTTGAGAAAATGGCCACCAACGTCAGAAATCAGGCATGATGAGTGGAGTGGGGTGGAGTGTATAGTCCTAAAGACCTACACGCAATATTACTATAATAAATTAACCATACTTTTTTATACCCTGATTTTTCTGACCTGTTTACACCAACTGAGCCATTGGTTTTCCTGGGTGCGATCTCCTGTACAGCTAATTTTATCCGAAGTGAAAACCTAGGTCACCCTATTTTGTCATCCACACTTTTTATTAATCGTGTTCAAACGATTGGCGAAACCTGACACTTCAGTTGACGTGAGCCTTGATTTGTTCCATTAGGCAGACTCAACCGACCTCTGTCATTTGATCACCTACAAGTAATGATTCCGAAATTATTTATTTGTACAATTACAAGACAACATGTGCTGTATATATCCTGTTTATCTAATTGAGAGAAATATATGCCAATTTTTTGCATATTCCACCAATATTCGTAAGATATAACAGATAAATTAATAAATTACTGAAAGTGCAACGGACGATTTTTTTTTCAACTGACTGATTTTCAATCAATATTGATTTAAAATTTTCCGAGGAACTGCCTAATATAGCTTTGAATGGCTTCCAGAAAGTGTCAAAACTAAAAATTTACTTGGGGGGCTTAGCCCCCAAACTCACAGACCGGAATGTTGAGGAGTTTGAGCACATTTCAATACAGAGGCTACGCCCTTGTCTTGACGCGAGTTAGACTCTGCATGGGCCCTAACTCTAGATATTCTGGTTCATAGCCAAATGTCACGATTTCGTTGTACACAGGATCATTCCCATCAGTTTCCGTGGCAACAGTTTGGGTGGATTGAGAGCGATTGTTCGGTTCCATGTATCCGCCTTCACCCACAGTGTACGTGGTATCACTGGGAAGCGATGACCTCCTCTTCCTCCTGCTCTCGAGATGACAAATTGATAGATGAGTTCAAAGAAATACACAGGCGTGTGTGAAATCAGTAATTATTTGATGGGTTTGTTGTTTCCATTAAATGAAGAGAATAGATTGGCCAGTTCTTCCTATTCTTTTACTACTAATATATAAAAAGGACACCAGTCCGAGCTTATGAACTACATGTATCATTGTGCAAAATAGAGGTGATAGTGGTCAACACCTTACCATTTCACAATGAAAACAATCACTGTAGCAATACCAATGACTGAAACGCTTACAGCGGTCGCGATCCCGATCAAAACACCTGCAAAGATTACAGTGTAAGTCAATCTCCTTATCGCAACCTCACACAATATTATGTTCAAAACTTATTCAGGTGAATATTTTCTTATTGACGGTGTTGAGCTTTGTTTTACCTTGATTGATAGCTGCATCCTGGAACAAGGCTGTATCATTTGACGGGGTTGTGCCAGCTCCATTGGACAACGTGCTATCAGTCGCTGGTACAATCACGGTTCGATATTGAAGCTCAATTCAACAGTATAAATTATAAAATTACATTATGAAGTTGACAAATTCAGTCAAAAACTTCCAGAGTTTTCTTTACCTGGTTGTGTTCCATCTTGTTCGTCAGCTGTAGACGTCCGGGAGGTTACTGTTTCTGTCTCAGTGGTTTCTGTTAACGCTGTCCTAGTACTAGCAGTACGGGGAGTGGTCGTTGTGGTAGTAGTACTTGTGGTAGGAAGTGTAGTACTTGATGTTTCGTTGACACACTTATACACAATGGTTACATACTCAGTGGCCGTATTCCACTGAAGCTGAGGGCCGCCTACTCTCTCTGGGTTACAGGCGGTGAACCCTGCAGCTCTCGCTCTCAGGTCACCGCATGAGTGTTTTCCATTACAGCTGGATTTGATGGTGTCGAGATAGGATTGTTCCACACTTGTTTTGCAGTCTTTCTCTGTGTTTCTTCTGCTGCAGTCAGCGTTTCACCAACACACTGAGATCTTGTATCTACAAAATAATGTAAAGAGCAGTTAGAATGTTATAAAGAGTAGACAAGATAATGCATATCCGAATGTATAACACATAATATACAAAACACAGAAAATTATACTGACTGGACCCGTATGGTGGGATAGTATTCTGGGATGGAATACATCTGTACTCTACGGCTACATATGCTGATCCAGAACACGTCAAATCTGAAGAGTCGGCGGTAAATGAGCACGAATTTTGTCCGTCACATCTCCTCCCGATAGTTCTGTAGTAGTCGGGTGTCACTTCCCTCTGACAGTCACCCCGCTCCCAGGAACAAGTGTCACCCTGGGTACCTCTCATGTAGTATGCTCCTATGATATAGATGGTCTCTGTCCTGCCACAGCTCAAGCTGATATCATTTCCAGCGCACCCAGTCCGCAACTGAGCTGTGGAACACGAAAATAGGTACTATACGCGTGTCCTTTTCTCGAATCTAGTATCGTGTATTTTTCGTTTATAGGGAGTGCTCCTTGGAGCACTGCTATCTGGTTATTCATATACCGATCTTCCAAATGGAAAAATGTATTTTTGATATCATCAAATCCTGAATCAGTATATCGATATATATATCATGGGAATGAATGATACTAATATAACCACAGTGTCGAAACCGACTATCGTAACGCGCATTACCATAGTAAAAAAAATTAGGCCAAGGCCCGAAGATAGGTTACCGGACAATGTTTAATATTTTAGATGTTAGCCAGGTCACTGGTTGAATTCAAGGTCAAGAGAATATTCAGCATATATAACATTAAGCATGTATCATGTCCACAGTTGATTGCTAAGCTGTAAATTCAATAATCAGAGAGATATTAGCAATTTTGTGCTGTGGCCTTGAAAATGAAGGGGCACAGGTCAAATTCAAGATCATCAAAATATTCAATGTATATCATTTTGTATATCATGTCCACAATTGATTCCCAAGCCATACAGTCAATAGAGGAGCTAGATATGAGCCAGTTTGTCCTTGGACCTTGAAAATGAGGTCAGAGGTCAAATTCAAGGTCACGAGAATATTCAGCATATATCATTTCCTATATGTCCACAATTGATTCCTAAGCTGTAAAATCGATAATAAGTGAGATATTAGCCATTTTGTCCTGTGACCTTGAAAATGAGGTCAAAGGTCAAATTCAAGGTCATGACAATAATCTGCATATATCATTTCCTATATGTTCATAATTGATTGCTAAGCTGTAAAGTCGATAACAAGCGAGATATTAGCCATTTTGTCCTGTGACCTTGAAAATGAGTTCGAAGGTCAAATTCAAGGTCATCAGAATATTCAGCATATATCATTTCCTATATGTCCACAATTGATTCCTAAGCTGTAGAGTCGATAATAAGCGAGATATAAGCCATTTTGTGCTCTGACCTTGAAACTGAGGTCAGAGGTCAAATTCAAGGTCACGAGAATATTCAGCATATATTATTTCCTATATGTCCACAATTGATTCCTAAGCTGTAGAGTCGATAATAAGCGAGATATAAGCCATTTTGTGCTCTGACCTTGAAACTGAGGTCAGAGGTCAAATTCAAGGGCACGAGAATATTCAGCATATATCATTTCCTATATGTCCACAATTGATTCCTAGTCTCTAATCTCAATATCAAGTGAGATATTAGGCATAATGTGTCCCATTATAAAGCATAGGAGAATTTAACATGGGAAAGTCCCATTTGGGTCGAGTTTGGGCCAAAATGGCCCACTTCGAGCGATTCAAGCGCAACGAAATTTATAGACATCATAGAAGTACATATGAGGAGTCTTATGTATCAAAAAGTCGAAAAGTCGAAAACGGCCGCCATTTTGAAGAAAAAGCGAAAATCAAAAAACTAAAAAATACCTCCTTCTTGAATTATTTTTAAGTATTTTTCTGCAAAATTTCAGAAAAATTCGCCTGTAAACAAAAAAGATAAAAATGTGGACGACGACGGACGACGGACGACGGACGCAACGCCATGCCAATAGGTTATCGGACCATAGGTCCGGTAACCTAAAAATGGCGACAGGCACATGTGGTTCGAATTTGCTCGAGAATTTATATGCATATAACGTGTATAAATTGAGGGGATCTTCGAAATATAGCGAAATCGGTACATGTACTAATCCTGATTATGTGCAATGAGTCACTTGGTGATATATTAGTGGAAACGGAGTGCGGACAATTGTGTCCTGACTAGGGTAAGTAAACGCGAATATCAGACTATGGTAATATGATTTGTAGGAATTTAATGACTATGCTAATGTGATGGGGCTTTCGTACACAAACACAATTCTTTGTCAACATCACAATGATTTGAGGGGTGAAATATTTGTGTTGAAAACTCTCGAACCATCTGCTATTTTATCACAAATCCATGTAAAAAAACATATGCGATTTTATTACTGTACACAGGTCAGCAACAGATACTCTATCAATGTTATTATTTCAGACATATGCTACACATGATGAGAAACACCAAGTTGTCAATTAAATGCAAGGTCTGGCATAAAGCAACATTAAGATTTTTACGAATCTGTGCATTTCCCCATCAAATTGTCTGAAATATTGAGAAATTTCAAAAACTGGAGACAATGCAGGTTTGATTTAAGCTTGCCATCAGACTATGCGAGTCAGTTGAAGCGACTCGGTTTCACGCCAATCGCATGCGATCTGGTCGCGGCGACCGTCACTGGTCACACTGTGCGTTCGAGTCGCATGTTAATTGACGATATTTGAGTGCGATTTGTAGAGAATCTGTAGGCAGACGGGGTGTTTGTCGTGTGAACATGGATCACCTGTAATGTAGGCTATGATGTGCATTTTCACGACAACAATCATGCCTAAAATACGAAAGAGAAGGCAAAATAGAGGTTACAAAATGAGTGTGTTGGGCCTATGGGTCTTACCTGTGTCACCGTTCATCTTGTTTTCTATCTAGGCCTTCTACCAAATCGAGAACAAACCATGTTTTCCTGGGTAAATATTAATACCGGTATGTCAGCATTGACTTTCGGACCATGTTCTTTGGGCCTCTGGGAATTTGCACCCCAATTATACTACTATTATGTTACTCCATGATCCACTAAATGTGGCCATTCTATCCGTCTGCCACCTTTGTCTCTGATAAATATACTGAGTAGTAAGAGTAGTAGGGAACTTAGTTCGAGGCAACTTTCTTACAACTGATACAACTGTGCGAGGGGTAAGAAGTATCCTATTTTATTCAAATATTTCAATATTTACTAGTCCGACGCACCCTTGTCCTTGTTCCTGTATTCAGGACAGTGACGTCTTAAAGTGACGGACTGTGTTTCCATATATTGGGATATCGTCGATATTTCGTTTATTTTTCTGTAACTCGCCTTAACAATTATGTGCAGCACAATCAACTTTATATCACAGACTTCAGAATGCTTCAAAATAGCCTCTCATTCAAGTTGTTAAGCTCGGTCAAATTCGAACCACAAATACCTGCCGCCATTTCTGATTATGGTAATGCGCGTTACCAGTGTCGGTTTCGGCACTGTGATAATGTACAATCAGTTATATCGTGACATGTTTACCTGGGAACTCATTCTGACACAGGACGCTCTGGTACACTCCGATGTATCCGACAATTAGTGCCAATGTGTACTTCATGTTACTGTTGGGTGGTAATTTAATCTGTCGAAAACAACAAATGAGTGTTGAATATGAAAATTGCAGTCCGATGCATAGGATATGACTATAGCAAATGTAAATGATGCGGTGTGTACGATTTGCTGGATAATAATATTCTGTCGGAAAACGAGTTTTGTCAACTCACTAGCTCTCTGATATACAAGTTGTATAGTTTTTTTTTTAGAAAAATTATATGTTGAGGCCCATGTCAATGTCAGCTGTGCGTGAGAACGTGGAAAGATTCATACAAGAAGCATTTCATCACTCTTTTTTTATATGGAAAAACCACATTCAACGGCGGGACTAAAACCCAACCATGAAGTTCACTTGCGTTCACTTGCCTACCAGTTCTTATTGTGCTAACTTTTTATATCTTGTAGTTTCAGTGTGAAGCCCTTTGATATCAAATGACAAAGTGCTATAGAAATGCCTGCCATAATAATCTCGAAATAAAGTTCATGATCACGAGTTACAAAGTCGTGGTCATGAAGTTCACTTTCGAAAGTACATCATGATGACATTGCACTCATATTCATCAGTTCAAGATGAAAAATTGTTAAATCAAGATCACGACTTCATAAATGGAGAGCACGACTACAGTTCCATATTTATTTCCTACACCATGACGTTAATACTCCGATATGTATATTGAGCCCATGTAATTTTTTGCTGGTACCGAATAAATTCGTTGTGACAAAATTCATCAGGGGCGAAGGGAAGGACCATATTAATTACTCGTATACAGGTTGATATGGTATCAAAAATCTATGTTTCATACATGGCATCATCGCAATCATAAATTCAACCGTTACAAACTGCGTTCTCTTACTTTTCACTGTACAACTTATATTCTAATACTCTCCCAAGAATTTGTGAGGTATTTTGTTATAAATAACAAGTTATACCATGCAACAATGTGATGCCATGTTTCATAATAGATATTCGTATACAAAAGTTTAATACAATGTACTTTCACGTGTACTCCATGGATTTCTACTGGCACACTAATCTACTCGTTTGTACTAGATTCGACTCTTTGTCAAACATGGAGCACAACAGCAATTATTCAATTACTTCTATTGAATAAATTTCATACATGCACATAATAGATGGTATGATTCTTATCATGTTTTAAGAAAGGTGTTGTTTCTTTTCTTTCACACAGAAAAAAACCTGAAATTGGCTTTTCGGTGAAAACCCCATACCGTGTATTGTACTGAAGTCCGATGCAAAGAACTGAACAATCCAGAATATTGCAAAGCTCTCTGAATTTCTCCAACTTCAAACATTGAATATATAAACTTTTCCTGAGCTAATTTTATTTTAGTATATATGCTTGTTAACGTTCCGAATCATATTTTACACCAAATATGATTTTCTCGAACAGTTTTGTGATAGCAGAACTGTTGTGCAGTGTACTCAATGACATCATTTTTATTCACCGTTTTCGTGTGATGTTCACATTGCTTCGACCTTGAAACTTTAGTATCACTGGAATTCGATCACTTTCACTGATTTTGTAGTCTTCCATGGATTTGATCTTGGAATTTGTTATTATTACTTATTCAGCGCTCGTTCCTTGACCTTAGATCATAATCAATGACGCTTTGAATAACACCAATATTACATACATACACGCAAATATCTACATAAGATCTTTGAAAATAATATTTTTTTCGCTCTTTCTCAAAATATTCACAGTCCAAAATGGTTCTCGAGCGAACAGGTAAGCCGTTCCATACACTCGGTCCAGTGACAGCGAACGACCTCTCCCAGAATATTCTGCGCCTTGTCCAAGGAACCACGAGCCGGACATCTGGATTATAAAAAGAAAATAGGAGTAATAGCCATAGATTTATCTAAAGCCTTTGATTGCATGCCACACGGTCTGTTGATAGCGAAACTACATAAATATGGTGTCAACGAGAAAGCATGTCAATTATTTAAATCATATCTGTGTAATAGGAAGCAACGGGTAAAAATTGGTACACATGTGAGCCCCTGGGTATCGGCTGCAAAAGGCGTACCACAGGGCAGTATACTTGGTCCCCTGTTATTTAATGTTTTCATAAACGATCTGTTGTATATGAATTTGAGAGCAGTTGTTTATAATTATGCGGATGATAACACGCTTTCTTATGCACATGGTGATATTTCTGTAATTAAACAAGTCCTCAAAGAAGATGCTCTCATGTTAATAGATTGGTTCAGAGGAAATCTAATGAAGGCCAACCCTAAGAAATTTCAGTTCATGTTTCTTTGTAATAATAAGCTAGAGGTCTCAAATGAATCCATTACTATTGGCGACGTAAACATTGAGAGCACGTCCTCAATCAACATACTAGGTATAGAAATCGATCATTGCTTAAAATTCGCTCCTTGTATAAATAACATATGTAAACAAATGTGTAAACAGGTGAATGCAGTTTCTAGAATAAAAAATAATTTAGATATGCATAGTAGACAAGCATTGTATAACTCATATATACAGTCAAATTTGAACTATTGTTGCACTGTATGGATGTACAGCTCCCGAACAAATCTCAATAGACTGAATAAGGTTAATGAACGGGCAATCCGCATGGTGTATGATGATTCAATAACTCCATATGAAGAACTGTTACGTTGCCATGGGTATCTTGATGTACATAAAACATGCTTAAAGTTTTTAGCTACGGAAATGTATAAGATAAGCAATAATATGTCACCTGTTTACTTGAACGAGTTCTTTTCAAAAAGTGTAAGACCTTACGCAATGAGAGATGATGAAATGTTAGTCTTACCTAAATACAATACAAAAACCTACGGATACCACTCCATGTCATATATAGGTGCGAAGTTATGGTGTAATCTCGATGTAACCATCAAGAAGCAAAAGTGTTTGAAGAAATTCAAGGTCGAATTAAAGAAATATTTATTAGAATTACCACGAGAGACGCTGATTGATATGTACTTTTAACCTGTATTCCTTCAATGTATGTTTTATCGTCTTATCTTGTGTTGTATCACCATGATGTCGTACAGAAGCTCTGTGAGCTTTATAGTATTTTATTGAGTGTGCTGCGGTACCTTTGTAAATACGAAAAACGACAATAAATATTTCTATTATTATTAAATATTTCTATTACATCTGCTTCGCTCGTCAGACGAGTCGCGGGTTGTACTTTGATCAAAACGGCCAGATAAGTCGGTGCCGAATATATATTTGTGGAAAAGACAGTGCTGAAGTGCAATTTACAATAAACTGTTTCTTCAAGAAACTTGTGGTGCCGTCCCAGGCCACATACCTATCCATCATTAGGATGGTGGTATAGGAGGTCCAGTATAGGAGGGCAGTACATATATCTCACATACATCCATAGATATAATATACACAAGGATAAGTGACCTATTTTCGATACCACGCCTAGGATGTGTGTGAGAGACGGAATAATATGTTCGTTTCAGTGTGTTCAATATTGTTTTGAACGATGTACATGTACAGGATTCGGTTTTTCAGTAACAACTAGAAATAGTTTAAACACGACCACGGATCATTCGTTCAATGAGTTTCAAGGTCACTGTCTCCCACATTCCAATAAGTCTGTGTGTGCCATTTCATGGAATGTGCTTGTCGACCAGTAGCAGTGGAGTACGCGGCTATGTGTGTCATACAGGTGTGTCCTCACATCGACATGCCCTAGGTGTAGCCTTTCGACAAAATATTAGTAGTATACAAAATCTGCCGTATTGCGATTTGGTATCTTTGGTACTACAGATAAGGCCCAGTCAGTCAAACGTGTACGAAGCTAGTTCAAAATAGCATTTTGAACTATGTAATTTGAATGGCTACCTTTCTGACCAACAGCACTTTGATAGGGCCAGTGAATTAATGGAATTTTAGGAGTGATGGAGCGGTGGCGTGGACGTGTTGCCTTAGTTACCGGGGCCTCAGTCGGTATAGGGGCGGCAGTTGTGCGGGATCTGGCTACGCATGGGATGGTTGTCTTTGGGTGCGCACGCAACATCGACAACATACAGGTAACTTCTTGGTCTGATCAGGTATATACACATGTAATGTAGTTTCTTATTATTTTTAGGTTTCCATATTTTGGTGTGATAACCTATTGGCATGTCGTTGTGGTCCGTCGTCCAGATTTTTATATTTAAGGCCCACGGTCAATTTTTTTCTGAAATTTTGCACACACATATACTAAAAAAACATATTTCAAGAGGGGGGTAATTTGTAGTTTGTGAGTTTCGCAATATTTACAAAATGGTGGCCAATTTCGATAAAAAAAACCCCTAGTTTGGGACTCAGCAATATTCAAACGTCCTGTCCGACGAGACCACTTGATGAAATCTTCCGACACGTTATACGATGATACTGAGGGATAGTCCCCACAAACGTTTTCAATTTTTTTCTTTAGAATTTTGGATTTCTCCTTCATTATTTTCCTAGCAAAATAATTTAATTTCTCGTATGTAGGGATTAATTTAACAATTTGCTTATTATTATTATTTCCAGACATCTCAAAAGTCTGGAAATTGAAAATTTGTGCTCTGAGAACGCTTGACGGTATCTTCCTAGCATTTTGTGCGTTGATATCATGAGATAGTCCCCACAAACTGATATTCTAATGACACTGAAACCTCTAAAACGGTAATTCAGATGAAGAATTTTCGGACTTTGTCAATTAACCATTGTCTGGTAACCTATCTTAGCCCTTGGAGTAATTTTTATCATATACATGTATTATGTTCAAAATATATTCCATGCACGATATTACGTGTGTATCTGGAATGTATGTCTCCACAAAATATCATTCTTGACAAAGTGCAATACTGTTTTTTTTGCGAATACATGTATAAAGGGAATTGATTTCAAGTACATTATGTGGCGATTTTGCCCAAAGATCGCGGCAGGAGTCTTTGTAAAACACTAACCAGTTTTACGGCCTATTTTTAGATCGCTCCCGCTCGGAGCGTGCGTTGCCCAGCAACGCACTGTACTCAATCGCGCCCAGTAAACTATAACAATGGTTTGACCTAGTTTCTCCTCCCGCCTCTCGGTTCGATATATACGCGAGCATTGGCTTGGTCTGTGAGATTGTCCCAGAGCAAGCCGAGAGGCAGGACGAGAGGCTCGCCATGAGCTTTACGTCCCTGTGTCTTGGGTAAGGCCCACGCGGGCCCTGGGGACGATTTCCATTGGGGGCCCAGGTGGGGGAGACCGTTGCTGACTCGGGGGCTCACGCCCTGTGGATCACCGGTTTCTTACCACCTGGGGTGGTGTGACACAGGCTCTGGCAGACTGTCGGGCTGGCTCAGAGTTCCATCTCTGTGACAGTGCCTTCGGCGAGGCCGGCCAGCAACATGCCCACCTGTACGGGTTCCGTGGTGCCGCTCCCATGGCATCTCGGGCTCCACATACGGCTACATTACCATAACTGTGTAATATGCATGTTGTAGTTAAGGAGTTGGTGAGATGCAGGTGTTATGTCGTATTGTATGACGGCCGGACTCGTTCCGGGCTGACTGTACCTGGTTGTAGTGTTCCGTAGAGTACTGCCGGACGCCCTGTAGCGGGCGCCCGCCGAACTTTACAATTATATGTCCCTTCCCTCCTAGGTATACATAGTATTTATTGTGCAGCCGTCAGGCCGTACTATTGTATCACAGAACGGCGCACTTGTTCCGCTGTTCCGCAGTTAATTTACACTTCCGGACAGTGGTTGCACCGAATGCAATCGGAATGCACACTGTTTTACAGCGATCGTAATCGTGGTCATGTGAGGGGAAAACTAACAATCGTGTTATGATTTTTACGAATATAAAATATTTATCATATATACCGTCAGTATATCATGACCGTGTTCATGTGTGTGGAAAGCAACTAGTATTCCACATACAGTTTCGAGAACCATTCGATTAGCATAGGACAAATGAATAATATCTAGATTCATGATTGATCATGGGAAGGTCATTGCAATTACAAAGTCCTACATATACCGGTATATGTCCATAATGTTACTGATTACATTATTATATTGCAAATGAGGTTATACTAATTAATAACACAATACATGTATACGCAAGGAGGTTTAATTCCTTTCAGATATTTGATGTGATTATCCATCCTAATCACCAACCTTAGGAGACTGGCAGGACAACACTTAGTCAGAGGCTCACGGGAGATGTATTCTGCGGTGTTTGTGTATGGATTATGACTTTCAAAGTGTGCTTTCGTGTTGCTGAAATTGTGTGTTGGAGTCGGTTTCAGCATATTAGTAAAAAATGGAACTGGAACATATGATTTCGAATACGACTTATTTATTCACACTGTATTCAATTCCACGTACTGAACATACATATTTAATCTCGGAAAATCTGACTGAGGAACAAGAACAAGGCAAAAGTGTAGATTAGACTCAAAAGCCCAAATTTCGAAATCCTTGTGTCGGACTTTCAAACAATCATCAGCATGACATTGTACACCCGGCAAATACAGACTTTGGAATGAATAGTCTCTTTAATGTGGGATCATGGGTAATTGTTACCCAAACATACTGGCAACATGGGTAATTTTGAACCATTTTCACTAAAATCCATTTAAATGAAAAAAGACACATTTTTCTGATTTTTTCTGATTTCTATGTCGACTAACCGGTTTACATTTTTTTTCATACGAGCAGAATAATTTATTCTCTTCATGCGTCCATTATACATAATTTCGGATTAGATAATTCCCGGACTATCAAAAATTCGCACCACAAAATAAGGCTTGGTGACATCCACATTTTTTTTCATATCTATAACGCGCACACGTTCATTTTGGTAGATGAACAAAATGGTTTTAGAAAAGATAGATCTTGTATAGACCATGTATTTACTTTGAACAGTATTATTAGGAATAGGCAACAAAATAAAAATTAGCTTAAAGGCTGAGATAGGTTACCGGACAATTTTAGTTCGGCCATGGCAGCATTGGCAGGTAACAGACCTTGAGATTTACCAATCAAGGTTCGCAGTGTGAACATATGACCTTGAGATTTACCAATCAAGGTCATCCGTGTGAACTTCGTTGTCACCATTACATGTATGTGTGCGGCATTTGATATTCTATATGTTCATAATACAAAGATATATCTGGGTGGAATCGCTTAGGCCGCTCAGATCGATTTACACATTCCGAGTCAGACATTTGGCACTCGAGGTCATCTGTCGTCAAATTCAAGGTCATCATTAGTTGTGCCATATATGTCTTCCTATATGTTCATAATTCAAACATAAGCTCTATCTGCAAGCATATCATCTATACAGGCAAATCTGGGCATTTTTTTACCCCAAAAAGGCTGTTTTGACCTTTCAAGGTCATCCAAGGTCAAATTCAAGGTCACCACACAAATGGCCAGATATGATTTCCCATTTGGAAGTGCCAATTTCTGTGCTGTACCTTCAAGTGTCCTATGAGTACAGTCCTGACAGCTCCCATTATCAAGGAAAAAAGTGCCGAAATTTTTTTTTTGCCGAGAAATGCCCCAAAATGTATAGCAATGAGATATGGGGTGAACATTTTTTTTTTGCAGATTCGTCAAAAATTCAAAATGGCCGCCACACGGAGACCAGCGATTCAAGAGCAACAAAACTTATAAACATCATAAAAGTACATAAGGGGAATCTTTTGAAAAAAATCTCAAGACTGATCAGACAGTTTTTGAAAAAATGGCTGCCAAAGTTCAAAATTGGCCATTTTTCGACAAAAATGGCCGCCATTTTGGAAATACCTCCCTCTCCAAGTATTTCTGGGCATTTTTGTGCAAAATTTCGGGAAGATTCGATCGTAAACTTTAAAGATATTAATGTTCACGGACGACGACGACGGACGCAACACCATGGCAATAGGTTATCGGACCAAAGGTACGGTAACCTAAAAATCCACATGTTGTACCTTCATAGATATGGAGAAAGCCTTTGGTTGTTTGGATCTTAACCTTGTACTTTATCGACTACTAATGTACGGAATCAGAGGTAGAATGTATAAGTGTATCAAATCCATGGATAGCAGAACTTCATCATGTCTAAAAGTGAATAGCATGTATAGTAACTGGTTTGAAATTTCAAACTTTTGAAAAATTTTACCATTCAGGAGTAACACCTGTTAGTGAGTATGGGGCTGAAGTTTGGGGAAATAAAAACTTTTTTCAAAACAGGGCTATGAGATATTATCTTGGTGTACATAGATTTGGTCCAGTAGCAGGTATGCAAGGAGACTTTGGATGGTCAACCTGTAAATATAAAAGGTTTTTAATAATGTTACGTTACTGGAACAGGATGATAAATATGAATGATGAACCACCTGTAAAGAAAACTTTCAATTCTGATTATGATCAATGTATAAATATTTGGTGTTTTGATGTAAAAAAACATACTTTGTAAACTAGATATGAAATATGTGTATGATCGAAAATGTGTCTGTGATATTCAATGTGTGCAAGGAAAACTAGTAAGTGTGAATGAAGAAGAATGGAAGCTAGCAATAGATGGTAAACCTAAATTACGAACATACTGTAAATTCAAATATAATTTATCGTTAGAAGATTACATCTCTTTTCACATGAATAAACGCAATAGGTCATTATTAGCTCAATTCAGGTTAGGCATTTTACCACTTCATATTGAAACTGGTCGCTACACAAATGTACCTGCTGACCGAATAAATTGTAACTTATGCCACTCAAATGAAATTGAAGATGAATTACATTTCTTACTAACTTGTCCCTTGTATGTTTTACAGCGCACAATATTGTATAATAAATTGAACAGTCAGTTCCAGATATTAAAAATTATGATGTGAGCAATAATTGCAGCCCATGTATATATGGGCTGCAATGGAAATCAGGAAAAGTAAATTATTTGTGTGAATGGAACTCAGGTTTAGCATGTTGTGTCACGGTTATTTGTTTTTGTATTTGTAGTGACTAATAAGCCCTATGCGGCTGGAGGCATTTGTTCATTTTATGTTATTGTTATCTGAATATTGTTATATGCTTTGGTCACTACAATAAACGATTAAAATACAAAATACAAATATACGTTTAAGGCGAGTGCCCGGAAGCCATGACAGTTCACTTGCGTCGGGTCTAGGGATCTATGCCAGTTCACAATCACGGACCTAAATTTCCAATCTACATGCATGACATTTTCTCGGTTTTGCCTGTCACTGGATAATAAAATTGGATAACAGACTCGGTTTGTTCGCCCTTATACTTTATACTTGTGTATTGGTTCCATGTACTTTATTACACACAATCTCTCATAAATTTGTGATTCCAAACACTTTAAGGTGATGGTAGCAAGAAAATGTCGTTTCCGAGGTATGGAAGGGCAACAGGTTCAATATTCTCTAGGTGCTTTGTTCTTCAGCAATCCCTATTATGGGTACCTATGTTTCGTTATTCTTCACTAATTATCAATATGCTTGACACGAATTCGTTGTAGTTTACGAGCTTTATATGTTTCGCTTTAGCGCTTTTCATTTTCTTTCACAAGATGTTCAATTTGTTCTTTACACGGGTCCATTGTTCTTGACTACTTTTCATTTTAGTTAAAGACATATCATGTTATTCTTTACTATACTCTAATTTTTCCAACTCGTTTACACTGTTTTTCGCCGATATTTTTGCGATGATAAATGGTATCGTTCTATAACTTGGCATACTTCACCTGGAAGTCAAACGGCAATTTTCTATCAAATTTCAGACTTCTATCAAGAAAATTGAAAAAGTTGGCAATCTACTCCAATGTTAAATTCAATCCAATATTGAATTTCTGGGTCCTCATTGATTTTGTGCTCTTGGTTGATTTTGTAGCAGTGCAAACTTCCGAATTCGACATGTCTATGTAGAATACACCCCGTGTATTCTGGTCCGAAATTACAATAATACGTTGAATCTTCATGGATGTAAACAGGACCAAATCCTCGAATATGCTCAGATTATCGAGATCCCGTTTTGGACTGAAATTTAACATTGGGGTAGATAACCAACTTCTTCAATTTTTGCGACATAAGTCTGAAATCCGGTAGAGAATTGCCGTTTGCCTGCCAGATGAAGTATGCCAAATCCTAGAACGATAACATCCAGCATCGCGGAAATATCGTCAAAAACCGGTGTAAACAAATTAGAAAAATCAGAGTATAGTATTCAATATGCTTGACACAGATCCATCATCGTACATGCACGTGTTTATCCTAACAATTGCTCTCATTTCATTTCACTGGTTTGTATTGTTCTTGTCTATGTCCGCGCCCCATCTGGCGGCCTGTTTTGAGAACTTACGGGATCCGTAGCTGCCTCTGCAAGGTGAAAAAATGCGCTTCAGTCCCGAGATTTCACCAGAAGCAGACCCGATTATAGAAGTGTGGTATTTCGTATACATCCCACTGCATAATCTGATTTTAATCAGATAACGATAAGTGACCGATTCTTAATACAACCCCTAAGGTGTGTTCCATTGTGTTTATTATTGTTGCACATGATTGGTTTTCAAATGACACTATGTACATCTGTTCAAATGCATCTATGTGTACAATTTCATGGACTGTATTTGTCGATAAATAACTATGTAGAATGCCGCAAGTGGCCTATATGTGGGTCATATATCTTTTCACATCGACAACATACC
Source organism: Terebella lapidaria (assembly GCA_949152475.1). Lineage (NCBI taxonomy): Eukaryota > Metazoa > Annelida > Polychaeta > Terebellida > Terebellidae > Terebella > Terebella lapidaria. Next base: position 16,125,368 of record OX424569.1, on the reverse strand, counting down.
CTAGGCCTGGTGTTGCTCGTGGACAAAAAGTAATACAATACGTGTCGTATAGCAACTAGGTATTTTTGAGGGGGGGGGGGGGGGTGCATTGCCTACAGATAAGGCCCAGACAGGTCCACATTATGAACGTGTACTGGGTATAGCGACTGAGCGAAGGTAGAATATCATTGTAAACTATGTAATTGTCAGATGGCAAGATTTTTGTGAAACGGTTGCCAAGTACACGCTTGGAAATTGTTTCAATTGGACATTGATTAAGAATCGTTGGTTTTCTGATCAGTAATCACCAGCATCCGGGTATAGTTGTCGTGGTGACTTTACTTCCTGACTAATGGAGCGGTGGCGGGGACGTGTTGCCTTGGTTACCGGGGCATCGGAAGGTATAGGGGCTGCAATCTCGCGGGACCTGGCTACGCATGGGATGGTTGTCTTCGGATGCGCCCGTAACACCGACAAAATACAGGTAACTTCTCGATGTGATAATATGGATATATTAGACTCTCTGGGAACAATGTCCCAAAGAAAAGGCATGCATTATGTTACATATGAAATACATGTACTTATTAAAAATCAAAATGTTCAAAACTTTCATTATTAGTTTTGCGATCAAAGAAAAAATGTGTTATAAAATATTCCATATTCCATCTACATGTGTAGGCCTGTAGAACTTTTAAACATTTTCGATAACAGAATCTGTCCGAGTCGCTGCCGGCCGGGGCAGGACGAGTTGTCCCAGTGCAGTGTGACTTGAGGCGAGAGGACCAGATAGGCGCCATGTTTGCGCGCATCCAGACCGAGGCTGGGCGTCTGGACGTGTGTATCAACAATGCTGGACTGGCGCACCCCGCTTACCTGTGTGACGGCGCCACGGAACACTGGCGGGAGATGCTCGAGGTATGATTGTCATGGGTAAGGGGGTCCTTAGACTCCTTACTACCATCCGGGTGATAGTAAGGACATGCAAATAACTCACAGTCTGCTTGTGGCAAATTAACGTTCCAATATTATGATAAATTTGTTTAGATATCATTATGATGTACATAGCGTTCATAGCGAGCCAATCGCGAAAGTTAGGAATTTTTAAATATGAACGTTGGATAAAAACATTCATTCATTCAATAGGTTTACTGCATATGTCTGCTTGTCTCTAGAATCCTACTGAATGATCATTCAGGTCTTGCAAAAATTTCGCTGAATATTATAATGAATGTCTATCCAGGTAATCATCGTTCATGGTGATGTCATTCGAACCAAATCGGTTTTACATTGGTGCAACATTAGAATGATTATACCGAACTGAACTTGGAACGCAATAAAATAATCATAATAATTGATCTGACTGGCAGGTGAATGTTCTTGCCCTGTCCATCTGTACCCGAGAAGCTGTCAAGCTGATGGCTGCCAGCAATGTCAAAGATGGCCACATTATCCACATCAGCAGGTACAGTCAAAATCTAAAAAAACAATATTATCAAGTTTTACCAGAAATAGTTGTTAATTTGATCAGGGGTAGTAACATTTTTTGGACGCTGAATGTTTTTGGGGATTCAGTTGTGTTCGACCAACTGAAATGTTTGCATCGTGATATAAACTATTTACACAGTGGCCACACTATTTGCATAGTGCTAAAATTTTTTGCATGAAATGTATGTATCAAGGTGAAAAAAAGCACCATGATGGAGACTACTCGCGTGCATATGCATCAAATTGTGGAAGAATAGTTGATGCTAATAGAGCAAATAGAGAATATAAATGATAAGTGTTGTGTACAAAATCCAGAACAGTTTAGGCTCAGGTTTTCGAACTGAAGAACTGACCACATGTTTTGAACAGTACAACTGGATTTTTTCCCTACAGCTTGGGCGGACACATGGTTTATGACGGAGACAGCAATTTTTATGCATGTACCAAGCACGCAGTCAGGGCGCTGGCGGAAGGACTCAGGCGTGAACTGAGGACTAGAAGCCCGGATACCAGGATCACGGTGGGTAAACAATACATGCAAACTCACACACAATGAGGATAAAAATACCACATACTAGTACCTGGTGATAATTAAATCTCTGTTGCATCAAGCTATTAACATCGGTACCACTGGATTTTGATAAGGGCAATATGATAGCTAAAAGTGAAACATTTTGCAAAGCTTGATCGAATTTTTATTTCCACACTGGGCCAGGTTGATTCCAGTGTGTGAAATATGTACATACCTTCAACTCCATCAATATAATCGTGAAAATCATTACAATTGAGTGGTACACAAGTATATAACGTATATGTGGATAACCGGTACGATGCATTCTTGGTGCACTCTTCGAGAGCTGTGAACTAACATTTCTTCACAATTTCCAGTGCATAAGTCCAGGGCTTGTTGTCAGCGATTTCAGAGCGCGCAAGTATGGGCACGATGAAGCCACCATCAAAGAAAAAACTCCATCTTTCAAGGTGTGAATAATCATATATATTTAAAAGTAACTTGTCTTGTTTGTCGACAATATTTAAAATATTATCTACAATGTATTCAACTGGTAATGCGCGTGATTTTCTTAGGAACTGGAAGCTAAAGATATATCCGATGCAGTGGTGTATGCACTGTCAGCTCCACAACATGTACAGGTAAAGCAATTGGAAATACCCTTAACATCATGTGCCTATGTGGTACCGATATTCGAATTAGGGGGTGGAGTCAGAGTTCCGATTCACTATTTGTGTACCAGCTTTGTTATTATGTATTAAATAAATTGAGAACAATATCAAATAGTAGAACAAAAAAATGTGAAACCAAAACGATATGATGCCAATAATAGTATTAGACCATTTAGTTTATACTTTCTTTCAGATTTTTGATGTGCTTCTCCGACCTAATCACCAGTCTGTTTAGACTTCCTGGACAGCACCTATTGGAAGGATCGTGCGAGATCTAAATTACGGACAAAACTATACTAAAGTTCACATGTCAGTGAAACACGCTTTTTGGCCATAGTTTTGTTTTGGATAATCAAATTAACTTGAAATTTTGTATGTCTTAATTGGGTATCATGCCGTAATTTTTCACCGAATTTCAGAGTTCTATTTCAAAATTTGAAAAAGTTGGTAATCTACCCCAATGTTAAATTTCAGCCCCACAATGGAATTTCAGGGTCTGCACACAAAAACGGTTTTTATTTGATGTTTGAGTTATATACTGATTCAAAATAAACATGTTTACTTAATATACACTGCGACTATGCCTTCCGACTTTAAATCAAAGCAATAAATTCATTCTGTACTGGCATAAACATCATAAAAGCCCTGAATTTGTTGGAATTTGTTTGATCCCAGTTTGGACTGAAATGTAACATTGAGGTAGATTGCCAACTTTTTCATTTCTTGAGATAAAATTCTGAAACTCTGATGAAAAATTACGGCATGATACCCAATTAAGACACACAAAATTTCAAGTTGATTCGATTATCCAGAACAAAGCTATTGCCAAAAAGCGTGTTTCACTGCCAGATGACTTTGACTTTAGTAATTGTCTGTTTTGATGTTTATATGTTGCCAGTATGTGAGCAGTAAGACTAGTTTCGGATTGCAAATTGCAGGCATGATGACTTTGAAAATCTAAATGCTGCGGCAAAATTGTTCACATGCATGACGTAATCTCGTAAAACTTGTATTATTCTGCTTCTTCTGAAACGAAGACGAGAAATAACGATGTATTGTTGTATTGTGATTCTCGTATACTTGTAATGTGATCGTGTACGTGTTCTTGTATTTACTAACATCAACAAATAAACTTGGTTCGGACATGATGACGGCTCATTAATTCAATATGTTTCAGGAGCGCTATCGATCGCATTCAAATAAAACTGTGTGCAACAATAAATGGAATGTATGTGTTGATCAATAACTATGTAGAACGCCGCAATGATATGTGGGTCCTGTCTTCGTTTCACGTCGACATACTCGTGGTGTAGCCTTCGGACCACATGTTATAATGTACACAACACACTACTTGATATATTCGGGTACATTGCATATCGATAAGGCCCCGTCATGTATGCTATGCAAAGTACACGCGCATTTGTGATGGTCTGAAGTGTATGGTATATCTTTGCTGTTCGCGTTGTGAACTGTGTTCTAATAGTCAGATAACAAAGTACACTTTTGGAAGACAGTCGGCGTGGATGCGGAGCCGCTGGTTGCCCAGTTAACAGGGCGTTGAAATCACCTACCATTCGCTGTGGTTACGCTAGTCCCTACCGATTGCCTTGGCTACGCTTGTACCTGTTTACTCTACTGTTGCCGTGGTTACTCTAGTGTTGGTGGGATGGAGCGGTGGCGTGGACGTGTTGCCTTGGTTACCGGGGCCTCAGCCGGTATAGGGGCGGCAGTTGTACGCGATCTAGCTACACACGGAATGGTTGTCTTCGGATGTGCACGTAACACCGAGAGCATACAGGTACTATGTTCATCTACATATTAGAATCTCCAGAAACAAGGTCAAAAACTTGCATAATATCTACATACCTAGTATTACACGGGTCAATCATAAATCCAAATATTACCACTCATTATTTCGAACGTAGAACTATCAATAATACAGCTATAATAGGTGACTGATCCACGTCAGGTGTTACTATTCACCACCAGCGTCCAAAAAAGTCATAATATATTTGAAAGTACAAGGCTAAGTCAGTTTGGATATTATCAGTGTTTTATTCATGAATTGGGCATATCAATAACAGAAGCTGTCCGAGTCGCTGCCGGCCGGGGCTGGACGTGTTGTCGCGATGCAGTGTGACTTGAGGCGAGAGGACCAGATAGCCGCCATGTTTGCGCGCATCCAGAGCGAGGCTGGCCGTCTGGACGTGTGTGTCAACAATGCTGGACTGGCGCACCCCGCTTACCTGTGTGACGGCGCCACGGAACACTGGCGTGAGATGCTCGAGGTATTGTTGCGCTGAGATCATAGTGAGCCAACTCTCCGTGATATGTGAATTAAAAGTAGAAAAGCAGAATCATCTGCATCATGAATATAATTATATATTATAACAATCAACACAATTCTCTTCAATGTGTATACAATAGATTTGATGATTGAAGTTTATTTACGAAACACCATTTTGAATTAAAACGTTAAACGATTTGTGGTTACGAAAGTATATCGATGTGGTTAATGGCTGATATATTAGAACAAAATGAAAGCGACTCAATGATGGAAGGATCTATTTGCTGGCAGGTGAATGTTCTTGCCCTGTCCATCTGTACTCGTGAAGCTCTCAAGCTGATGGCTGCCAACAATGTCAAAGACGGCCACATCATCCACATCAGCAGGTACAGCTGAAATATTCTGAGATCTTCAGCGTTATCCTTAGTAGCTTCCTTAGCGTCTGTTGCCAAAATCATTATGAATTCATTATTAAATTGTTGTTCACCAACAAATTGAAGCCATATGCATATTTTCAAAATGTAAGAAAGATGTATTGATTGGTCTGTTGTTCGATAACTTCCCCATGACTGAAATACCAGAAAATACAGTCAGGTTCGTGAAGGCTATTTTCAATAACGTCAGTCGTGTAGTTTGACAACCGGCCAGTGTCATTACTAGTATTCAAAGCCTGTAATTGTTCGATCAATTGAGTACAGCATGTCGGGTTATCGATTGGAAGACGGAGACGGAAGCTTCTACGCTTGTACCAAGCATGCGGTAAAGGCGCTGACAGAAGGACTCAGGCGTGAATTGAGGACTAGAAGCCCGGATACCAGGATCACGGTGGGTATCCAGTATGCACATTGTACTGAAAAGTGAAGTCCTGGTAAATATGCAAACCTGATATTCAATTCAATTGAATAGTTTATTTCAAACTTTCGTTCATAATACATGTAAAAACATAACAGGAGTAATAAAAAGAAGATGTATATAAAAAAAACAATGTGACAATGAATGAATGAATGAATGAATGAGTAACACATGTACACAGTACACTCAAACATACAGGACACTATTCCACCATCCCCATTCACCCGAACAATATGTTATACTGATATATAGATACGGTATTCATTTCAAACTGTAGTTTTAGAATATTAAGATGTAGACTTGGTCTTCTATTCAAAACTCGTCTGTCTGCTCGACGTAATATGAGCAGTGGCTATTGAACGGATGTGAGGCAGTAAGTTAGAAGCATGCGGCTTCCCATAACACATGGTGGTCGCTACGTGGTGGTCGCTCACTGGCATTGTTGCGTTGTTCTGTGAATAAGATGATAATGATCATGTTTCTGAAAACATTCCAGTGCATAAGTCCAGGAAATGTAGAGACTGAGTTCACAGCTCGCAAGTATGGACACGATGAAGCAATCGTCAAAGAAAAAACATCACCCTTCAAGGTATGTATAAAGTGGACACTGCGTTTTTTACTGCAAGTATCTTGTCTGATTCACTGATAATGTGAATGTTATGTTTCCTGGGCTATCCATTCGTATGTTTCACACAGGAATTGGAAGCCAAAGATATTTCCGATGCAGTGATATATGCACTGTCAGCTCCGCAACACGTACAGGTAAGTGTTGATCGAATATTGGTATAGGGCTGGTAGGTCACGTCCCGTCACAGTGTGATTTTGGTGGCTAACAAACATGCACGTTTTGTTCAATAGAACTGCAATTAGAATTCAAACTCTCAAGTAAGACAGATGGTGCAAGTTTGTTCGTCACCAGAATCACACTGTAGCGTCAGGTGACCTACAGGCCCTATTCGAAATGTATTCCGCTACCGACCTGGAGTTTGTAGCTACATGTACGTACCGATCTGGTGTTGTTAGATCATTACACCCAACACTCTATTTGAAAGCTTGATATTTGTAGTTATATTGCCACATAGTTTGGGAAATAGTAGTAAACCATATAATATTCGACTCTAGCTGAAGCATTGAGGTGAAATCAAACCATGTGCTGACGATGTGACAAATCTAGATTCACTTGAAGGGAAATCTGAATAATTTTTTTTAGATATACAATATATTTAAAATCGATGGCGTTTGCCTATACTTCAAGTTATAATATATTCATATCATGTGTTCTTTTCCCAGATTTTCGATGTGCTTCTCCGACCTAATCACCAACCTACGTAGGCTGAATGGACAACACCTAGTCGAAGGCATACCTGATAGCTACGAACTGGTCACTTGTCTGGGATACGATAATTCTTTCAAGAACAGATCTAAATTGTCAAAATTCAAAGTATTTGGACTGAAGAATCGTCAACAGCATTGCATTAGAATAAACCCAATACAAATTCTCAAAATGAACTGAATTCCAATTATTACGATGCAATTATTACGATTCCAATTATTACGATGAAAATCATTTCATGTGTTTGTGCAGATCGTACTATATTCACACATCATCAGACATGAGCACATATGACACGGGACACATCTCCGTCAACAAAACTACATTTATCGAATCAAAAATACAAGCACCTTACGCAGACATTCTAGGACTTCCACGATTCGTATCATCCTTCATCTCTGAGCTCCGCGTGGTCTGTCGGCCTAATTTAGCCTAGCTACCGTGCACACAAGTGGCCAAAAACATCATTCATTCATTCATTCTTGGACTTCCGCTATGTCAGAACTTCAAACCAAATGAAATGGAATTACACGAGAGCATAATTAAAGCGGACTGATCAATCGATTCACGCAAAAAATGGGTGATCGAATTCCCCATTCATGATAATCAACGTGAACAGTAAAGAACGATAACGGACCGACATCACATGGACCACACAAGAGACGACACTGGACAACACAGCGGGCATTGAAATTTCTGAATAGTTTTGAATAGTTACTTCATATGTGACCACAAGTAATATATGGTAAAATGCCAAGATGGAGCTTACCGTCTGGTTCCCAGGCATTGATGGCAGCCACCACGGAGAAAAGTACCAACAACTTCATCTGGGAAATATATAAAATGAAGAAAATAGTAAACTGCAAAATAGTAATGAATTGCACGTATCTGCCCTAGCAATTAACCCCAATGATGGAAGGTTTTGTCACGCTGGTCGATGCTTCATTCTCAATAAATACTCATCAAATTAAACATATTTCAACACTGAGTGTGATTCAAACCGTTATCATTGCTTCGATCGCTATGAATATCAGAAATTATGATATGAACAAAACCAGGTCCGGCAGAACTCATGAAGTCGAGAAAAATAGCAAATATTCATGTAAAGACATTACTAACCTTTGCCTATTTTCGAGTCCTGTGGTATATTACCTGCCCCTCTTCGCCTCTGTTTTATACCCATGGAGTCGGCCTGAGAGGCGCCTCTCCAACAATCTGCTGACCACTGCTGTCAAAACAGCTCTGGCAACCGAAGATTGATGTCCGTGTTTGTTTATGGTTCACCTCAAAATACGAAACTTAATCCGGGGAAATCGAGCCTCTGACGTAGGTAATCATCAATTATCGTGTCGAGGAAAGATGGCTAGCTATTGGGACCGATCAATTTTTTGGAACACCAGTGCTTGACGTACAACTAATGAGCATTTGATTGTCCTAAATTAATTTCACATCAAGTAATTGATTCGCATTAGTTCGAACCATGTTTCAGGTAACATATGCCTAAATCATATAGCGCATCTTACGATAAACAGATGTGTATGTTTCTAAAACGCCCAGTACAATTTGCAGGTGTGTTGGAGTTTTTTTTTCACCTTTCTAAATTGATCATTGTATATACATCACAATGGCTTATAAGTAATATTGTGCAAAAAAACCCCCAAAAACCCGAAACATTATTTCTTTTTTTTTTTTTCTTCTTCTTCTTCTTCTTCTTCTTCAAAATAATCATGGCTTATAAACGATTGACATAATTTACGGGGATATATAACATAACTTAATCACGACATTCACTCAATTGTCCTTGATCGGTGTCAATGCTCCAGGGGTGATTAGATGGAATGGGTATCGTAAAATCGCGCTTATAAGGACACTGACCTTACATTCGCATCTATACGTCCCATATATTCGAGTATAAGGACGTGCCCTTTAACCCACAACGTTTAATTTTCAACACCACAAAACCAATTTGCAGTTTTTATGTCCATTATTCGACACAAAAAAAACGCAGTGTAAATAGTAACTCCCGTGGTACGTCACACGTTTTGTGTGAGTAATTTCTGTGCGAAGGGTTCTATTCGGTAAGCAGAAATCCATTGCAAGTATTGTACCTTCAGTTTACCATTATTCAATATAATCTGAAGATACACCTGGATTAACTGTTGATACTCCGTGTATATTGGGTTCTACATCACTAATTTGTCTCCTGCTATTCCCCTTCTACCATATAATAATATTTACAAGTAACCTACAGTGGAGGTTAGACCTGTCTATGTCTATGCAATATGACCACAACTGAACTACATAATGAATTTGAAATGTTCACATAATAGCCTCAAACTCGATTGATGTAATTCACAAAAATGCTGGCGTTGCAATAATCCCAGCGATCCCGCTTTCGTCCTTGAATTGTACGACTATTTTGCAAAGTGGCACTTTTGTTTGTGTCTATACATACACTTCTTTGTGTCTATACATACACTTCACCTATAAGTTTTCCCGCAATCGCAACGATTTACCATGGAACCATGCTTGGCGGCTTTATGTTCCTTAAGTGACTGAACTGATCCAAAACTATTCTGACAAACGTCACATAATGAGGGATTTTCGCCCTTGCAACCGGCTTGGTGGCGGATCATGTTGGATTTGTTGTTGAATGATTTGTTGCACTGAGTGCAGGTGTAGGGCTGGAAACTGTGGTGTGAATTGACATGATTTGACGACGAACTTAGCTTTGCAAATCACGCACTCGTAGTTTGAACAGTGTGTGTGTGTGCTTTTTTATGTGCACGGACAGTCCCTAGTCTTGTTCCATATGTTGCTGAGCAATATTGGCAAATATATTTTTCACCCCTATGCTTGACGTTCATATGACATTGCAAGTCGTATTTCTGGTGGAATTTCGCTTGGCAGTCTGAGCTTGTATATCTCTTTTCAACATCATGATTTGCCGAATGTCTTTTCAGGTTCCAAGGCGACGTGGTAGTATATGTACTCCCTGGCAGTTCACAATGGAGCGTTGTGCGAACCTTTGGGATATGGTCAGTTGGGGTCGCACTGTCAGCATCTTTAACCGGGGTGCTGGTGAAAGGCACCGGATGATTGTCACTTGAGGGACCAGCAATTTCCTCCTCGTAGGACATGTTGAGGTCGTCAATCACGGACGCTTCTGTGGCAGCTATTGACATGATAGTACCTTCCATTCCTACAATCTCCATCTGAAAAATAAACCGTTAAAATTGTAATGAATTACTAAATGCGCTAAATTACTACATTTCTACTCTGCCCCCCCCCCCCCCCCCCCCAGCCCCACTCCCGCCTAAATTTCCCCCGTATATGACGGTCAAATGATAGCGCAGGTTTACATTAACGTTAAAACTTCTGCGATGTGTTTATATTTATAGACGCAATGAAAATACACGCACATCTAAAATGCGCAGGCATGCCTAATTAGATTCATCACTAAGCCAATAACAGCCAAATATGTATATATGAGACCTGTGGTGTGTAGTCATATGTGGGTCCGAAGGCATCTGATAGCAGCATGGTGCGACTGTAGCATAGGACTATATCCATAGATATTCGAGTAGTCGCTAGTCACATTTTGTATTCTTTTGACGACACCCATATCTCCATTGAACACGTGCGTTTTCAACAGACCTAAACCGACAATTACCAATCTCATGTGTGACTTTGGATCATATTACATTACGAAAACATCACAATAACACAAGACCCTTATCATAAAAAACTCGGTAAAAATCCAGGGCGCTGCGGTAACAATCATGGGCATCATAGAAATCGCTCGACAAAAATCACATGTTCCTTATTTTCTTTAAGGTGTTTATGGCATATAAATACAGGCGCATTTCATTTTGAAAATGTAAACTAATATTCTTTGAATACTGGTATGCGTTTCTGTATTTTTTGGTCACATGAAAATATCATAAACAATGTGATATTGATGTATCAATAACCATACATTATCAACAATAACCTTCGGCAATTTTACCGTACCATAGTGGCTAGAAGTACACTATTTGACAGTAAACTTCACATCTAAGTATTTTAGGGACATACTATTGTGATTATTATGATGAATTCCACCATACAAGATTTTACTTTGGTTGTTTGCCGCATGTCACTCGTCAAAAATAATGGGCAACTCGTCAAAAATCGCGGGCTAAACTCGTCAAAAATCGGCCTACTCCTCCCCAGTGGGCATAAACACGGGCGCTGGATTATGCACTGGTCTTTGATTCCAAGTTTCTTTTTCATGAGATTGGCTGAGCGATTTGCTGCCTCCTAAAGGGTGATGGGGTGTTTGAGCATGAAATACCTATGTGTGAAATAATTCAGTGTGACAGCATCATTACGAATAGCCCACAATTTTCAAACTGACCTGATGGGCCGTGAAATCAGTAACAACGGGTCGTTGAGTCATTGTTGTTCGGTCCGTTGACCGAAAACAATCTTCTGAGAGATTGACATGGCCACCCTGCAACATATCTTAAGTCGGTGACTGACCTAGTTCTTTTGTCTAGGGGTCAGGTCATGTTATTGTCACCGACTTGAGCTGAGATTTTTTGGACGTAAGATCGACACACGGTAAGAGAAATGCAATTCCTGCAATATAATGCATACTTATGGTAACTGAGGGGCAGGATACGATGTCCGAGATACTACTGCCCATTTGTGTGCTTCACAGATATTAGTCGCGGTTGATATTCCCTAGAAATAATGTTTCTTCCGTCAATATTTACCCCAATCCTGACACGATGATTTTCCAAATCTTCTGTACATTATATTTCAATAATTTTCACAGGGCAGTTAATATAATACTCTCAAGTTTCATATATCCTGTGCATATGCACCAATAAATTATAGATTTATTATAGAATTATTCCTTTGCACATAATGGGCAAAACGATACGACAAAGGCAGAGTTTGACCTCTATTGTGTAGCAACATATTTGACATGGAATACTAATCATGCCAATGCATTTGGGCGCCAAAAATATGATTTAACGCCCAAAAATATTGATAAAAATTATATGTATCCTCGAACATCAAACTGTTAATATTACATTATCTATGTCCGGGCTTAAATTTCTAACATGTTTTCGTTTTTGCCCATTGTTCAATGATGGTTTACGTTATCATGAAACATGACACACGTCTCCTCGAAGAAAATAGGCATTTTCTGACCAAAATTTGAACTTTCACCCAAAAGATTGGAAAACAAATCAATCTACCCCAATATTTAACTTGAGTCCCAAATATGTCGGAATTTGAGAATATCGGGGGTTTGGTCAAGGAGACCAAAAGTATTGTTGCTAGTTTCAACCGCAAAACCTGTATATATTCGGGTGCATTCTAGCCAGAAATATAAGGCGACTCAAAGATCAAGCAAGCGCGCAAAACTGTGAACGTATCCATAAATTCCATGATACGGCTGGGATTATCATTGAGGTAACTGGACAACGTTTTCCATTTGTGAGATAGCAATTTGAGAATGGTAGAAAGTTGCCGTTTGACTACAATGTCAGGTGAAGTGTGAAAAGTTCCTCAGCATAGCATATCTCATAGCGTCGCTGAACTATCGGCGGAAAAAGAACAAGCTGAAAAAGTATATATTGTTTTCACTTCACTGAATGTGAAGATAACACAAAACTCGAACACAAGGACACAGGTTATCTGCTGACCATGATCGTTTTGAGAACTTGCATCGAAATTGATATAATATACAAATGAGCCAACATGCACACAACTAAATTTTTTTTAAATAAACAGTTTTGAACATTACAACTTGCTTGAAATAAGTTACACAAAATGAATCATTTTGGGCTGCCCATATTTTACTAATCGTTTTCAAAAAGGAGTGAGCGAGGTGCAAACTGTCACCTATTTTCAAGGGGTTGTTCACACTAAAAGTCAACATATCTGACCAGTTTTGTTCCGTCCACGTTTCTTGTTGGTTTGCAACTGCGTTATCCGCATATGTATCCATTATTCGGCATATACATGTATGACTTTGCCTGCATGTAAAAACGTTGGTTTTGGGTACATGATGATTGCAAAATGAGGTGTCATAATGTTCCACACAAGCGGTTGATCAGTTTATCTTGATGAATAGATCGGACATTTGAGTTCAACACAGGAGTACTTTTTGTTTCAGAAAGCATCATACTTAAGGCTATTGCAGACTGTTTCCCAGAGTAATGATACAATGCTATGATACCACACAGATTGCATGTGAATGCCGTCTATACTCCACTCTAGTCGACTTGAGGAAATGTTCAATAGATCCAGAAACGCAAACTTCCCACTGTTTGTATCCAGCAAATCGTCCTTGATCAGGGAAAACAATTGGTGATTCATTTTATCGATCTTCTGACCCGCCAACACGTCATCAAATGTTCGATTGATCCATTCTGCAGATTTACGCGGACTTTCAAATTCACTAAAAGTAGGCATGAATATGACCTTCGTAGTTTTAGGGAAGTACGTTCTTATCATTCCAAGGCAGTACTTCAAATCAATTAGAAATCTCTCATTTGGCAATTGCTTGGCGTGGTTGAATGGCAGAAATGCGAGGAAAATATCCGGATAGCGACCCTTGAGAAAGTACTTGAAAAGGGTTTCCTGAGAAGTTGGCGACCAGAACCTCCTCAGTTCCCGTATTTGGTCCCTCTTGTGGACATGGATCTGTACGGTGTCGTCCACGAGCATGTCCATGGAGATATGCTCGAAGATTACAGACTGGTTCGGGTCGGAGTACAGTTTACACTTATGCTGTTGTCCTCCACATCCTTTACAGAAGCGAATGTTGACTTCGATAAAGTTCTCCCATGTACTCGCGTTCTTCGGGGAGCTACCACTTGGCTGGTAGTATTTCTTATCGGGATAGAACCCGGAGTCAGCGATCCTTTCTCTCCTGGTTTCCTTGCAATGCAGCTTCGTGTTGACGCTCTTCTTGAGCGCCATGTAGTAACGCTGGGCATTGGAGTCGCCCATAGTCATGATCGTTTTGATTTTATGTGACGCAAGGCATTCAGAAACCATGCTTCGATTCAACCGACGGTGATTAAACTTGCAGATATTTGGTTGGAAATAGGGTGTTGATGTATTCAGAAACCATTTCCCATCGCCTGGAAAGTAATTATGGGCCGCGTTGAGCGTTCTGAACAAAGCAAATGTACACTCAGCATCACGGTTTTCTGTAATTACTTCTTCGATGATATCCTTTGGTATAACAAGTCTCGGGTTCCTGATGGTTGAGTATGATGAGGAAAGTGGGCTTTTGTTTGAGTGATACGTTATGATTTCCACCAGCAGCAGTGCGGCCAGGACGACAATACACAAGGAGACACATGTTTTGAAGCGCAGATTACGACGGGGGACTTGAAGCAAGTGGCGTGCACATGTAGATACCAACATTTCTTTCTGCAATGAAAAGATTTCAACATTGCCAACTGGTGATATTTCAATTGAATACCAATGCGTAGTGAGTTTTGATATAATAGTCGTAGAATATTATGATATATTTATGCCTACCAAGTGGCGAGTATACTCACCTACCCTGTCAGTATACGAGCACACATGTATGGAGAACGATCTGATCTATATTGGTAGATTTCTGTGTATGTATCCACACTGATTCACATATAGCATTTCGACCTATTAGGTAGATAATACATGTCGAGTTCATGCAAAGGAAATCGGTGAACCTGTCACTACAACAACACTTATTGACACAATCCGCTTCAAACGTTTAAGGTGCGCTATGAGCACATTAGTGAGCTATGGTATGTTTGAGTTGGTGCTAGGGGCCTATCTAGCCAATGAGGGGGGTTAGATCACCATGGTGAAAGTCGAATACCGCACCTTACCTTAAACGGGTGCACGTGAAGTAAAGGAGAAGGCCTAAGGTTGAGGTTTTTGCCTTCAAGAGGGCCCAGCGCGCGGGCCCTCTTGAAGGCAAAGACCGAAACTGCAGGTATAGTGCATTCACCTACATAGTGAATGCACCACCCCCTCCAACAACCTATACTCGGATTTTTCTAACTCGTTTACACTGTTTTTTCGCCAATATTTCTGTGATGGTGAATGCTACCGTTCTATAACTTGGCATACTTCACCTAGGAGTCACACGGCAATTTTCTATCAAATTTCAGACAACTGTCGCGAAAATTGAAAAAGTTGGCAATCTACCTCAATGTTAAATTTCAGCCCAAAACGGGATCTCGAGAATCTGGGCATTTTCGAGGAATTTGTCCTATTTACATCCATCAGGATTCGAAATATTCTTGTACTTTGAACCAGAAGAAACACTGGGATCTAATCAGTCAAACATGTTGATTTTGAAACATTACTCCGCTACAAAACCGAGCAAATGCACAAAATTGTGTGCGGGTCCAGAAATTAAATAATAGGGCTAAATTTAACATTGGGGTAGATTGCCAACTTTTTCAATTTTCGCGATAGATGTCTGAAATTTGGTAGAAAATTGCCGTTTGACTCCCAGGTGAAGCATGCCTAGTTATAGAACGATAACGTTAAGCATCACAAAAATATTAGCGAAACACAGTGTAAACGAGTTAGAAAAATCCGAGTATATGTCCCCGCCCTCACCCCAACCACTCAGCACACTGTATACAGTAACACGCTACATTTTTGGGGTCAAATATTCAACTGTTTCTCTATTCAATAGGATTAAAATGGTGCGAGACGGATTATATGTTATGTTTTCACTGGACGAGTAGTACTGAGCAGCGTACATTATTTGTGTCCGATTTGCAAAACAGTTCTCAAATGCGGTGAAGTGGAACCGAGAATCCCGATCAACAGCAGGTGAAAACTGCAAAGCGCTGCGTTAGACTCAGACTCAGATATATACTACATGTAGTTCCATTCAAATGCGTGTCCCAGTTGACCGACGGCTACAGTTCAAGCGCTTCGGATTGAATGATTTTCTGGTTGTTTCGCTGAGTGCGTTGAGTTGTTCTTTCCTCCCGGGTAACTCGATCATGAATATTGCTCAAATGAAATATTATTAATGGAAATACGACAACAGACGCGCCCGCTTTTGTCACAGTGTGCATGTGCACTTGAAGTTGCTAAATTTATGCATGCATTCTCTAATAATTCACTGCCCGCCGGAGTGAGTTCTATGTTTGTCAGCACCCACCACGTGCATGGCCATAATACACGACAAAATATACACCATCTTTTCCCCCGTACCAAAATCGTTTCGCATGGCATAATTCATACAGGTCCTCGGATATGGTCTGCTTTGCCAAGCATGACTCAATCAATAACAAAGCGTAAATCTTTTGCTAGAAAAGTCAAGTTCAGCTTGCTTGAAACATACGACATTCAATGATTGATAATATACTATAACTTTTATGAAATTAAATAAAATTCACTATTAATTTATCGGATTTGAATTATGATAACAATATTTAATTGCTTCTCAGGCTCCTGTGTGCATAGTGTTTTCTTTTAGCTATTGTCATGGTATATATGATGCGTTTATGTGTGTGTGAATTGTGTTCTTGTCCATTGTGCGTGTTCCGTGGGGGTGGGTGGGGGGGTGTTGGAGTGGTTGTAGGGTATGGTGTGTGTGTGTGTGTGTGTGTGTGTGTGTGTGTGTGTGTGTGTGTGTGTGTGTGTGTGTGTGTGTGTAGGTGGTCTGTGTGTAGGTGTGTTTATCATCGGATGGCTGAAAATGCGCGATTCTGATTGGTAAATTCCCCGACAATACCACGCCGTATTTGGAGAGCTGTGACGCAACCCCACGATATTTTCTGTATCGTGGGCTTCAGGCGGGTAATATGGAATGGCGTTTTAGAGAGTTCCATATAAACCAATGATAAAATCGTTACCATGGACTTCACACCCCAATACGGCAGGATATCTGCCTTCAGTCAGCATATCCCACTCGGCCTGCGGCCTCGTGGAATATGGTGACTTCAGGCAGATATCACGCCGTATTGGGGTCTGAAGCCCATGATAACTAATAGTGTGTGTGTGTGTGTGGGGGGGGGGGGGTGATTAGTTTATCCTTTGTGTTATGGGTTTTGCTTTTGTTCTTGTTCTCTATTTTTTCCCCCTGGGAAGTGTGTATGTGTGAGACTCTATTGAGTGTGTCCGACTTGTTTTGGTAATTTCAATCGTTTATGTGTAGTTAAGTAATTGTCTTTTTTTCTGTGCTTTTTTTTCAATTTGTGTTTATGTTATTGTGGATGATTGATCCACAATTATGGAATGGGGTGTATTTAGTCTTGTTTGTGTTTCCATCGATTCTGTGTCATGTTTTAGTTGTATCATAATTGTAAGGCTTAAGTATTAATTAAGTAATTAAGTATTAACAAACTATTATATATGTAAGTTAAGCGTTTTTAGCCAATTGTATATGTTTCATTTTAATTTAGTAGTTATTGTACATAAGTTTGCATATTGCACCTTCCCAAAGGTATTATGCACATCTATATTTCCTTTCACTGTAATACTGTATATATGTCATTCTGTTTATAGATGCACAACCCTTATGGTTTTTGGATAATACCGCTTCAAATGGCGCTTTTTCGTTACAATTTAAATCTCTTTTGTGTAATCTTTGCCTTTTGAAGAAAATAAACACTTACTTACTTACTTACAGTAAGCTCCACGGTAACGCTCCGTGATGTGGGAATGTAACATTCGGATAGTCAAACGGGATATACAAGCGGCTACAGTGCACGGTGATGTGATTATCATGGTCCATAACTGGAATATTTGCTATATAAGACAGCAGAGCGCCATCTACTTGAGGACGTGAATTATTTTGTGAGGATATATCAGCAAATACCAGTAAACAGGCGAGTATGAACTGATTTTATTTCAACAAAATTAATTTTCTGTTCCTTTCTGCATCGACGGATACGCTTTAGGCCCGTATAAAAACTGATATCAATTTCATGGTTTAATCATTTCATTAGAAAGAGGACGATCTATATATTACAAAATACATTGCAGCCTAATCCAAGATAACATTTACGATTGCAAACCCTTATTTTTTTAAGTCGTTTACACCAAGAATGATGGGGTCAAAATTAGTATTGGGGTAAATTGCCAACTTTTTCATTTTCTCTATTAGAAGTTGGAATTGGGTAGAAAATTGTCGTTCGACTCTCAGGTAAAGATCTATGCGAAGTCATATTAGGATACCATTTGCCATCGCAAAAAAAATACCAGCAAAAACGGTGTAAACGGGTTAGAAAAATCAGGGTATAAATAGCTATAAATGCACCCCGAAAATACATTGTAATGCTACAATTATAAGGACAAACCAAACATTCACGATTTCATATGCTCGAGTAAAGTTGTTTTCTTAGTTACGCCATTTATGCCTGAAACAACTGGTATGCCCTGTTCAAAATTGTGAATATATACGCTAAATATACACCATTATACTAGATAAGCTTTTTTTGGGTTTTGTATACCTATGTATTTTATTATATTTGCAGGGAATGTGCGAGAGGGAGATTAGATCTGCAGGTATCTGAAGGCTTTCTACACGTAATGGGATATGTGGAATATCACTGGAATATCGAAATATCGAGGATACCATATTCATTGTATATCTTCACACGAGGCTGTCCATATCAAAATATACGATGGATATCGTCTGAACCTATGGACACAAAGTTTTACCATTTGTGACATATGTATATCATGCAAATCCAAGTCATTTATGTGTATTTTATACTGTTGCATTTGTACTTGAGTGAATAATTGTTATCCATTTCACTGTACAATTGTCGTTGCATTTTTAATTGGCAACATGCCAGCATCTACATAGTATACTTTGCCACTGCAGGGATTTGTTCACTGGACCATGACGGGCCCTCTTCAAATAGGCACCTCCCGGAGCGGTGCCTCTTTTAAGAGGGCCCGCCATGGTTCAGTGAACAAGGCATTTCTCACATAGAAGGGGTCAGTGAAACAAAGGAACACAGACGTAATCATTCACTATGTGAATGCTAGGACCCGAGGGTCACGCTTGAGTGACCCTCACAACCAGAAATTCTTATTTTTCGGCAAGCACACGACATATCGATCATGCGGCCAGTCGCCGATCTCACCTACTCACATTGTAACCGATCAGATCTCGTTTAGCTGATATTCGTATCCGCCAAAAGCCCGATAAAATCATTACACATGGTGAAAATAACCTAGTAGTATTTAATAACTTAATCTCGTGTTTTGAGAATATAATAAAAAGGTGGGCACTGAGATTTCCATACCAAAAAAGCGAGTGTTTGTCACGAAAGTGTCTCATAATGCTATGAAGTAGTTTTGACGTCAGGGATGACCAGTTACTGTAACTCACCCGAGGCTCGAAATTCTCGCAGTTTGGAGGGGAAATCACCACACCACACACGGGAACACAATGTCTACCGATGTTTTTTTTAATACAATGTTTTTAATTTCTGGCGTTACATAGTGCATTATGGCATCAACACCTTTGTGACATGGCAACGTTATGAAACTCGGCATAACCAATGAGCTAAATCAAATAGAGGCGCTATGACCCCGACTTCGGTGTGACCTTTTGGCCGCCATATTGGAACGGGCGACGACTGGCAGTATGCCCGACCATTGTGTCGCCTTCAATTGCACAAACAGGCGTGGAAAAGCCGCCGAAATCACATTTCACAGGTGAGAAAATGTTACAACAGTAAATTATAACAATACATTATAGTGTTGATTCAATTTTTCTGTTTTCTAGTATACGATAATGTCAGACATTCCTGTATTATCGCCCACCATCCGCTTGGTGTTGACTATTGGCGTATTACTCAATTTACTGTAGGTCTACAGTTTAATAATGTGTCATAAATCTAGAATATATCACTAGATCATGCAATATGATTTTTGAGGGGCAATTTGCTTGAGAATGATCAGTGCCTCTATCAAAAGATTAAACGTATTCACATCAAGACATATTTGGCTCAGAGGTCGCCAATTCTCTTATGATTGTACAGAACATTCGGGGAGATGAAATTTTGAATTTTAAGTTTTATTGGGCCGAATGAGTTTTCAACGGACAAAGACACTGATGTCAGACACTGATTTTGTATTTTCATCGGTATTGTTATCAATTTACCGAATGATTTACTGGTGAGGATGGCAGGTTAAATAAAAAAAATACTGTACCTCGGGTTAACTCACCTGTCGAAACCGATGGACTGATAACATTGGGGACCCTTGATTTGACTTAAGCTGAACAATTGTCTCTGCTGTCTTGCATATACTTTTCACTTTTGTATTTTTTTGCAATGAATAATGGTGTTACTATATATATGAACACTTGAATGAAGGAAATCCGTATTCTGAGTTTTGATTTCCACAAGATGAGGCTGTGCGATCTCAGTGGGTCAAGGCTGTCAAACGATCAAGGGATGGAGGACGCTTGTGGCAACCGAACAAACGAGATGTGTTGTGTTCGGCACATTTTGATGAGAAATGGATGGACAGAACAGGTCAAACAGTGCGTTTGAGAGCAGGGGCTGTACCGAAGAATTTCGACTATCCAGCTATATATATATCTTACAGGTACAGTATTAGTGTAGATGCTGCAATATCATAAGAATATAAATATGAATAGATTATATCTAGATATATATATGAAATCTTTTTTCACGTCAGCACAGAGTTTGTATGATATCATTGCAGTTGCAGTTCGAGGACATCAACGTTGGCAAAGACCACAAGTCAGCAGTCTGTGGAACCGGAATCTGCGGGAAACATTGCCGATAATGAAGGATATCATCTGCTTGTATGCATACAATAGTTATTGTCGCCTCCATGAGGAGGCGACAAACTCAATTACGATTAAAACGGCCCATGGATAGATGCGTTGGTCCGGTCCTGCAATTGTACCGCAGCATTTATTTTAAAAATTTTAGTGTCAACAAGCAGATCGATGAAGGCAATATTGTCCAGTTTTGTGAATTGTTCCCAAATTTTCTCCATGCCTGACAAGCGCAAAATATTGTGAGTACTTCGACAGATTTTACCGATCAGACAGCGGCTCCCCTGGAATTCCCCGACTCCGTGGGGAAGCTTTGTTGATATCGTCATGGCTTGAGCACTGTTACGATAGATGTCATTTTGAATGAGGACGTATTGCCGACCATTCAAATTGTGATAGTGGTCGGGGGAAAAAAGTTTGTCAAAAAATATTTGTGCATATAACAGATCCCTTCTTATCAACCGATGTACTGTACCCAGTATACTTGCGATCATGAAGGTTTGAACACGATGGAATGGGATAAAGGCATTCGCATAAAGACATATGAATCTCTTCAAATCTACACAATTTTTATGGAATTATATAGGTATGACAGTCAGTTAAAAACAGGCTAAATGGGACGAGTGGTGAAAACACCGTTGTTCCCTGTATCGATTTTCTACTCGGTACTGGTGACAGGGTGCAGAATGCTTTGCGGAAATATATTCTGTAGCGATTTTCCCGTTCGATGCAGTTTGACGAAATGTCACCCAAAAACATGTTGTTGTACAAGTCGAATACTATATGTATAGATGTGAATAATGGAGCCTAAGCGTACAAGTCAAGTTTATGTAGCATGTCTAGCAACGAGCTATCGTGCATAGGGGCTTCGAATTGATCTGGGTCTGGAAAGGGTCTGGAAATTGTTCCATTTTGAGTCTGGAAAGTCCCTGATCTTGTTATTCACAGAATAGTGAAAACTCTGTGATTATAATTGCAGTATGTATGCCTACAGGAATGCAGACTCAAATAAACTTCCCATTCCCCACATTGGAATCGAGCTGTGCGCTGCTAAGAGGCGACACATGTCTTTCACTACATTTCCTGACGCTTACTTGTCCCGGTAATAAACACATTTTTTTTATCAACTGTGATACCAGTTTGGAAAATGGCACATTTGCTCACTCACCAATGATAGTCATTGAGGAAGTCGTTTTTTTTATCTATAATACAGACATGCATAGGCCATTTTTATTTTACAAGTACATTGGGGCATGGATTAAAAATTTCAAATTCTTCGTGTAGTAATGATATTGGGGTTAATAGAAATAGTCATGTATGTGACCAATATTTTCCATTGTTGTTACATTCAGGAGCACAGCTACCAACTACCGGATGCCAAAGATATGAAAACAAGGTTGGACAGGTTGAACGACCAGCGAGAGCACATGGAAAAAGAACTCCGAAACACTAGAGCTCGAGAGAAGAGGGCTCGTGTCTATCTCTTTTGGAAGACAAGCGTCAGAAGAATCTCTTGACTGAAGAACTTCAGGCAAAGCTGACATGATCAAATTTCCAAACTTTTGAGATATTCTCAAATATGCTCATGACCTAAAATTTAACCATTCACTTAATTTTCGTAACTATGTGGAAATTAATGTTATGAATTTGATATTTCAGACTTTCCCATGGATCTTTTTCAAAACCAGTTTCTTCATACACAGAAGAACAGAGAGCTTTTGCCCTGACTTTACATCTTTACGGTGCAAAAGCTTATGACTACCTACGTGATGAGATTGGTGTGCCTTTGCCACATATACAGACACTTTGTCGGTTTGTTCAATATGTTGTTTTTTCATTATTTCATTATTTACAGGAATTTGTGTTTCGGTATGTCTGTCGATGTAAAAAAAAATTGGTTCTCAAAATATATGTGCATTTTGCATGAAATATCGTGTTGATTTTTGTTTGAATTTTGTTCCAGAATTGTCTGATACTGATGACTCGTTACAGTTGGAGTTTTGTTTCGTTGTTCATGTAATTATGCTTTCCAGTGGTAGCAAGGTATATACAGATCTTGATCGATGAGTTATATACTGATCTTGATCGATGATTATCTTGTTATTACATGAACGATGTAAGCCAAGATTTTTTTTCTCTATGAGTAAAAAACCTACTTTATCAATGTTATGCCGAAGTCTATACTAATAACAACAAACTCGTAGTAATTGCTATTAGGCAAGCTTTATTATTGACCGTGAGCGAGAAACGATTGAATGGCAAGCATACGAAGCTGATTTTACTGATTATAGTAGTACAAGGGTAAAACTGGCCCAGGGTAAAAACCTAGAGATAAAAACCTTTGATAAGCCAAAATAGGAAAAAACTCTAGCAAACCTGTTTCCCAGTACAAACCCTTAAACGAAATTTAATGTTTGCTTTGCGAGAAAGCCGCCTAGAATGACCATACATACACTCCAATTTGCCTCAACACTTTAAACTCCGCCCCTTTGGGCTACTCATGCACGACTACCGCCCTGTACACAGGTACAGTCACTCAACTGAGTACTGACCACTACGCCGTGGACACACCTTTAAACGCTACAGACAATAATTTCCCGCTAATCTTATAGAAACGCGGGAAATATTTAGTCTATACTAATAACAACAAACTCGTAGTAATTGCTATTAGGCAAGCTTTATAGAATAAACAAAAGAAAGAGTACACAGTGAAGTAATCATACTTGATCTTAACTTCTAGATACCTAGATTTTTAGTGACCTTCAAACTTGTCGAAACAGTATCTTTGACGTAACGATTAACAGCATCACTCCGCCACCTGCCGTGGCGCTTGAACAACCTTTCATCGATTCCGGCGTCAGCAGCCGCGGTAACTCCACTAGCACGCAAAGAGTGCAAACCGATGTCAAGCTCTTTGGGTACAACTTCATACAAACGAGATAGCAAGGTCTCCCGTACCCTGGTATAACTTAAACGCTTAATTTTACATCTCAAACCTACTTTTGACTTCGTTCTATACATGGCTCTGAACAAAAAATTCGAATCTTTCATATCAATCTCAAACATATTAACATAACGCAACAAAGCATTGTATGGACAAGCAGTAGAACCTGTTCTTGCAATCACCACTTCATTACCATCTCTAAACTGGTCCGTTTTCGATTTTCTTATCTTGATCTTAACATAATCCAACTCAAAACTCACATCTGAGCACATGATACTGCAAAGTTCATCATATCGCAAGAAACCAGCATACGCAGTAACAATCATTGCAAGATCTCTTACAACAGAACATTCTGAAGAGTTAACATACATTTCGAACAATAGTTTAATATGCTCTGGAGAAATAACATCTTTCTTACCACGTCCGATTGATGGACGCCGTTTACTATAAGACAACAAATCCTTGACATAAGGATTATCCGTAGGGTCTACATATTTATACAGATTATGAATCCACTTTATACTGTACACAAATATGGTTACAACAGAATGAGACTTATTGGTGCTGATGAGATGAACAACGAAAAGAGCAACATGCTCTGGACTACATGGTAAGTAAGGTTTTCCGTGCTCTAACATAAAAACCTTAAACTTCTTAAAGTAACACTCGTATTTATGTGTAGTGCTGTTGCTGCGGGCACCTAGCAAAAACCCCGGCATCTTGTGCGCCAATTCCTTGAAATAGACGTCATCCTCCAGTAAGCGAGCCCGTTCCGTCAAGGCTTCAGCCAAACCACTCACAACGCTTGTACTTATCTTGTCGGTTTGACTTTTGCCCGAAGCAGCGACCTGAGTAGACTGGGGACTCTTCCTGCTGTAACAGTCCGCCCTCCAGTGCCCTGGCTTGCCGCACTCGTAGCAAACTCCAGGTCGCCTGGCGTTGTTATTGGACGTTCGTTGCTCCCGCGCTGCTCATGAAGACGCGCTGGCGGTGCTAGCCTGTGGGTCGAACGGTCGCCTTCTACGAGCTTTCAGGGAAGCCTCCTTCATCTTGCGCTTGGCACGTGCTTCAGCCTTGAATATTCGTTTTTCGTCTTCAGAGTTCGAAGCCAGCTCATGAGCCTCATACTCGTCCACGATGCGCCAACCCGCCTCGCTCGAGTCGGCCAACTTGATGTGTTTGTTTCTACGAGTTAGAGCATCCAAGGCATCAAGTTCGCTGTAGGCCCTCTTCAACGAAGCCCTGCTTTCCGGTCTAACTTCCACATTGTCCAGTGATTTACACGCGGCTCGTATGTGCGTGTGTACTTCAGAGTTTACACTGTACTGCTTGGCATTCCCCTTGTGTTTGAAGTCGAACTTTCCATGAGATTCGGAAATGCGCTTGTCCACTAAACGCTCAAGGTTATCTAAAAGACATTCGTTGGATTGTTGTACAGCCGACTTGACTATGTTTTTGATGTCGACTTGGCCCTCGCCGGTGTCCTGCTCGCTCACAGACATGGTCAAGTTCGATGTTTGCTTTGCGAGAAAGCCGCCTAGAATGACCATACATACACTTCAATTTGCCTCAACACTTTAAACTCCGCCCCTTTGGGCTACTCATGCACGACTGCCGACCTGTACACAGGTACAGTCAATCAACTGAGCACTGACCACTACGCCGTGGACACACCTTTAAACGCTACAGACAATAATTTCCCGCTAATCTTATAGAAACGCGGGAAATATTTAATAATAACCAGTCGTTCACCTGATATTGTTTTTCATATTTCACTGTATATATTTGATGGCTTTGATTTGGGAACACAGTATGGTTGAAATGATACTGGTACATTTTGTACGTTCAGTTATAATCTGACACTGAAATATTCTAGAGTACGTCTGAATTTAGGACAATCAGACGTTACTAGAAAATGTTAGATAATAAAGCTAAAAGGCTCAGTAAGCAGTAATCTCCTTCATCCTCATAACAATAATTTGTTACATTCCCTAAAATTTTCCAGTAACAGTGTTCTGAATTTGTAGGTGGCTGGAAACGATTGAGTGCAGACCAGGATTCAACACCGCTGCATTCAAAGCTCTGCAACACAAAGCAGAGACAAATCCAGATGACTACAAGTACTGTACACTCATGTTGGATGCAATGTCCCTAAAAAAGCGAGTCGACTATGATCAAAGACTCGGCAAAATGGTTCGATTTGTCGATCTTGGAGAGGGTGGAGATCCTTCAGATGAAGCCCGTCTTTGTGCTAGTCGGTCTGAGAGGCCATTGGAAGATGCCCATAGCTTTTGTCCTGACAAGGACTTTGAATGCAACAGCACAGTCTCGCTTGATCTTGCATGCGTTACAGATCGCTAATGGGAGTGGACTTGTCATTACAGCTATGACAATGGATGGACATGCCACTAATGTCAGTATGTGTAGATTGATGGGATGTAGTATGGAGCCCAACGACTTGAGTTCAATCTTTGTGGATCCTGCCAGTCAACGACGTGTGTTTGTCTTCTTTGATGCTTTGGTGTTTGATGCTTTCCAAACTGGCGAGAAATATGTTGCAGGCTTACAGCGTACTGGGGTCGAAGGATGAACAAGTGCTTTGGGGACACATCGAGGACATACAGAATCTGCAGGTTGTTAAAATTGCAGAAACATGGCAGGAATATAGTACACCAATTTTCTCTGTGTCAATGGCCAAACAGCGTCTTTGTATTATATTTTCTTGTAGAATGATTGTGGTTTGAAGGCAGCCAACAAGCTTAGTGCTGATCACATCCACTTCAAGAACCAAAAGATGAAGCGCAGTTGCCCTCCGACTTGCCCAGAAGCTCGAGCTGACTGGTTTCGATCAAAATGCTGGAACCGCAACATTTGTTGAGGTATTCTTGCAAAAGGTTTTGCATAATTATGTTTTTGCAGGACTGCAACATATTTGTAACAGATAATGAAATACTGGTCTTTCTTTTGCAGAAGTTCAACACAATGTTTGACATTTTCAATTCTTGAAATTTGAAATTACTGGGGAGCAAAGCACCATTATTTGACAGAAACTGGGCGGCAACAAAGCAGCTTTTGCTGGAAACTAAAGACTACACGATGTCCTTGACCATCCCAGGTGGTTCACCACTGCACAGATCCAGAAGGTACTTGGAGCTATTAGAGAGCTTAAGATTTGATACGTGTACGCGTACGTGTACGTCTGGACCTACACGGCTGTCTTAGCGTTTACGTCACACTGAACTGGCTTAAGATTTATTGTCATAACGCGAACGTGAACATGCTCCAGGAAGTGGAGTGAACACGTGTTAGTTGGGCATTGGAAATCGACGACTAGAGCAGATCGCTGCTGGTTGTGTAATATACCGGTAATTGAAGATATGTATAGTTTATTGAGTAAATAAATCGAACAGTAGGCGTTCAAACAGGCCAGGCTTTTATCCCTCTATACCTATGAATTATAGTCTGTACGAGTTCAACTCACGAATGGCAAGCCGGCCCCAAGTATCGTACACTGCTCCTTAATACTACTCGTCCACTAAAAGCATTCCATTCAACATACTGTCTCGCACCTTTATTATCCTTATTGAATATAGAGGAAGGCGCAAGATATGATACTTGGGCCGACAAGCCTATGGATGTCGATGACACAGCGATATATACTAGTACCAGGAGACCATTCGTCATAGCATCGCCAGATTCTTGTGTTGACTATATATACTATTGAATACTTACTATTACTATTATTATTATTATTGTTATTATTATTATCATTATTTAAATCTACTCCCCCAAAACCCGCTCATGACAATAGGAGTCAAGGCGGATTTGGGGTGGATCCAGAAATTCGGTCAAGGTGGAAGAGGAGGGGGGAGCATTTTCGGGATCAAATAGGAATAAAAAAATGTATTATTAATTCTACACTAACATTCCACTATAGACCAGAGGCACCTTCATATAGGGGATCTCCGACCCCCCCCCCCCTCCCCTCTCCCCCACCCAGAAATGAATATATTATATATATTATATTCATACTTTCTGATTGAAGTTGTGAAATAAAAATCACTAGAAAAAATAGCAGAAAATCTTCTTCATATGTACAACAAGTCAAGAACTAAGACACACACGACAGGGTCGCTTCCTATCTCAATGTGTAGATCACACTAAGCGCGTGCCGAACACAACGCATGCACGCGAGCTCGATTTTGTCCTTCACTCATGCTGCATGAAACTTGTAGCTTGAATAGTCTTGCGAATAGGGCCTGTAAGTCCAAGATGTCATGGTGTGATTTCCGGTGGCAAACAAATATACACCGTTTGTTTCGGGTGGGGACGAGGGAGGGGGAGTTGGGGGGGGGGGGGGGGGGGAGTGGCGAGCCTCTCCAGTAGGTCCTAATCATGTAATTTTTCTGTTAATAAGCCCGTCATGCTTTATGTTAGTATTATGATGAAGATAGGTCTAAAAAACTGCGAAAAAAATCATTTAGACCCTAGTCATTTGGAATTTCACATGATGCTAGCGCCTGTCTTGTACGTTATAACCATATTTCATATAGTTTTTATATAACCGTCTGGTATAGTTTAAATTTGCACAGTCTAGCAAACGTTCTTTTGGACACAGGATTACTCCAGAATGCGTCACAGACCATCTAGAGGCATTCAGCTTCTGGGCTGCAGCATGCCCCAGACCCCACGCGGCTATGGGTTGGTTCAAATGTTTTGCGCCCTTCCTTTTCAAACATCCTGGATACGCCCCTGTAGACTAAAAATAATACAATAACATATCAGAGCATTATAGTTTTTGTAGTTTTTTGGGGGCCTATCAGATAACAATTTTTTTAAGTTTAGATGTAGGATTCTTGCGTGCATGAGTGTAGTGTATGCCTGCGTGTAGCCTACTTCCTGAACACAAACTACATTTGTATTTAGCTTCATTTTAACCCTTGATAATATTTTACAATTGCCATATATGATGAGGCGTCTTTATTTTATCAGTCTGCCTACGCACTTGGTATAGCTACGCTCCTGAAATGTCACATACCCCCGTCTGTCCACGTGATCAGCACGAGGTCGCATAAGTAGTTTGTCGTATAAACACTGATAAACAGTATGTTTTCAACGTTTGTAAAATAACACTTTTATGAATTGAATCTGTCTGTTCTTCTACACATAGTTGCAACATCGTGTGCTCTCTCTGGTTGTAATAAAACTGGAGCCAAGGAACATATATATGATGTCTAAATAACAAATATACCTAGGCGTTTGTCATGTACGTGTAGAATGGCCTACAGACGTCGTTTTCGTGCTTGAACGCCAAGTGCCAAACGTCAAGCGTCACAGCAACACAAGATTGCGTGACGTAATACACAAGCTTTTTAGCCGTACGCGTACACGTATCAAATCTTAAGCTCTCTTCGGAGCAGTCGGAAGAGCTGGACAGGTGTGTAAGATAAATACAGTTGATAAAAGATTTTTACCCGCAGAAATGCATTGTTCTGGTCTGATAGGTTCTTGTGGCATACTTTCAGGCGGTTGGAACAACATCCCGAGTTGCAAACAGTTCATGGGAGCCTTCCGACGTTTGATCGCGCACGCGGGTGTGATGGTTTGAAGCAACGGTAGCGTGGTGCAGGTGGATAATACAGATATGCTGAACATCCAGGCCCTTTCGAGGACATGTCCAAACTGACAACAGGATGTATCGACCATAACTATGCTTGTAGTGTGTCTAAATCTGTCGAGAGTTTTGTTGACGATATTGTTGTCTACATAGCAGGTTTTGTGGTCAAGAAAGCTATGCTGAAACTGTCATGTGACACATGATACTTGCTAGCTTAGTGACAAGTGATGTTTCAGAGAAATACTCCTCAATGTACCAGTTGTTGGAGCTCGAGAACGAAGGTGATCTGGTTGAACCATCTCATGGTGTGGTCAGTTTGCTTCTAGCAACAGAGAAAGCTTTGAGGAGGAGGATAAATGTCAAATCAGCAAGATCCTTGTGCAATAAGAAGGAGGTCTTGTATGTGGTCAAGAGTGAGTATAGAGGATCTAATCCGTTGTATGTGGGTGATCATATCATGGAGACGCAGCATGGAATTGACATTCACTCTGGTGTTTTGAATTTGCTAGTAGATATCTACTACACGGTTCGACAGAAACATATTTGCCAGACGTCAAATGCAACTGGAATATCGGTAATACAAAAGTTCACAAAGCTGATCCTGTTTAAGGGTGATTAGGTCTTGGAATAGTGCTGAAATGCCTTTATGGTTTTGTCGGAATTTTTTTCCCTTTTCGGTTTCCGGACGATAACTCAAGAACGTCTGGACGTATCTTAGAGAATTTTTCACCAATTTTCACTCATATTATGTGGATGAATTTTCTTGCTTTTCTTTTTTAGCCTGCTCCGAGGTCCGGCTAGTCTGTGAGGATGATTTTTTTTTATTAGATGGTTTTGAGATGATGGGGTATTTAATTTTGACCTTGAATAATTTTTTTTTGCTGAGTCAGCATTTCTCTTTTTCGGGCATATCTCTGAAACGATAGGTGTTAGAGGGAAACGGACAATATTTTCTGCCTCATGGCACTCAACAAACATGTCTTAGGGGTATGTTGGGTGAACTTGACCCTGTGCCAATTTCACTCCTGGCACTAGACGAGCATGTTTTAGGGGTATGTTGGGTGAGCTTTGCCCTGGGCCAAATTGTTTCTTGCTGAGTCGATATTTCTCATTTTGGCCATATCTCGGGAACAGTGCCTCGTTTAATGGAATGCAGCAAATTATTGATGATTATTGACATAATGAAACTCCAGGCTTGCACAAATGGTGAGTTGATTGGTGTGTGTACATATGCATGTTCCACATAATATATACAGTATGTACTGAAAGAAGTCGTCAAAGGAAGAAAAAATGTTATTGAAATGAATGATTGTGGGGAAAAATAATAGAAAAAAATGTATGGACAATTCTTCCAGTATCATATGACATGTCTGTCATGCCAAGTTTTGTATATAGCATGTAACAACACACAATATTTTGTGGAAAAACAAATAGTGAATGAGCAGTAACTGAATATTTACTGAGAATATGTATTATGAAGACACAATGCTTTGTGTGGACAGTATGGCAAACGCTTATGAATCACATGCCATGTCTGCCAGTCGTTGTTTTTAAAGTTGTAAATGGCAAGAATATGTACAAAAGTTGATGTGAACAAAATGAATTTGTGGAGAGCCATCAACAGCTTCTTTGTAAATATAATAGATCTGTGTTTGCAATAGAGAATACTATGGGAACTGAAGAAATAAATTATTATAGGGAAGTTGTGTTTTCAGGTTACCGGCCCTTCAGTGCGATAACTCATTGCCGTGGCGTTGCGTCCGTCGTCGTCGTCCGTATACATTATTAGGTTACCGTACTTTTGGTCCGATAACCTATTGCCCTGACGCTGCGTCCGTCGTCCGTCCGTCATCCGTTCACATTTCTATCTTTGAAGTTTACGGTCGAATATTTCTGAAATTTTGCAAAAAAATAACTAAAAATATTTCCAGGAAATTTTTTTTTAGTTTTCCGATTTTCGCATTTTTTTTCTAATTTCCGTTTTTGACGAAAAATGCCTGATACTGGACTTTTAAGCCGTTTTCTCAAAATTTGTTTAGTAACTTTTCTCCCTTTTGATACATAACACTCCTCGTATATACTCCTGTGGTATGTATAAGTTGCGCTTGAATCGCTCGAAGTGGGCCATTTTGGCCCAAACCTGGCCCAAATAGGACTTCCCCATGTTAAATTCTATAATGGGACACATTGTTGTTAATATCCCACTTAATATTGCGATTAAAGACTAGGAATCAATTATGAACATATAGGAAATGATATATGCTGAATATTGTCGTGATCTGGAATTTGACCTATGACTCATTTTCAAGGTCAGAGCACAAAATGGCTTGCATTTCTCTTATTATCGACTTTACAGCTTAGGAATCAATTCTGGACATATAGGAAATGATATATGCTGAATAATCTCATGACAATGAATTTGACCTTTGACCTCATTTTCAAGGTCACAGGACAATATGGCTAATATCTCGCTTATTATCAACTTTATAGCTTAGGAATCAATTGTTAACATATAGGAAATGATATATTATGAATATTATCGTGACCTTGGATTTGACCTTTGACCTCATTTTCAAGATCACAGGACAAAATGGCTAATATCTCGTTTACTGTCGACTTTACAGTTTAGGAATCAATTGTCAACATATAGGAGATGATGAAATGAATATTTTGATGACCTTAAATTTGACCTTGACCTCATTTTCAAGGTCAGAGCACAAAATGGTTAATATCTCATTTATTATCAACTTTACAACTGAGGAACCCATAGTGAACATATAGGAAATGATATATGCTGAATTTTTTTAGTGACGTTGAGTTTGACCTTTGACATCATTTCCTAGGTCAGAGAACAAAATGGCTAATACTTGCTTTTATTGCCTTTACAGCTTGATAAAAAACTGCGAACAGGAAACGATATTTGCTGAATATTATCAATACCTTGAACTTGATTTTTGACCTGGCTAACATCTAAAATATTAAACATATATTGTCCGGTAACCTATCTTTGGCCCTTGGCCCAATTTTTTTACATTCACTTTCTGGTTTTTCTTGTGAGAATCTGGTATCTGTTATTCATTGTCTTCTTCTGAAGCTGATGTATGGCAACATCTCATGACAGTTTGGGGAAAGATTCCATGATGTGGGCGTAATCATTTATCCAATCAATGAGATGTTTCGTGTTTTTCAGGTTGGACCATGAGCTTCACTTTGCTAGGCCACAGTTTGACTGTTATCACTGGATTGGTGTCGTCGAACCATGTTTTCTGGAATCCAGTAACATGGTGACTTCTTTACTCATGTCTATGACCTCCATATATCCTTTATTCTCGTAGTAATTTAGCATGGATTTCTCCCAGTCATCTAGGTGTTCTGTTACAAGGAGAATGTCACAATACTCAAAGCTATCTTTCCCCAACCTGCTATCGAGCATAGGAGTGTCCAAATGTTTTCCCCCTACAGCATCTTTCTTCTTTTGTCTCTTTCCTTATCGATCTTGCCCTTGTCTTCTGTAAGATTGGGGAACCTGCATTCTAGGCATTGGACCCCCTTGATTAGAATTTGTTTGTAGAAGTCCGCGAAACCACCACTAGAGATTTTTATATCTTCCATGGCCGCGAGCTGGTTGTCCACCGTGTTGGGAATCACTGAACCGTCACGAAATTTCAACCGGCATCTGGAAAACGGCCGACTAACGGCAATCTCAATCTGGGGTTGAGAAACTTCACTTGCTATAGTTGTTAAAATGTCAGTACTTACAGTACTTATGCGAGTTATATAAACTCTATTATGTCCTAGTTCAGAAAAAAACACTTTCATTAGACCTTTTTCGGATATTTTCCTTAAAATTTCGGTTGATCTGGAGTGATTTCAAAGTGAACATTGATCATTCACGCTGGTCAATCTTATCTATATTATTGCCGCTTCGGATCCGTGTTCATTCTTAATGGTGCTGTGTTGGGTCCGGGATGATGTGATACAGGGACAAATACCGCCGATACATTTTCACCTGGATCATTTCGCACCACCCAGGATCATCCTGGACCGAGGAATGGCTAGATCTGGGATACATTGGATCCTGTGCCCGCAAACGCTTGTACATACATATACAGTGCCATCCATTAATTTGGAGCCACTTTAGTGAGGCCTTGATTACCACAATTCGGTATTGCAGTCACACGATTATGAGTGTATATTCTCAATAAACCCAGTGAAAAAACTTACTGGCTACATTAGGGTTAATTTACAATAAGAGTGATGGCCGTAACGATTTGACTGGATCTTCCACTTGTTCTGGATCATATATCACATAATCTCGGGGGAACATACGTTAGTTGAATCCCTTCCTTTGGGATTATATTCATTTTCAAAACAGTTACTGCTCAGAATCTTTCAAGATGGATCAGGATATTGAATAAAAAACATTCACGAAAAGAAGTTGAGGTCCGTGCGCGCCCACAGATCAGAAATAAAAATCCTAGATCCAGATGCGCAAATCCGGATCACCTGTATGGTCATATAGCACTTAAGAATTTATATTATGCAAATAATTGGTAGTCCAGAATGTGGAAAAAACAGGGAACAAGTATATCATACATCAATATCCCATTGGCTGCACAACAGCGTGGAATGTGTCACTACTTTTTTGTGGCTCCGAATTAATGGATAACACTGTATGAATCACTCAGGGTTGTAATATAAGCATATATGAAGTATTATCTGGTGCATCGTTCGGCGATCTTGATCACGACCTTGATGATCTTGAAGAATAATTAGTGTGCACGAACTTGACCTCGGGTTAACTTCTTTGCTGAACGTTACTTTCATGGCTAGCGTGAAATATGTAAATTGTTATTTGCAAACAAAGCAATTGTTTCATATTTGGGGTGCGCAACCGTGCAGTTGCCATTGAGGAGCCCGAGCAGTTGCCTATCAGATTTTGCTACTTCACACAAACACACATAAATAACTTCTCAGAATACCATCATCATGATGTTGACAATGAAAAAAACTAATGATTGTTTAAATTTGATAAGCAAGTTCCATCATTATCACCGATAAAAATGACCAGCGTTGTATCTCAAATGCTTAGTTCAGTGAGCGACATATGAAGGCTTTCACTGAAAACAACGCTGGTCGGTCAAGTTGAACAACTTTTATGAACTGTTCGCTGGTCAATGGACATTTCCGCGAACACCAATATTACTGAGCATGTTCATATATCCTGATGAGACTTTCAATATATACACACCTGTCTTCCATTCTTCACAAAATCTGACAGACGGGTCCAAGAACAAAAAAAAATCCACGTACCCTGGCATTTCCTATGCGCAACTCAGTATTTCTTGTGCGCAACTCGGCAAAGTAACGTATTTTGTGCGCAACTCAGCATTCTCCCTTACCTTGTGTGTGATCGGTTTGGCAACTTTTAGAACATCTGGTATTGATATGATAATCGATATTATTGTGAATGTTCATATTTCCGGATGAGACTTGACAAATACTCCTGCATGTCATCATTGTTCAAGTATTAAGGAAAAAAAAAACAGGCGGGTACATATTTGCTTTACATCTCGGCAGTTTCTGTGCGCTCCTCGGCAGTTTTCGAGTTTTTCGCGTTCGTGCTTAGTTACCGTGTATTGATTCTTCTAAGTCAAACACTGACAACAGTTTGAAGCCGAGTAAGAATCATATACACATGGTATGCTCGATAGGGTGAACACTTCGTCCATTCCTCTTTCTGGCACACTTGTCAGTAATAATATATTCCTCTTTTCTGCACTCCACTCTTCAACGAAAACTTGAACAGTCGACTGCTACGCATGATTAAACAAGCAACGAGGTACAAAGTGGTTTGCTCCCAATAACACCCACATCAAATATTATCAATCGTATGCTAGTGATTGAAAAATTCATGTCCAAATCTTCAGAGGATTGAACAGCATAGTCCAGAGGTTTCAGATATGGCCATTCAAAGAGTACTTTCCCCTTAAGTGCTTTCTACTAAAAAAATTCATGAAAATTCATGCTCTTCCCCATTGTGTAGCTTATTCATGATTTAAAACCCTGTGCCTGTCTTTGTTATAAAAGATCCTGATGCCTTAACAATCTAGATTCGCATGTCATTGTGACAGGACTTATTAGCAAAACGTAACCCACTGACATGCGTTTAACCATGGGTTTTCCGAGTTTCGGACCACCAGTTCTTCTGATTTATATTATTGTGCGCTGCTTTCATCCCGGACTAACAGGTTTGTAGATATGATATTGTGCGAGACTAATACATACTCGAATATGTGGATTTTTCAACAGTTTTCAAAATGGATACTTTTATAACCCATAAAAGGTTTTGTTTTATACGAAATTGTATATAGACGATGTGAAGTTTTGGTTCTCTGTTTTTGTTCAAAGTCACTGACCTGGCTTTTGGAAAGGCTGTCTACCAGCATCGGACTTATCGAGAATATCATCCTACAAATGCTGTGGATCATGACCCAACAACACAGTTTGAAACACACAGAACTGATCAGGCTTGGTGGGCTGTGGATCTCGGAGAGGTGTACCCGATAGCAACCATTGTCCTGACATCCTCAAGAGCCGGCTACCTTCGTTTTCGTATGAAAAATTTCTACATCGGGGTAACAAACACTTCTGTGACTCATCAGATACCGAACGCGACCATACCGTCCTATGATGTGTGCCTCTTCCATACCGGTAATATCCTAACATTGGTCATAAAACATGTCCATGTAAATAGTGAATATTTGATATGTCAGTACATCAAATTATGTATGAATTTCTGTATCCAGAGACCCGATTTTGTACAGATACAATATTGCTGAAGAAACGTTTTACAGGGCAAGTTGAGTACATACTAAACATCCTGCACTGCACACCTTGGCCGAAGTATGGCCGCTACTTGGTGTTCCAAGCAACAGCTGAAGTCGACTTACTGGGCGCTGCAGATCTAGAAGTGTACACAGGTGCATTTTGATTTTTTAGGCGTATCCATGTTTTTTGGCGAAAATCCAGTGATGTCTTGTGTGACACTTATTCGGATGTTCAATTATGTTGTAGAGTACTTGGAGAGCTTGGTACAGCCTGGTAGTACAATTACATGGCAGAGTTCTGGCAGCAATAGCGCTGCTGTGGTGGACAGGGACTATGGGGTATTCCCTGACAGTTGCACACAAACAGACCACGAGTCTCAGCCCTGGCTGGCAGTGGACCTGGATTTCGCAATTGTGTATACCGTTACCATAGTGGGACCTGCCTGCTGTGAGTATAGCTATATGAAGGTGTCTCATGTGGTTCTAAACCACAGGACACATATTTTTGAATTATATAATGAAAATTATTATACTCAAGTTGAATATGAGGCGGTTGGAAGGCAGCAAAGTCTTAGTAATATGTGAGTTTGTGAACGGAATCTAGTATAGAATAGGATTGCACGTACAGGTCCGGGACAACTTGAGAATTTCAACATCGGCATCACTAATATATCAGTGGAAACTAGTCCACCTTCTTCAGTCAGCCCGAATTACCAGGTATGCTCTCACGTGGTTACTGGCCCTGGTTCAGCGAAGGGGTTTTACACCTGCAACGACACCAAGACTTCTGGAAAATATCTGATTATTCAGCTCACGACTCTAAGCAATCTCACACTGTGTGAGGTTGGAGTGATGGGGCTGTTTTGTGAGTATTCAAATACATGCATGATAAACAGTAAGTGGCAATAAGTGGTATATGAATATATATTGCATTATTATCAAATAGTATCAGATATCAATTTTTATATTCATAACAAATTGGCATATGTAGTGAATCATAATGCACTGTCGAGTTCAATTGCAATATCTTCACATCCTATACGCATCGTTTTCATTATCACCCTCATGTACATGTGAACAAAAATTTCCTGCCTGGTCGAATACAGAAAATGTATACTATCGCAATGTTATGAACAATACACAATGTCAATTATGGAAACAACTCTGTGAGGTCATCTTCATCATTTTCTGAGGCACAAAATTGTGTTTATTGTCTAGTGTCATCGCATGAGAAACTACCTTTCAGCAAAGTTCGTGTTGACAGGTTCAAAACTTTCAGCATGCATTCGCGCACTCCTTCCTTGGTGAATGACGTCAGTACACGACAGGTTGCCATGGTCGGAAGTGTGCATAAGCTCGGTATCCGGGAGCGGGTCCCTTGTGATCATGTGGAAGCCTCTTGCTATCTAACTCTACCCGTGTCATCACCAGAATGTCACCAAACATGGATATGATATTTTACATGCTCTTGTACTTTTCCGCAGTATGTTCCCTACTTGTAATTGATTACAGTTGGAATAAAATTGTCAGATTTTCGAACAATTACAATAAGATTTTTTTACGCATACACGGAGATATGTGAAAGCTGCATGAACGAGTCGATTCTGCATTTGAACACAACCGGACGCACTTTTTTATGGTTAGCTAGACACATGACAAATAAGCCGACAACTGTTCTAACACATACAGATTCAGCAACAGTGTTCTTGAAATCACATTCATAAAACGCTTGTATTCCATGTTTTCCCGAAGAGTAAACCTCTTATATTATGGTTGCCAAATAAATAAAATTTGTAGTGCCATTTCCCTACTTGAGAAAATATGTATGACTGTTAGTACATGTCCGATGTAGCTGCAGCCGTCAGCTAACTTCACATATTCATGAAATATGTTCTGCCAAGTAGTCTTTCAGTCTGCAATGGACAAAATATGGAATATAAAGCATTCCACTATTTCATGATTAATTGCATTCTTTCTCGGCATCACCAGTGGCCTGAGTTGCAGCACATGATGTAATGGGACGGAGTTATTATTATTTTCATTATTATTACTTTGTAACGAAAAATAGGTATTATTGTTTACAAGAATTGAAATTTTTCGGAAATTCCAAATCATTTGGGAGCTGATTTTGTCATCTCACAGTGCTTTGATATGGCATTGAAACTTGTTCAAAACATTTCTTTGCTAACTAGAAGTTACTCGAATGT
Organism: Terebella lapidaria; assembly: GCA_949152475.1. Taxonomy (NCBI): domain Eukaryota; kingdom Metazoa; phylum Annelida; class Polychaeta; order Terebellida; family Terebellidae; genus Terebella; species Terebella lapidaria. The sequence goes on along the minus strand of OX424569.1, from coordinate 16,086,854 downwards.
ATTCGTTAACAATAGTCGGGGGTCCGAGATATTCCGTGAAAATATTGCAGTTTGATTTTTTATCATGAGGTAAATAATCTGAGTGTATGCTTCTAGCAGTAACGCAAAATGAGTGGAGGGCACTGAGTTTTAATATTTTGATCGAGATATGTAAAACCATACAGAAGACCACAGTGAAGCCCTGTAATGTTAATTGACAAATCTATCAAAAACTGTGCAATACTCAGTATTTACTGTAAATATGGTGACCACATAAACCAATACCAACAAAGCTATATCAATATGTGAACAATCTTGAAAATACCAATAAATATTTATGCAATAATTTGATCCATGGAGTCATTGTTACAGGAAACATGATGCATGCAATAATGTCAGAGGCTCATACCTCACTACATCTATATAAAGCATTCACATCAGAGTAATCTGGAGGCTTGATTTATCCTGCTGCTTTCTGACAGGCCCTAAGCTGTACACATGATAATTGACAACTGAAGAAATCAATGTATATATCAATGTCTAATATACAAGTTAGCTTGAGTTAACTTTTCGTCAAATATCAAAGACAAAATATTTGACAATATTAATTCGTTGAAATTGACACAAACAACAACATAAATAACCGATGGATGAATCCTAACGCCATACTAAAGGATAATTGTGAAACTTTAAAATGTGTTCAACGGGGAAAGGTGTAATGAATGATCGAGGGTCTAATGGCTGAGTAAATTAAAATGTGTGAATTTGCCTGTGATATACTGGTTTATTTACCAACCAGCCTCACTCTGATACACACAACATAAACACTCAGGTCAGCATGCAGACCCGTGACACCTTCTGAATAAGCATCACAAGAGAAGAACTTAAGCCTCAAATACTTGAGGCTGAGTTAACACAAAAACATAAAGAATGGGTAGATAAAAATTCGCGGAACATAAAAATCATAAGAATAGATGCTATTCCAATTAGAGCCCATTAGTCAGTTTGCTAATAATAAAAAGAGACTCGATTCTGTGAATTCGTATTGTAATAACTCTGTTGCCGGAAGCAAGATTCCCTCTCACAGAGATCAGTTCTCGTAAATGTTCCACACTACCCTAATACCTCCATTACTGGGGTGGAGTCTGTCCATGCGTGAACTGACTCTCACCAGCGAATTTTGTCGCATTACCAATTATTCTCGCCAAAATGTGTTTCAGTTGCACTCTCCACATTGCATCATGGTGTGTGTTTTTCTTGCTCAATATTTACTACTTAGTTGTGTTGTAATGTGAGTTTGTGACAGAATATATGGGTAGTGTCATCGCTGCCTTAACTCGGTGGCAATCAGTCCACGTATGGGCAAGTTCTTCGTCAGTGGGATCAAAATTACACTAACAGATATAGTATGGCTAACGCCGCACAATAACGCGCACAATGACATGACATTGAAATTTCATGTTGTTATGATCGCACCAAAATGAGCATAATGCAGTCGTGAATGTTGTAAATTTCATGAATTCATTGATACTAAGTTTTAGTGCTAGTAAGTATGTTCGTGAATGATTTAATTTCGGATGTGAATGGATCGAACAAGGTTGTGTCATATGTACTGTATATTTTATTAGTGTCCGATGAGTTCTTTCCTCTGAACAAATCAGTCAAAATTTCTGTTTCATATGTATGATTCATAAAGAATTTCACCAATATCAGAATGATTAGAACAGTCGCAGCATCAGCAAACAAAATACGTTGTGAATCGCTCGCATTGTGTGGAAAATAGTTGCAATGAGTAAAACGTGCCGTAGCACAGAGAAATTTGGCACTTCGCATTGTAGATTTATTATTGTGCATCAGCACCTATTGAAGCCGCTCAATCAGTTAGTTATTGGTGTATGTATCAACATATTACCACTTATAACAAGATTGTGATGAGGGCAATAAAAAACCTAAAATCAAACACTTTATAATAGAAAGAAAGCTCGACCAATCATAGAAAGAAAGCTCGACCAATCATTTGTATCTGAAGCCACACTGGCCCCATAGGGGCAGACAGTGTGTAAATATAGTTGTTTCTACTGTACACCAGATGGAATTAGTGCACAACTGCCCAACAGCTTACAAAAACAATATACAAATCCGAAACAAACCCAATGAAATAGGTGTATGTTAAGTACGTAGGTACCCAATCACAAACTGACAGGCTACTGAGATTCACAAGCCAAGCTTGCCAAAAATCATAAGCCAAAAGGCCACTGGATCACTATACGCCCACATCCCCAACTCCATACTTTTTTCATTCTTTCTAGTAAAATGGCTACACCAACGGGCCCAAGTATCATACACTGCACCTTAATACTACTCGTCCACTAAATGAATGCCATTTAGTGGACAATACGTCTTATTGTGATGTTGAACACGCCAGGTCGTGAAAAATTATGTGTTTAATTGGATGATCAATTAACGCCAGTACTAAATCTATTCAAATACTCCAGAAAACTTTGGATTGTAATATCTAAGAAGTGGCGGCTATGAGCTTCCGTAGTATTGAACCCCTGCAAATTGCATAACTTCGTGTGGACTCATGCATCTGCACCGCACACACCGTACAATAGGTGTGCCACAAGGGACACACATCGAACCTTTGGGCCTTTCCCAGCAGATAGAACACCACTTGCTGCTTGAAGGACACCAGTTTAACAAATATTTAACATGAGGCAAAACATCCATATTGCGCGTCATATTTCGGACGTGATATGTTCTATTGCACAAAACCCGAGGTCGGCCAGTTTTCACTCGGCTCCAATGAACACAATCCGAGATTACAAACCCTCATCCCTCTGCATGTTTTAATTGGCTGAACTATGGTGGCTGATAGCGTCCATCTGACAATCTCGCTCCCTCGCGGCGAGAGAGCGAAGCGAGGTAGCGAAAGAGCGATACGAGCGCACGAGACAGCGATGCAAGGGAGCGATGCGAGGGGGCGAGAGAGCGATACGAGGATGGGGGGGAGCGATGCGAGTGAGCGATAAGATATTGACATAAATCCACCTCGCTTCCTCGCATCGTTCTCTCGCTCCCTAGCACTCTCGCTATCTCGCATTGCTCTCTCGCTCTATCGCATTGCTATCTCGCCTCGTTCTCTCGCTCACTCGTTCTCTCGTTCTCTCGCAATCTCGTTCTCTCGCTACCTCGCATCGCTCTCTCGCTTTCTCGCTCTCGTTCTCTCGCTCTCTTGCTCACTCGTTCTCTCGCAATCTCGTTCTCTCGCCACCTCGTTCTCTCGCTCTCTCGCAATCTCGTTCTCTCGCTACCTCGCATCACTCTCTCGCTTTCTCGCTCTCTCGTTCTCTCGCTCTCTCGCTACCTCGCATCGCTCTCTTGCTTTCTCGTTCTCTCGTTCTCTCGCTCACTCGTTCTCTCGCTCTCTCGTTCTCTCGCTCACTCGTTCCTTCGTTTCTTCTTTCTCTCGCTCATATGACAGGTCACAATAAATTAATCCGTTATCACGGGTTTTTTTCCTTTTGTTTCAGATGTTAATTTTTTATTCGTTACCACGATATTTTTCGCGCACACGAAAAATAATCACGTCCACTCTGCTGCATTAATATTTATACGCGTATACCTACCAGTGAATATGTTCAAATATTATTTATTGCATATGGTCAAATATGATCAGTTAATCCTTTACGGCAAAACTAATCTCCCTGTACATATTCAAGCGCAAAACATATGACGTTCAATACCGAAAAAACGATTTATATAAATTTATATAAATAACATGAATAAATGTTGTTGTTTTGTACCATCTATTTACCTATATACCCCGCCCCTTCCCTTCGCACAACGCACACAATAATCAATGTCAAGTGGGGCCAGTGAACGTTAATCATACAACAATTTTGTGTCAATTGTGACAAAAACAAAGTTGTAATTGGAGTGAAAGAATATATCTCCGTTCAAATAACATGCTGACATCGGAATTTACATGATATTTCTGTAACTACTGATATTTAATGAATAAAATATGTGAGGATTTTATGGTTAATTCTTATGTATTAATATTATAAATTCGTCGGATTACATGTGTATTTTACAGGCCCTATATATCATATTTGTACATGGTTCAAGCATTTAGATTTCGCTAGCGGCATCTACAACACATACATATAATCTGCACATGGTCCGATCCTACAGCCCAGAAGTTTGCGTAGGAGAGCCTGGTGAGTGGATAAGGCTCGCTACCACGTGACAGTGATATAACCAATGAGGTGACTTGCAGCGGATCAAGGTGTTGACTGGGTGGAGGGGGTGAGGGTAAGGCGGCTAGGTGGGAGGTGGTAGTTCACGGATGAGCATACAATACACGTACTTCAAATAACATGATAATTATCACCGTTTATCGTGATATTCTATCATAATAGAGCACGGTATGGAATTGTAATTTTCGAAACAATATAGGACTCATATTGCATAATTTTACAACTTAATTGCCTATGCATACAGTGGTTTTCAAAGAATACACTGTTAAGTAGAAACTATGATGTAAATTTCAGATCAATATCATCTATTTTATATGTCCTATTTTTATATGTCCTACAAGGAAACTGGTATGACAGGGGCGTGTCCAGGGAAGGGTGGGTACAGTCCGTACGTGCTCCTTCCCTTCCATTATTTCTGTACACGCCCATGAGCATCGTAATAGCACTGACCATGTCGAAACCTTTATCAATATCATTAAAATATACATATAAAAGTTAGCTTCGTAGATGAATGTACATGTACATACATGGTCGTATGTATGGTTATATTAGAACAAAAACCCGTGCGAGTTCTCAAAAGTGCGTTTTATTTGTATGCTGAAATCTTTAGTTATTATTAGTTTCTGATACTGCATACCTGGTACATGAAAATTAGTTTCTGCATACGAGACAGCGAGGGAGCGAGAGAGCGAGAGAGCGAGTGAACGAGAGCGAGAGAACGAGAGAGCGAGAGAACGAGAGAGCGAGAGAGCGATGCGAGGAAGCGAGGTTGATCTATGTGAATATCGTATCGCTCACTCGTTCTCTCGCTACCTCGCATCGCTCTCTCGTTCCCTCGCATCGCTTCCTCGTTCCCTCGCATCGCTCTCTTGTGCACTCACATCGCTCTTTCGCTGCCTCGCTTCGCTCTCTCGCCGCGAGGGATCGAGATTGACGAATGGACGCTATCAGCCACCATACTAAACTCTGATTTTTTGGGTCGTATACATCGTTTGTTACCTTTACGCCAGTTAATTTACTTCGGTCGAACTATTCAACTGAATATTACGATGCAAATGGTCATAAAAAACAACTAAATGGTCATAAATATAGCTATCAAATTAAAAGCAGTATTGGCTAGTACGCCCAGTTACTATACCAGTATCGATCGTGGTGTCTGTGAGTGTAAGTGTCAATCTATTACCACCAATACCACCACCACCAATCAGATTTTGATGATGCCAATAACAAACGTAACACTTTGCAATGGAAACAGAGCCTGACCAAATAATTTATCCAAAGACACACTGGCGTCATCAGGGGCAGACAGTGTGGTAAATGTAGTTGTTTCTACTGTACACCTGGTGGAATTAGTGTACAACTGTCCAACAACCTATGAAAATAATTTAGGAATCCGAAACAAACCCCATAGAGTAGATTTATAGCTCAGTGGATACGGCGCTGGTCTCGTAACACAAAGGTCATGGGTTCGATACTCAGACTGGAACACTGCGTTATTTCGCTAACCTCCTCGGGCAAAGTGTGCACCATTGATTATATATCTCTACCCAGGTACCGGTCATTCAATAACATGCTACCGCATCACACCGGATTGTGGCAGCTGTGCCGTCATTCTCGACTGAGGTAAAGTGTACAGCGTCTTTGCTCAGAACTCCGTTCTTTTATGGTGCGCTCAATAAATGTTAACTTTATTTTTCTTTTTTTTACTTCATTTGATCAGAAAACTCAACATCTTGCATGAACTCTTGCCTTGCAATAGCATTCACAAAAAAATAAAGAGGACACAAATTGCATGTCCATGTTTGCACATACCGATTCTGAAAGTGTACTGTTTGAGAGAAAAACCCGAACACAGTCTCGATTTTAGAGTGTATATATATATTTATTGACATGCAACATTCCGGTAAAATAAAATGGTAAAAAAGCATTGTGGCATCAGGAAGAAACAAGAAACAATTACCTCAAATGTTTCATTATTTAGGTTTTGTCCCCTACACACCCGACAATGATTTTCAGCTAGGCTGTAGCTTTGGTTGATGTTATATTGTCTTTGATACTGTTTATATGGTTTGCGAAAATGTTTGATGACGACGTCAATGTATGAAAATGCACATACAGAAAAAAAACCATATAATTAGAACCACTATGTCAAATATATCGATAGGTTTATGCACATGAAGAACATTGTAATATACAACGATTGATGTTTTATTGTCTCTTGTCTTGCATATTCAATCAAATCATCAATAAGAATAATAAATTTACGATTATTGTGACTCACTTTTTCTACCCATCACTCCAACCTCACATACGATGAGCCTGTTATCATCCGTAAGCTGAATAACGACATATCTGGCTAGAACCGTCGCATTGTTGCAGGTGTAGAACTCCTTGACAGCGTCCTGACTGCCAGAAACATACGCACAAACCTCGTAGTTCAAGCTCGGTACGGAAGGGGTTGCTGTCGCCACCGATACATTGGCCACCCCAATGTTAAAATCTGTGAGATTCAAAGCTGTAGACAGTGAGTGGAATAGCACT